>CM053598.1:118346071-118428651 GCA_028646575.1 Pseudocheirus occidentalis
GAGACAGGGAAAGACAGAATGGGGTTAATCATCTCATATAGAAGAGGCAAGGGATAACTGTTACAATGGACGGGAAGAACAGGAAGGCAAAAGGAAATGGGTCAACCTTACTCTCACTGAATTTGGCTTAGGGAAGGAATGGCATAAGCTCTAAACTGGGTATCTTGCCACACAGGAGAGTAGGGGGATGGGGATGAGAGGTGGGATGACAGAGGGGAAGGTTGCTGGATATGCACACTTCTGTAAAGGGACAGGGTAGAGAATAGAACAAGGGGGAGGGCAGGATAGGAAGGAGGGACATATAATCAGTCTCTCACAATATGCCCACTGTGGAGATGTTCTGTGTAATTACACATGTACAGCCTGTATTTAGTTGCTTGTCCTTCCAGTGGGGGTGGGAGATGAGGGAGGAAGGGAAAGAATCTAGAATTGAAAGTTCTATAACCAAATGCTAAAAATATATGTGTGTATGTGTGTGTGTGTGTGTGTGTGTGTGTGTGTGTGTATATATATATATATATAATTATTATTATTATTAACTACATCCAACTGGGAATTAAGATGTATGGGCACTGTGGTAGGGAGATCCATCCTGCCCTACTGGAAAGTCAGAGGGGTGAAGGGGAGGACATAGGAGAGAACGGATTGGAAGAGGGGTTATACAGTGGGATGGCTGTTTTGAGGTGTTGGGTAGGGGAAAGATGGGGAGAAAATTTGTAACTCAAAATTTTGTGGAAATTAATGATGTAAACAAGAAAATAAATAAGTAAATACAAAGAATTAAAAAAAAATACAGAATTTAAAAAAAAAAGAAAATAATGGTATAATTTTTTTCCTGTATCAGTTCATTGAATCTCTGAAGTTTGTACACAGAGCCCGGGTTTAAAAAAGAAAAAAAGAAAAACTCTTCTTTAGGTGACATCTATGGTTCCTTCCAACTCTTACGTTAATGAGAACTTAAGATTCTTTGCTGTTTTAGAGATGGATTCCCTACTATTTCACAGAATCACCTTCTGACGACTCTGGAGCCTTAGTGTGACAGTGGTCTGAGATTAGACTGGGAAGTTTGTCATAGAGTCAATGCCTAGTGCCTGTTTTAGCAACATAGCTAGTAAATATTGACTTTGTTGGAGTGAAAATGGAAAGCAGAGATGACTTGGTTAGCACTGCTAAAAGGGTAGAAGTTCACTGGCCGATAAGATGAGGGGCAGTTGTGCAATACGGAGGACGTGTCATTGTCCAGTAAGTTATTTAGGTATGGGGTGGAGATGAAGAGGGTGGGAAGGAGAGGTGACAAAGCAGCCTTCCCATGGCTACTCAAGTTCTGGCTCCCTGTCTGATCCCTTTCATCCCCCCTCTCCCTTAAGTAGGAAGAAAAATCTAAAATATAGGAACATATAACACATACTTGAGATCTTGTATTTTCTCATCTTTCATGAGCTGTGTGTGTGCATGTATTATACATGTGCATATACACATATATACATTGTATACATTTAATATACATTTGTATACATACATAGCTCACGAGAGTAGAGAAAATATATACATACATGTATTCTACATGTATATATACACACATGTGTATGCATACATACATATACACATGTATACACACATGCACACATAAATACATATACACCCATTCCAAGGATTCTCTTGGAGAGGTGGAAAGTTTAGAGATCACCACCAACCCTGTAGTTTTTCAAGTGAGAAAACAGACTCAAAGAGATGACCTCGTTTGTCTAAGATTACCCAGCAATTGAGTCAGAGCTAGGACTAGACTCTTACTCTGGGGAACCACAAAACAGGCCAATTACTGGACAGCGATGGCCCTCTTTAAACACTGTGTCTTTCTGTTCAGGACCAGGGCTGCAGAAGGAGTAAGAATCTTAACTGACTCCATGGTATATCCTGGAAATGGATTTTATGAATTCCAGATTGCCTTGTATTTGTTGCTTGTGGAGGGAAAAAAATATGGCCCTAGTATTAGATTTTAATAGTATATACTAAACTGTCTTCTTTCCTTTGATTTAATTCAACAAATATATGTAAAGAATTCTTATTTTTCCAGAATGCTTGAGGAAAAGACTATTCCCATTAAGGTACTTAGCCACTACTCAAAATCTTTGAAAGTGAATGTTGAAAACTAATAAATAAATAAATACATTTTTTGTAATAAATTTTATTTGTTTTCTTGTTTACATCATTCATTTTCATGAGATTTTTGAATTACAAATTTTCTCCCCATCTTTCCCCTACCCCAATCTCAAAACAGTGATCCCACTGTAGAGTCCCTCCTCTGGTCTGCTCTCTAACTTTCTGGTAGGGCAGGGAGGGTCTCCCTACCCCAACCCCTAATAAATACATTTTAAAAAGGTACTTAGCCACTTAGCAAGTCACCTCATTTCTCTGGGCCTCTGTTTCCATATCTGTAAAATGAGAGAGTTGGATTGAGATGATCTCTGAGGTACCTTCAAGCTCTAACATTCTATAGTTCTCTGATTCTCTAATTGTATAATCTTGTTTACTAAGATTTACCAGAGATGCTGTATATAGGTTGTCAGATTTTCATCCCAAACTAGAATAGAATAAATAAAACATAATTTAATTACATTTGGTGATTCAGAAAGCACATCAAGCTCCACATCGTCTTTTTTTAAAAAAAAATTATTTTTTTTTGCTTTTGGGCAATTGGGGCTAAATGACTTGCCCAAAGTCACATGGCTAGTAAGTGTATCAAGTGTCTGAGGCTGGATTTGAACTCAGGTCCTCCTGACTCCAGGGCTGGTGCTCTATTCACTGCACCACCTAGCTGCCCCTACATCCTCTCTTTAAACAGTGTCTTTCTGTTCAGGACCAGGGCTGCAGAAGAAGTAAGAATCTTAATTGACTCCATGGTGTCCTGGAAGTGGATTTTATGAATTCCAGATTGTCTTATATTTGTTGCTTATGGAGGAAAAAAAAATTCTAATTATTTGAGTCTTCAGTATTTCCAAGAAATTCTGAATAAATAGATGTTTACTGTATTTAAAAAAAACTGTCTCGGGGTGGGGAATCTATGGCTTGAAGGCAATATGTGGCTCTCTAGGTCCTCAAGTGCATCCCTAAAATGTTTCTAAAAGTCCCTTAGAAGGCCAAACTTGAGGACCTAGAGGGTCACATGCAGCCTCGGCTACAGGTTCCCCACCCCTGCTAAACCTTTGCTTATATCCAGTGTACCAGGGCCTTAGTAGTACTGGGACCAAAGTTGGTCAGGAAGGGAGCAAGGACTGGTTTCTAGATGAGAAAACAGCAGGGTTCAATGATTATATCAGAATAACATCTACTGCAGTTAAAAGAAAAGCTACTTTCATACCTTTCTTCCTTCTCCCCTCATCCTCTATGGTTATAATGGTAAATGTTTAACAACTGGAACTCAAAAAAAAAAATACAGCTGGGCACGCTTGTAGATTTAATCTTTCTTAAATGTCGACAATTAACAAAACAATCAATCAAGCCCTGATATTTAGTGGTTGCTGATCACACTGATAATTTAACAATTGCCTTGGGAGCTAGCCCTATCCCTCTCCATTCTCTCCCCCCCCCCTTTCCCCCATTGATGCATTGAAGTGTAAAGCTCCTTAGTTTGGGTTCATAGTTTTCTCAAATGAAACATAACTCTTGGAAGCAGAAAACACCCAAGTGAGCTCCATCCTAGGGCAATCCCTGAGACTCTTTGCTTCCTTTTTATATATTCCACCCAGGTTGGAAGTGACGTTGGGGTGGTGGATCTAGACCTGAAGATATGTGGGGGAGAAATGGTTACCCCTCATTAAGGACAGTATGTGGACTGTGACCAAAAGTAGGGCCTGATGTCAGGTGCTACTGTGGACCCAGGGTGAAGTCCAACAAACCCTGGTTGATCACTCATACTCAATAGTGCTTCTATCGCTAGAACAGGTATCCACAACCTTTCAAGGGTGAGATGCTGAAGTTCCTCAGGGCTGGAGGATGTGGTAGAGGGAGAAACGTGAGTCTGTAGGTTGGGGGTGAGGGAGGATGAGTGAGTACAGTGATGAGCTCTTAATTCAGCCTTCAGAGAAAGTGCACCTCGCAAAGATGGCAGGGGAGGAGATGTATTGGTAACAACCCGACTGAGTTTCAACTTGTCAGTGAGACAAAATCATTTTGTGTGACCCATTTGCACATATATTATAGTTATATTGCTGTGTCATGTAGAACGTTTTAAGGAAATGGGATTGCTTCATATAGGGGAGAGGGATCCCCGGACCTGTGATTTCATTGATTTAGATATATTCCTGGATGAGGGAACTCCCTTAACTAATATGGGTTGGTACCTTCCCTGGGACTTCTGGTTTTAGAGTTGCTTAGAGCACTCTGTTTTAAAGTTAAAAGGGAAATCATTCTGTTTGTTTTAAAGTTAAAAGACAAAGGGATCTCTTTGTCTTTTAACCTTTTTGCCAATGAACTAGCTAATAAATTTGCTCATTGAAATAGGTTTAAAGAAATCTCATTGATTTAACTTTTTAGCTGTTGTAGGCTCTAGCATTAGCATTTTCACTGATTAATATAATAGTATCACCATCATAAGTGCCTGGATTGATCAGAAACCTCATCTTCATCTTTCCACTTCTACTACAAATCTTTGTGTCTTCACTTTTTTTTTTGCTTTTTTTAAAGGGGGGAAGGTAGGGCAATTGGCAATAAGTGACTTGCCCAAGGTCACATGGTTAGTTTTGTGTTAAGTGTCTGAGGCCAGATTTTAATTCAGGTCCTCCTCACTCCAGGGCCGGTTCTCTATTCGCTGTGCCACCTAGCTGCCCCTTAACTTTTTTTAAAAAATAAATGTTTATTGATGTTTTTTGTTTTTACATCATCTGAATTTGCTTCTTCTTTTCCCTCCCAGAGCCATCCCTTATTGAAAAGATTTTTTAAAAGTCTTTTTTAAAAAAAGGCTAATCAACGCATTATAAAAAGTTTGATATTATATACAGTGTTCCGCACTCATAGTCCTTGCCTCTACCAAGAAGTGGGAGGAGGTACTCTAATTTGAGGCTGATTATTCATTCTAATTTTGCAGTATTCAGTTTTAATTGTTATGTTGTCCTTTCCATCTAAACATCATTGTGATAATGTTGTTTTCCTGTTTTTTCTTTACTTTTCATCAGTTCATATGTCTTCCTGTCCTTCTTTATTCAACATATTCCTAGTTTCTAATAACACAGTAATATTGTGTTATATATTGAACCTTCCTACAATAGAACTGTCCTGTTTCCAGTTCTTTGCTATTATAGAAAGTGCTATTATAAATATTTTAATATATGTGGGTCCTATCATTTTATAATTGACTTTCTTGGGGTAGATGCCTACCAATGAGATCAGTGGGTCAAAGGGTTTTGATATTTTAATCACTTTCTTTGTATGATTCCAAATTACTTTCCAGAATGGTTGGACCAGTTCACATTTCCACCAACAATACATTTGTGTATTTACTTTTCCACAAACCCTCCAACATCTATTTCTATCCTTTATAATCTTTGTCAATTACTTGGATATGAGGTAAAACTTGGAGATGTTTTGATTTGAATTTATTTTATAAATGATGTATTTTAGGGTTCTGGTTTTTAATCTGCCCAACTATACACTTCCATTTTATAGGAAAATAAATCCCATTCACAGTTATGATTACTAACTGTGTATTTCCTGTTTATACTTTTTTCTCTTTGTCCTTTCACCCTGTCCCTCCTTACTAGTGTTTTGACCACTGCCTCTCTCAATCTGCCCTCCTACTATCAGCCTCCCGCCTGCCCCTCCATTTTTCTTTTCCTCTTCTCCTTCTACTTCCTTATAGGGTAAGATAGATTTCTTTACCCAGTTGATTACATATGTTATTCCCTCTTTGAACCAAATCCGATGAGAGTAAGGTTCAAACAATGTTCACCCCCTCCCTTCTTTCACTGTACTATAATAGGTCTTTCATGCCTCTTCATGTAATATAATTTACCCTATTCTGCCTCCCCCTTTTCTCTTCTTCCAGTACAATCCTTTTTTTTTCACCCCTTGATTTTTTTTTATCATCACATCAAAGTCAATTTATACCCACACGCTCTATTTAAGACAGTGCACTCCATCTAACTGCCCTAATAGAAAGTTCTCAAGAGTTACAAGTAGCATCTTCCCATGTACAGGTGTAAACAATTTAACCTTATTGAAAACCACAGTTTTTCTTTCTTTCCTGTTTACCTTATTATGTTTCTCTTGAATTTTGTATTTGAGGATCAGATTTTCTGTTCAGCTCTGGTATTTTCAGCAGAAAAATTTGTAAGTCCCCTATTTCATTGACTTTCCATCTTTTCCCCTGAAAGATTAGGCTTAATTTTGTTGGGTAGTTGATTTTTGGTTGTAATCCAAGCTCATTCACCTTCCAGAAGATTATATTCCAAGTCTTCCAGTCCTTTAAAGTAGAAGCTGCTAAGTCCTATGGAATCCTGACTGTGGCTCCTTGATATTTGAATTATTTCTTTCTGGCTGCTTACAATACTCTTTGGAGTTCTCATTTTGGGATCTTGATCACTGGATTCTTTCAATGACTATTTTCCCCTTTGGTTCTAGGATATCAAGGTAGTTTTCCTTGATAATTTCTCGAAAGATGCTGCGCAAGTTCTTTTTTTGATCATGGTTTTCAGGTAGTTCAATAATTCTTAAATTCTCTCCTGGATCTATTTTCCACATTACTTGTTTTCCCAATGAGATGTTTTACATTTTCTTCTATTTTTTTGTTCTTTTGATTTTGTTTGACTTGATTCTTGATGTCTAATGGAGTCATTAACTTCCATTTGCACAGTCCTTTTTGGAGGGGGGGAGGTGAGGCAGTGGGCTTAACTGACTTGCCTAAGGTCACACAGCTAGTGTCAAGTGTCCAAGCTGATTTAAACTCAGGTCCTCCTGACTCCAGGGCTGGTGCTCTATTCACTGAGCCATGTAGCTGTCCCTCCAATCCTAATTTTTAAGGAACTATTTTCTTCAATAAGCTTTTGTACCTCCTTTTCCATTTGTCACTTTCACATTTAAAGGAGTTTTTTTCTTCAGTGGATTCCCCCACCCCCAATTTGGCCAAATCTATTTTTTACAGAGTTGTTTTCTTCAGTCAACTTTGGTGCTTCTTTTTCCAAGCTTTTGACTATTTTTTTCATAATTCTCATATATAACTCTCATTTTTCCCAAATTTTCTTCTACCTCTTTTACTTTAAAAAAGTTTTTTTAAATTTTTAAATTTTAAATTTAAATTTAAAAATTCTTAAAAATTTTAAAATCCTTTTTGAGCTCTTCCAAAAGGACTTTTTGGATTTCAGACCAGTTCATATTTCCCTTTGAGGCTTCACATGTAGGCATTTTGACATTGTTGTCCTCTTCTGAGTTTGTGTTTTGATCTTCTCTGTCACCATTGTAGCTTTTTGTGATCAGGTTCTTTTTTTGGTTTTTTCCCTTTTAAAAAAATTGAGCTCTGCCCCTGGGGTTGAGGGGGCACCGTCACAAGCTTCTTCCTGCCCCACACCAGATCAATCAATTAACTGATTTTTAATTTTCAACATTCACTTTTATAAGATTTTGAGTTCTAGATTTTTCCCTCCTTCTTCACCTTCACCCTCCCCAAGATGGTATACAATCTGATACAGGCTAGGCATGTACAATCAAATTAAACGTATTTCCACATTAGTCATGTTGTGAAAGAAGACTCAGAGCAAAAGGGAAAAATCACGAGAAAGAAAAAATAAAACAACAACAACAACAAAAAGACAACAGTATGCTTCAATCTGCATTCAGATTCCATAGTTTTTTCTCTGGATTTGTATAGCATTTTCCATCATGAGTCTTTTGGAATTGTCTTAGGTCATTGCATTGCCAAGAAGAAATAAGTTCAGTAAAGTTGATTTTTATACAATGTTGCTGTTACTGTGTACAATGTTCTCTTGGTTCTGCTCACTTTACTCAGCATCAGTTCATGCAAGTCTTTCCAGGTTTTTCTGAAATCTGCCTGTTCACCATTTCATATGGAACAGTGATATCCCATTATATTCATATACCACAACTTTTTCAGCCGTTCCCTAATTGATGGGTATCCCCTCAATTTCCAGTTATTTGTCACCACAAAAAGAGCTGCTATGAGTATTTTTGTACATGTGGTTCCTTTCCCCTTTTTTTATGATCATTTTGGGATAGTAAATGGTATTGCTGGATCAAAGGGTATGTACAATTTTATAGCCCTTTGGGCAAAGGTCCAAACTGCTCTCCAGAATAGGTGGGTCAGTTCACGACTCCACTAATAATGTATTAGTGTTCCAATTTCCTACATCTTCTCCAACATTTATCATTTTCCTCTTTTGTCATGTTAGTCAATCTGATAGGTGTGATATGGTACTTCAGAGTTGTTTTGATTTGCATTTCTTTAATCAATAGTGATATAGAGCATTTTTTTTTCTATGTCTATAGATAGCTTTACTTTCTTCATCTGAAAACTGCCCATTCATATCCTTTGGCCATGTATCAATTGGGGAATGACTTGTATTCTTTATATTTTAGAAATGAGGCCTATATCAGAGATACTGACTGAAAATTCTTTCCCAGCTTTCTGTTTCCCTTCTAATCTTGGTTGTAGAGGCTTTGTTTGTGCAAAAACTTTTTAATATAATCAAAATTATCCATTTTGCATTTTATAATGTTCTCTGTCCCTTGGTTGGCCATAAATTCTTCCCTTTTCCATAGATCTGACAGGTAAACTATTTCTTACTCTCCTAATTTGCTTGTAGTTTCACTCTTTATGTCTAAATCATATATGTATTTTAACTTTGTCTTGGTATATGCTATAAGATGGGAGTCTATGCCTAGTTTCTGCCATATTGTTTTCCAGTTTTTCCAGTAGTAAGTCAAATAGTAAATTCTTATCCCAGAAGCTGGAGTCTTTGGGATTATCAAACAGTAGATTACTATTGTCATTGACTACTGTGTCTTGTGTACCTAAACCGTTCCACTGATCCACTCCTCTGTTTTTTAGCCAGTAGTAAGTAGTTTTGATGATTGCTGTTTATAATACAATTTTAAGATCTGGCATGGTTAAGTCACCTTCCCTTGCATTTCTTTTCTTTAATTCCCTTGATATTCTAGACTTTTTGTTTTTCCAGATGAATTTTGTTACTATTTTTTCTAGCTCATAAAATAATTTTTTGGTAGTTTGATTGGTATGGCACTGAATAAATAAATTAATTTAGGTAGAATTTTCATTTTTATTATATTAGCTTAAGCTACCTATGAGCAACTGATGTTTTTCCACTTATTTAGATCTGACTTTATTTGTGGGAAAGTGTTTTGTAATTGTGTTCATATAGTTCCTGGAGTATTTTTTTTTGACAGGTAGACACCCAAATATTTTGTAATGTTTACAGTAACTTTAAATGGAATTTCTCTTTCTATCTCTTGCTGCTGGTCTTTGTTGGTAATATATAGAAATGCTGATGACTTATGTGGGTTATTTTATATCCTGCAACTTTGCTAAAGTTATTATTTGAAGTAGTTTTTTACTTGTTTCTCCAGGATTTTCTGAATATATCATCATATCATCTGAAAAGAGTGATAACTTGGTTTCTTCTTTGCCTATTCTAATTCCTTCAATTTCTTTTTCTTCTTTTATTGCTAAAGCTAATGTTTCTAGTACCATATTGAATAACAGTGGTGATTGATAACAGACATCTTTCTTTCACTCCTGATCTTATTGGAAATACTTCTAGCTTATCCCTATCATGTATAATGCTTGCTGATGGTTTCAGGTAGATGCTGCTTATCATTTTAAGGAAGGTTCCATTTATTCCTATCTCTCTAGTGTTTTTAACAGGAATGGGTACTGTATTTTGTCAAAAGCTTTTTCTGTACCTCTTGAGATAATCATATAGTTTCTGTCAGTTTTGTTGTTGATATAGTCAATTATGTTGATAATTTTCTTAATATTGAACCAACCCTCCATTCCTAGTAGAAATCCTACTTGGTCATAGTGTATTGTCCTTGTGATAAGTTGCTGTAATCTCTTTCCAAATATTTTACTTAACATTTTTGTATCTATATTCATTCAGGAAATTGGTCTATAATTTTCTTTCTCTGCTTTGACTTTTCCTGGTTTAGGTATCAGCACCATATTTATACCATAAAAAGAATTTGGTAGGACTCCTTCTTTGCCTATTTTTCCAAATTAAATGTTCTCAAGATGTTTAGTAGAATTCAGTAGTAAATCCATTTGACCCTGGAGATTTTTTCTGAGGAAATTAATTGACGGCTTGTTCAATTTCTTTTTTTTTTTTTGAAATGTGGTTATTTAAGTATTTTATTTCATCTTCTGTTAATCTGGACAATTTTTATTTTTGTAAATATCCGTTGTCCCAAGCATCTTGCAGTGGGAGTAAGCAGTCTGACCACTGGCTTTCTGCACTAAGGCCTCTAGGACTGACCACTTACCCATTGTGCTGGGGTGGCCTGGCCTAGTTTTTGCCTGTTGTGCCCTGAGTTCCAGGGCTGGCAGTTTGCTTACTGTGCTGGGGATGAAGGCCTCATAGATGATGGTCTGCTGTGCCATAGACCTGCTGAGCCTAAACTGTGGGGCTTGGGTGCTGATCTGTGCTATGGCTAAGGGCCTTCTACTGGCTTGCCTGGACATTCCTAGCACTGGGATGTGCTCTCCTTTTACCCAAGTGAGACAGACCTTTGTTGAAGTCCTTATAAGTTATCTTGGGCTGAAAAATTGTTTCACTCTGCCTTTTTTGTGGATTCTATCACTCCAGAATTCTTTCAGAGGCTTGATTTAACATTGTTTCAGAGGGAAACTGGGGAGAACTCAGGTAACTTCCTCACTTCTCTAGAACATCTTGGCTCTGCCTTGAATTTATTTTTTATTGTTAATGATTTAGAACATTCTTTTCTATGGTTAGCTTGGGACTCATCCTTTAAGATTAGTTGGCTCATATCTTTGGCTCTTTATCAGGGAGTGGCTTTTTATGTTATCTATTTCTGTTAGTTGTCTAAGTGTTAGAAATATGAGACCTTCATCAAAGATATTTAACATAAAGATTTTCTCTCCAGTTGCCTGCTAGCCTTCTTATATTAATTGTATTAATTTTGTTCATGCAAAACCTTTTCAATTCCATATTATTGAAATTACCTATTTCATCTTTTGTAATTATCTCTATACTTTGGTTAATAATTCATTCCCCTAGCCATAACTTTGAAAAGTACTTTATCTGATTCTTTTCAAATTTTTATTTTTTTAAATGTTATGATCTTTAGTATTCAGGTCATGCATGCATTTTGAGTTAGTTGGTATATGGTGTAAGTTGATGGTCTAGAACTAATTTTGACCAGGTTGCTATATAGTTTTAAAAAATATTTCATTCAGGATTTTGTTAGCAGGACTTTTAGTATATTTACCTTCAGATTTGACCTGGAAAGTTGGTGTATCTTGATATTCCCTGGTCTTTTGAGAACTCAAGGAGTATATATTTCTTTAAAAAAATAAAGACAAAAAGCCCATTTACTTATTTATATAAACATTTATTATCTCTTCCTTCTACTGTACCCCCACTAAACAATGGAAAAAAGAAAAATAAAACCCTCATAAGAAATATGAATAGTCAAATAAAGCATTTCCACACTATCCATGTCCAAAAATATTTCCTCATTCTACTTTTTAAGTCCATTACCACTTCATCAGGAGATGAGTGATATGTTTTATTTTCAGCCCTCTGGACTAGTGATTGTCAAAACATTGACTTGCATTGGTCAGGGTTCTAAAATATTCCAAAGATGTTTTTCTTTATTATATTGTCATCGTTGTATAAATTATTCCAATTCTACATTAGTCTGCATTAATACATAGAAGTTTTCCCAGTTTCCTTTGAAACTATCCATTTCATCATTTCTTTTGGCATAATAGTATTCTATTATATTCATATACTATAATTTATTTATGGTATGTGAATGTAATGGTGTGTATCCTAAATAGGTGGGTACCACCTTACTTTCCAGTTTAGGTCTACTATGAAAAGAGCTGGTATTAGCATCCATAGAACTTAGCACAATCCTTAACTTAATAAATGCTGACTTTGACTAAAAGTATTCTTCGTACACCTAAGTCTTTTTAATTTCTTTTATATCTTTTGGGTTTGACCCTTATAGTGTTATAGCTGAGTCAGAAGGTTTGCACAATATAGAGCATAGTTCTAAATGGCTTCCTAGAATGGTTGGAAGAATTCACAGCTCTACCAATAATGTACCAGTGTGTCTTCTGGAAGCCTCTCCACTATTTGTTATTGTCTTTTTTTTGTCATCTTTGACAATCTGATAGGGTATAATTTAGAACCTCAAAGTTGAATTTTCATTTTTCTAGTTATTAGTGATTTGGAGCATCTTGAAAAATAACAACAGCATCGTAAAGAGAATTTTGAAAGATCTGAAAACTTACAACAATACACTGACCAATCATAATTCCAAAGAACCAGTGATAAAGCATGCTACCCACCTCCTGACAAGTGTGGTCATTAACTCAAGATGCAGAATGAGATATTCTGTCTTTGGACATTGCTAACATGGGATTTGTTTTGATTGAGTATGCAGATGTAGTACTAAGTTTTTGTGTGTGTGTGTTTTTTTTTAATTTTGGGGGGGTGTGGGAAGAGTAGAGCTAGCAATAGGATTACCAGGATTGGGGGGAGGGAGAAAGTAAAGGCATCACTGAAACTTTTTTTCTTTTACCAAAGTTTTTTTTAAAAAATTGCACAAAGGACAATAGAAAGAAGGTCAATGTAGGAAACACAGACAAGCAGGACAGCTTTGGACAGAATATGTTGAATTCATTATATACTTGGAGGTAGAAGCAAACTGCTCGTGGTACAGCTTGCAACTCGTGTGTCCTCCTCCCTTTCTGTTTTGCTTTGTATATGGCAATACCTATCCTGATGTTTGTTAGGTTATAAATTGAAAAAATATTTTAAAACATCAATAGCAACAAGTGAAGCAATTTTTATCCAAGATTGCACAGCTAGAAGAAGAACCAGAATTTGAACCTAGACCTCTGACTCCAGGACAAGAGCTTTTTTATATCTACACCACATCCTGGCTTGGATTTTGTCAGTTAGGAGTTACCATTGGTTAAAAAAAGTTCTTTTGGGCTTGTGTGCATATGTGGGTTGGGGAATGTATGATTTTATTTTATTTTTTTAGCCCAAGGGTCAGTGTTGATTAAAGCACAGTGGTAGCAGTGGTAATGGCTTGTTTTGTGGTTCCCTAGTGGCATACCTAGAATATTTTTGGTTTCCTGGCAAAGTCAAATAGACTTTTGTAGTTTGATGAAAGTTTACAAAGTTTCTAAAAGATGCTGCAATATTCTTGTGCCTGCAATCTAAGGAGCTGTCCATCTCCTGCACATTATATACCAAGAACGGTCTTTTGTTGTCAAAACTTTTTTTGCCACATATCATGAGTCCTCTTAGTAGCTATTCTAATTGGATCTGGAATGAGAACAGGCTTGGCGTAACAGCAGCCTTATCTAGCAATCCTATTACCACAGCAGTTCAAGACATTGACTCATCCCATTCCAGAATGCTCTCTCATCAGGAATAAGAGATAAATAGGAGTGCCCTGAATGCCACAGATCAGGCCCGTGGGCATCTAGGCCAACAGTGCCAGACTGCAGGGAATGAATTCCTTCTTCCATAGTGTAATGTGATGAACCCCAGGAAGGTCCCTCCCTTCCCACCCTCTACCCCTCAAATATTTCTCTTTCTCTGCTTGTTACTAATACCAGATATGTCTCTGTAAGAACTTTGCTCCTTTACATTTTTTAGGAGTCTTTAAGAGACTACTTTTATCAACTTTGAAAGAATTAAGAATTCTGATCAGTGCAATGACCAATCACAATTCCTGATGACAAAGTATGCTACCCATTACCTGACAGAGAGAGGTGATGGACTCATGTTATAGAAGGAGACTTATGTTTTTGGAAGTGATCAGTGTGGGAATTTGTTTTGCCTATCCATATTGGGTATGAGGTTTTATGTTTGTCTTTCTGTTAGAGAGGGTAACTTGGAAGGGAAAGGGGTCAAGTGATATAAAAAAAAAAAGGAGATCTCACAGGGTTGTTGGGAAGGAGTCAGGGAATAAGCATTTTTACAGCACCTACAATGTGCACCTTCTACAAATATTACCTCGCTTGGTCCTCACAACAACCCTGGGAACTATGTGCTGTTATTATCCCCCTCTTACAGATGAGGAAACTGAGGTTCAGTGACTTGCCCAAAGCCATGCAGTTGGTAAGTGCCTGAAGCTGGATTTGAACTCAGGTATTCCTGACTCCAGAGCTCTGACGACTGCACCACACCTATTGTAAGAACACAGTGAAGTAACATGTATTGAGCTTTGTAAACCTTAAAGCCCTATATAAATAAATGCCTTGTTGTTATTTGGTCACGTCTAATTCTTTGTAACCCCATTTGGGGTTTTCATGGCAGAAATTTTGGAGTGGATTGCCATTTCCTTTTTCAGCTCATTTTCCAGATGAGGAAACTGAGACAAACAGGGTGAAGTCACTTGTCTAGGGTCTCACGGTCACTAACTGTCTGAGGCCAGATTTGAACTCAGGAAGATGACTCTTCCTGACTCCAGCCTGCTGCACCACCACTGCCCCTATATACATGCCAGCTATTCTCATTGTTCTTTGGTTATGCGGAGGAGGTGCTGATCCAGCAAGACTGAGCCCATTGGAAGAAGCCCTTAGAATTTCCTCTTACCCTTCCCCAGGTGTGAGCGTGGGCTCTCAGCTTCTAGGCTGATGTAAGGGATTGATACTATTTGGCACATGCCCTTTCTGGCTCTGATTCATCAATGATCCTGCACCTGGGTGCCACTGACGTTAGGCGAGTCATTCCTTAAAGACTCAGTTTTCTCATTGTTGATTGATTGCGTGGTTCAAATGAGCAATATGCCAAGCCCTCATTTGGACTTCTTGGAGTTTCTGATGTGAGTTTGCTTCCCTTCCATTTAACAGATGGGAAAATGGAGACATGGGGTGGTTATATGTTCAGGACAAAAGTGAAGAATTGCATCTCTGCCATGTTAGAGCCCTCCTGTTTAATGTGATTGTAACAGGTGACTCCTCTTTGGGGTTGCCTTACCAGTTTTCCCAGGCCAGCCACAAAGGCCACTTTGATTAGCATTAAGCAAGGGCCTTCCCAATCCTTTACACTTATTCAGATGCTGTCCATCCTTTGAGACCTGCATTGTGGCTCTCCTCTGCCATGAATCCTGCCCAGATCATCCCAGTGGAGAGGGCTTTCTCCTTTTCTCTGATCTCAGTAGCACTTACTGTTGGCATCATCCATTGGATACTGTGCACGCTGCCTCATTTTATCTTTTGCCCATGTGTATTCCTGTCTCCACTTAGATGGTGAGGTCCTGGAGGCAGAGGGCAAGTCTTATTCACATTTGTGTCTTGCACATAGTAGGCACTCAATAAATATTTGTTGTTGATAGCAAGAACAATAGGAAGAAAGTGAATGGGATGGATATTGGCCAGGCTTCTGGGAGCCAGGACACCTCCCAATTCAGTAGGTGAAGAAGAAGAGAGAGGAGGAATATTTTGGAGCTGGAAAACAGCATGAGCATGGAGGTGGGAAAGTATAGGGCATGTGGGGGTGGGGCAGGGCACACTAATTTGAGGAGGGTCATAGGGGAGAAAGACTGACAGGTGGGGGAGGATTTGGAGCAGGCAGGGTTGAGGCTGTTTTCCTAGAGCAGAGAGAGCTGTGTAGCTCATAGGCAGGGCCCATCCATAGCCCCTGCTAACAAGACCTGCTGTAGTAGCTGATGAGAGGGCAGGATGGGAAATACTGTTCCCCCATCTTTCAGTCACACTGGCACTAGCCCAGAGCCCAAGGGGCTGGGGCTTCCTCAGCAGCTGCACCCTCAGCAGTGGTTTCAATCATAAGGAACCAGTTGCAGCTGCTGCTTGATCTCTTTGCAAGATAATGAATAATCCCTTGCCTTGCTTGATGTTTAACTTTTTCCAAAATGCTTTCACCTGCCTCTGATCTTCCCAATTATCCCTTGAGATAACTGAGGCAGGTCTCCAGCAAACGTTTATTAGGCTCCTACTATGTGCAACCTTCTAAGTGAGAGAAAGTTTAGGTGAGACAAGATCCATGCCCTCACAGAGGGTTCAAGTTGTTCGATAGGAGACATAAACAGATGGCTGTAATACAGAGTAATACATGTTAATGGTTGAAGAGAAGGCAAAACATGTTTTATCTGAAGCACTTAGGTGGTGCAGTAGATAAAGTATTTAGCCTGGAATCAGGAAGACTAGAGTTCAAATCCAACCTTAGGCATTTACTAGCTATGTGACTCTGGGCAAGTTATTTAACCTGTTTGCCTCAGTTTCCTCAATTGTAAAATGGGCATTACAGTAGCATCTACCTCCCAGGGTTGGGGATCAAATCAGATAATATTTGTAAAGCATTTAGCACAGTGCCTGGTATGTAAGTACTTGTTTCTTTCCTAGGGGAAGGGGTTATTACCACTGGATGATGAAGGGGGCTTTTTTAGAAGAGGTCGCATTTGAGTTGGGGTTTGAAAGGTGAGTAGGAATTCACAAGATCATAAATTCCGACCTGACCTTAGAGATCAGCTAGTTAGTCCCAGTCCTTCATTTTACTCCTAAGATTTTATGCCACTCAAAGAGGTTTGTGACTTGTTCAGTCTTCTAATTCCAAATGGAGCCCTCCTTCCTCCTCTCTCAGCTACAGAAGGTGGAGGGAGAGAGAGAGAGAGAGAGAGAGAGAGAGAGAGAGAGAGAGAGAGAGAGAGAGAGAGAGAGAGAAGGAGAGAGACAGAGATAGGGAGGGAAGAAGGGAGGGGAACAGAGGGAAGGAGAGAGAGAGAAGGGGAGAGGGAGGGAAAGAAGGAGGGAGAGAATAATGGGGAGAGAGAGACAAGGAGAGAGATAGAGATAGGGAGGGAAGGAGAAGGGGGGAAAGGGAGGGAAAGAAAGAGGGAGAGAGGAAGGGGAGAGAGACAGAGTGGGGGGAGAGGAAGGAAAGACAATATGAAAATTGAGAACAGCCTGAGCACAAAGGCAGGAAAGTGCAGGGAATATTATATGGGGACACAGAACTTATGCTTGGCCGGAGTATGGAATCATATTCCTGTTTCATTAGTAAGGAAACTGAGGCCTAGCTAAGATTAAATCAGTAGTGCCGTGAGGGCTCAGACTTAAGCCCCACGTTGCCTCACCTTGGTGCTAAGGGTTCTCTCAACCCTTCATAAGCAAGAGCTTCTTTCTATCTGGAATTAATCAGTCGTAAGTTCTAGAGATGTCCTTCTCATGTTCTTTCTTCCTTCCACCTAGCCCTAGGTTTTCCTTTAGTCATCACAGATCTTTTTATTAAAAACCAGCACTACTGTAGGCAATTCACTTTGCTGAGAGTAGCTGGCACCCATCCATAGGTTTGCCCATTCAGTGGCAGAGGCTGATGGGTACATTGGAGGACGTCATGTAAGTAGTGGTGTGTGCACTATGCTGAGTAATCTTTGACCTTCAGAGTAAAGATACACGAGTATAGAACATGCTGATCCAACCCTCTTCCTCCCCTTCAGCTCCTGATGAGTGCAAACAGACCAGCATTTTCTAAAATAGCTGGGCAAGAGAATGAAGCCCGTCTGAATCCCTGCTAGTTGGTTTTCACTGTCCCCCAAACACACCTCACCCTTTTCTGTTTTCTCTGCTTCCTTTCATCTGGAAAGCCCAGTCCTTTGTCCCTGGCTGCCTTTTAAAGTCCTAGCCATCTTTCAGGACTTGCCTCCATCCCTGTGATCTCCCTTCCTGCAGTGGTCCACCATGATTCCCTTTGCACTCCTGGAACAATTGTCTGAACCACTCGTTTGGAGATTTATTATGCATTGCCATGTGACATCAGTTGTGGTTGGTTGTCGCGTGTGTCTGCTCAACGTTTCCAGTGTCTGTATCTTATCTGCCTGGCTGTAAATTCCCCCAGGGCAATATTGAGCCTTATATATTAGTATTTTGCACAATGCTTGGTCTATTAAGTGGACACTTCCAAATCCAATTGAATTTAGGAAGGAAGATCACTTGGTGAGCTGGAGGAATGAATGGGTTGACCAGCAGTTTTCAAGTTATTAAGAAAGCTGGGTTTGACAAAGGCAGGGTGTTAACCAACATGCCTAGCTGGGAAGCCCAGGACAAAGGGAATGAGTGTCAGGGGAAACAATGGTACAGAAATGTTGCATCATGACACTGCCTTCACGAACAGGGTGAAAGTGTATGCCTGTTACTTGGAATCTTAGAAAATGGACAGGAAACACATCCTTCTTTCTTTTCCCTGCAAAACAGCATGCCTCAGGAATGGTTCCTAACACTTCCTCTCCCTATCATTTCCCTTTGGAAAGAGACGAGGCAAAGCATCATGGCCCGGTGGAAAGGGTCCTGGTTTGGGAGTCATCTGGTTCTACCACCTATTACCCATATAAAAGTCATTTAAAGTCTCTGGGCCTTAATTTTTTCATGTTTAAGAGAAGAATGACCTTGGAGATCCCTCCTGGTTCTCTGAACTTTTCGCCAAGAATCATGGAGCTGAGGGATGATGGCCAAGAGGAGCCGGAGTAAAGGCTCATTGGTTCTGGGCTGCTGGTTGTTGTCTTAGTGATCTAGGCCTACGGTTATTCCTGTTCTCCTCTTATCCCCAGCACCAGTAAGGAAATTGTTCTTTTTCTGACTGAGCAGTTAGTTTACCACACCCAGATTATGTTGGTGCCCTCTCCAATTTTGCTGAGTGAAATAACCAATTAGGCCCGAAGAGGGAGATTTATATCGGCTCACAATGCCGGTCATGATTTATTCATGTGAGGTTGAAACATTTATATGGATTGGGTACTTGTTTCAGGCAGTTCCTATGTGATACTTGGCCAGCTGGGCAATATGCCATCAGTTTTTTTCCAGAAAAGTTTTTTTTTTTGTTTTTATTTTTGCAAATCTGATTTGTTTGAACAATTTCAAGAAAATCTCTGCTTCTGGTCATTTAATAATATACCCCTTAACCCCACTCCCACTCACTCCTCCAAAATTGCATTTCATGATTTTGGAAAATAACATGGAATAGTGCAAGATGAAGTCCAAATATTTGGGGCCAAGTTCTGGTTCTACCACTAACTCGGGCAAATCATTTCTCCTTGATGGGTCTGGATTTTCTCTTCTGTACAATGAAGGGTCACTCAACCTCCATCTGCTACAGTTTCCTCATTTGTAAAATAATAATGATGGTGACAGTAATGCTATTATATAATAACAAAGCACTTATAAAGCTATATATAGCCATGTTAAGACTTTCAAAGCACTTACAAATATTACCTCATTTTATACTCACAACACCCCTCACCATTTTACAGGTGAGGAAACTGAGGGAGACAGAGGTTAAGTGACTCACCCAGGGTCTCACTGCTAGAAAGTGTTAAGTGCCTGAGGTCAAATTTGAACTCAGGTCCTCCTGACTCCAGGGCCAGTACTCTATTCACTGTGCCACCTAGCTACCCCTCTCCTTAACATTCTAAGTTGCCAAAAGTAGGCCTGACCTTGCAGGGGATCTGAGGGAACATGTATGTATGTATGTGCATATTTTTCTAGTTATGTCTCTGAATGCATCTCATAATCAACTATAATATTTTACCTGATTTATTCTTATATCCTCCACACATTAAATAGGTATGTGGGGTCAGATTTGTTTATTAGCAAAGAAACCCATTTATCCGAGTTGTCAGTAAAACAGAAATCAGAGAAAGTGTCCACAGGAGAATATATACCAGACAATACAGAATGAAGAAACTCTCCCCTTGGGAGGTAGGTAACTCAGGTCACCCAAGAGAGAGAGAGTCCCAGATCTCACTCAAAGGGAAATTCCCCCAAGTCTCTAGTGTAGCAAGCTGGCGATAGGGATATGATAGAGAATGCCAGTTTTTCCTCATATAGGTTTTTCCCCAGAGTCTTAAAAATATGGAACGCTCTAGGAATTTGGGTGTCATCCTTGCTTAAGGGCTGTGATAATCTTTGTTTTGTTCCAATTTTAGTAAATGTGCTGCTGAAGCGAAAATGGATTCAGAAGTTTTTAGAGCTAAGCTAAATCTTTGAGCAGGCAGCTAGGTGGCACAGTGGATAGAGTGCCAAACCGGGGGTCAGGAAGACCTGAGTTCAGATTTGATCTCAGACACCAGCTATATGACCCTGGGCAAGTTATTTCACCCTCTTTACCTCAGTTTCCCCATCTGTAAAATGAGGTGGAGAAGGAAATGGCAAACTACTCTCTAGTGCCTTTGCCAAGAAAACCCCAAATGGGGTCACAGAGAGTTAGACATGACTGAAAAGGCTTGACAAACGACAGCAGACCTTTGAGCTCATCCAGTGCACACCTCTTTATTTTATAGATAAGGTAGCTGAGGTTTGGAAAGGCCATAGGTTCATAAATCTAGAGCAGGTTTCAACCCCCACATTTTATAGTTGAGGAAACCAAAGCTTAGAGAGGATAAGTGACTTGGCCGTTCAGATGTTAGATAAATGTTAGCTGTTTGATAAATACACATCAGTCACACCTCTCCCTGCTGTTATTACTATGGATATTCAAGAACTGAATAATTTTTAAACATTCATTTATAATTATTTTCCTCTAAAATTATCATTAGGCAGTTGGCCTGGAAACACGCTTGCTTCACCACTATAATAAAGCTTAAAAATACTGAAAGCTAACACGGGTTAGTGAAGAGACAACTGAAGTGAAGACTGCCTAGCGAAGTCAGGACTTTAAGATCCTGAGTTGTAGATGACATGTCACTCCGCACCGGTAAAGGAAGTTTTACAAAGGGAGTTCCTTATAGGAATGAAATGGCAGGTCCAGACCCAAAGAATAATAAACCAAAGGTGGTTTGTGCTAGGTCCTGTGCTTGGTGCTGGGGGTATAGAGACAAAAATGTCCTCAAGGGGGTTCTATTTCTATAGGAAGAGTCAATATGTATATATAGATGCATTTATAGAAGGTAGTTTTGGGAAGAGATGATAATAATTGTAGAAATAGTAATACATCACACTTGTGTTTTACTTTTCTCACTTCTTTTCCAATTGTGTGCTCTCATTTTGGTCTTCTAGTAACACAGCAAGGTAGGTTGTTGTTATTTGAAGAGGACTATGACATCAGGGAGGTGATGCCATGACATGCAGGTAGGCCTGGCACAATTATTCCCATTTTATAGATGAGGATCCTATGGCTTAGGGGAGGGAAGTGCTGGAAATTAAATGATTTGGTAAAGTCTCCCAAAGGATGTTACAGCCAAGAAGAGTAAAACCTAGGGAGGGGAGACCCTGACTCCCAGTGTTTTCCTTTGGGGACTGACAATGCAACTTAGAATCACCGGTGGTCGGAAGAAGAATCTTAAAGCCCATAGATGTAGAGTTGGAAAGGACCTTAGAGGTCTTCTGGTCTGTCTCACTCCTTTTGTAGATGAATAAACTGAGACCCAACACCTGAAGTGGTTAGTATAGAATCACAATAGAATCACTAGCTTGTGGAATGGATGACCCTAGAACCACATGGTGTTTTTTTGAGGGGGAGATGAGACAAGTTAGGAAAAGTTCAGAGGAGATAGATTTTGGCATGACCCACTGGGAAATGAACGCTGTGCTAAGTAGCATCTTTCCACAGGGCTCTTTGTCCGGTGCCTCACATCTCAGTCATTGTCCTGCCCAGAAGGCTTAGCAGCTGTTGGATAAGTTAGAGATAGTCACAGTAATGGGAAGGCTGTGTGCCTTCTGGACTTTACACCTCATGCCTGCAGACTTGCCTTGTTGGACCCCATCCTGTTTCTGAGGAAGGTAGAGGGATGGGCATAAACAAGAGTTTATGAGAAGGATTACCAAAGGTGTGGCTGAGAAACAGCTCTGCCCAGCAATCTTTAGTTCTGAGGCTGGTGCTGACGCTAGGAGAGACTTGAATTTTGCCCTTGGCAGAATGAAATCTGAGGAGCTTATATTACCTTAAGTCACTCTTGAAAGGGGAGTGGGGGTGGGTGGGAGTCAGAACTTGGGCTGGAGACAGAAAGACCAGAGGACTGTAAACCACATCATGGGGGTTTATTGAGGGCATTGTATTCTAATAGCCCTGTCTACTCTGATGCCTCATCAGGGTATGGAAGTGACTTTGGGTCTTCCAAGTCTCTCTCAGTGAAAGACAAGCTGTGGCATCACTTAGAAAGGTTTAATAGGGATGCAGTGATGAACTGCTTCCAGGATTGTGTGGAAAGCACCATCACCAGAAGACTGGCCACTGGATAGAGAGCAACCTGTGAGACTCTCCATCAAAGCAGAGGCAGAAGTTATTCTGGGGTCTGCGAACTTGTTCCGGGGATATTTCAATGACTATATCTCAGTAGAATTGGTTTCCTTTGCAGTCTCCGATATTTTATTTTATTCACTTAAAAACATTATTTTGAGAAGGGATCTAAGGCTTTGCCAGACTGCCAAAGAGGGGGATCATGGCACAGAAAAGGCTAAGGATCAATGCCCCAGTGGAATAGGAAATTTTGGGCTAAAAAGGAATCTCAGATCATTTAATCCAACTGAGAGCCAGTTACCCCAGGTCACATTGATAGTAAGGAATAGCACTAGGATTTGAACTTGGGGATTTTTTTCTTCAAAGCCAGAGTTCAGCCTTACTCAGGACTCCTTGGCCCATGTTTAAGTTCTAGAGCCTTCCAAAAATCTTTCAAAAAAGACCTCCTTGTGACTATCCATGGGGGCAGCTAGATGGTACACTGGATAGAATATCAGTCCTGGAGTCAGAAAGACCTGAGTTCAAATATGGCCTCAGATACTTACTGGCTGTGTGACCCCGGGCAAGTCACTTAACTTTGCCTCAGTTTCCTTTTCTGCAAAAAGAGTCGGAGAATGAAATAGCAAACCACTCCTATATCTTTGCCAAGAAAACTCCAACAGCAGTCACAATCATATATACATACTCCATTTTGGGGAGTATGTATATATGATAATGATATTACGATAAGACTATGTTTTAAATTCACTCTAGTCAGTTCTTTACTATTACTGCACAAGTGCCTAATGAGGGAAAGTCCCTTCTGTTGTTTTAGGGTCCACATCCTGCTTGGATGTCCTGGTGGTGCTGCTTTCTGATTGGCTGAGTATTGTGGTACTGTCTGAGACTAGATGGATGTGGTTGTGGTTGGGTACATAGACACATCTGCTGTTTCTGTGGGAAATATGAGGACTGGGTTTGGGGGCAGCAGCTAGCTAGAGGCAGTGGCTGGGATCCCATCACATGGACATGCCTGCTGTTCTGTGAGAAATAGGTGTTCATGGAAACACCTGTTGTTCTGGTGAGCAGTGAGACATATATGAAGAAGCTAGGATATTGAATGTATATGTGGGGGGGGGGTGAGTGGCTAGGTAGGTACAGTGGACCTACTGTTCAGTAGGGCCGATAAGGAAGTTAGAATATTGGGGCTGGGGGAAGCTTTATTAGGATTCCATCACGGTGGCACTAGCAGTTGGGGAAATCATGAAGAAGATGAAGCTGGAATTGCATCTTAAAGGAAGAGAGTGACTCCATGAGGTAGAGGTGAGGAAGGAGGGCATTCCAGAATGGGAAATAGCCAGTGCAAAGGCATGGACATGGGAGATGGTGTATCATGTGTGATGAACAGGAAAAAAGTCAATTTGACTAGATTGCAGAATGCAGGACAGAGAATGATGTCCAATGAGAGTAGAAAGGTAACACAGGGGGCAGGATTGTGTAAGGCTTTCAAAACTAAACTGGAGAGTTTCTGTATTGTCCTAGAGACAATAGGGAGCCACTGGAGTTTATTGAATAGGGAAAGTCAGAATGCTGGGCTTGGAGTTAGATCAGGTTTCTAGTCTGAACTCTGTCACCAACTAGCTGTAGTACCTTGAGGCAGGTCATTTAACCTTGGCCGATTTCCTGTCTATAAAGTGAAGGAGTTGAATCAAGGTCTGTTTTAGTTCTGACAATGTCTGGCTAACATATTATCAACACAAATTATTATATAATCGAGGCACTGTATTATCTGTGCTACAAATGAAAAGTATTGTAGGATCAGAAGAACAGGAAATTATTGGATAATTGGGGTAGTCATAGGGATGGTAGGATTTGAACTAGACCTTCCAGATTGAGAAGGATTTACATAGAAGGTCACTACAAGTGGTAGATGTAACACAAGTGAAGGTAAAAAGGTAAGAGTAAAGATGGTATGTTCATGATACAACAAACCCAGCCTGACTACAGCAGAAAGCATGATTTGGGGAGTAGTGGTAAATAAGCTTGGATCAGTGAGACAGGGACCATAATAGGGAGGGTCTTCAAAACCTTGTTGAATAATTTAGGATTGACTCTGATGCGTCCTGGTGACATGGAGGTAGCCTTGGGTTCTTAAGTGCTATGTCAGTGTAGCTCAAGTTCTTGCAGGTTCTACCAAGCTAGAAAGATTTCGGGTATGAATAGGACCGTACTTATACTCTGAATTTCATTAACTAGGTTAGTTGAGGAGTTTGGAGTAATAGAAGGACTACTGAACTCGGTGTCCACAGTCATGTGGATCCTACTCATACTGTATGACTGGAAAAATCACGTCAGCTGCACATCACGTCAGCCTTGGTACTCACACCTCACCAGTATCCTCTACCTCTGGGTCCTATCTGATTAGGGGGCAGAGTTTGCTTCTATTTAAGGAGGGTCCTTAGGCCAGCCATTTATTAATTTTCCACCTGGCTGCTACTCTTCTTTGGGCTTCTCTATCATGTACCAGCACCTTGCTTTCTCCTGCCTCCCTTTTCATCTCCATTTTATGTATTATCTTTCTCCATTAGATTGTATGCTCCTTGAGAGCATGGACTATAGACACCAAGTCCAGTAGTCTTTTTATTCTTCCAAACTCTTTCCCAGCTAGCCTAATTAGTGGAATTTAGAGAGGCCAGTCATCAGAAAGTTGGCCACATGGTGATGGATTTTTCAGCCACAGTATCAATGTTAAAGGTAGTAAATTCAAAGTCACTGACTAGCAGGGAAGTGATATGATGAAAAGAGTGTTTTAGGAAGACCAATCCAGTTATTGGGACATGCATGGGCATGAGCAGACTGCAACACATGACCAGTGAAGAATTGCACAGGAAAAACAGCATGAAAGGATGTCATTGGGAGAGGGAAAATCCATAGGGAACAGCATATCCTGAGTAACTCATATTTTTCAGGCTGTATCCCAGCTGGAACACTTCCCTACTGCTGAAACTAGTTTGCTGCTTATCTACAGAGAGGATGACTATCATCTGCTGTGCTGCTTTTTTCACTTTGCTAAATAGCTTCTTCCATCTGCTAGTTTTTTTCTGAATTTCAGCTTATATTTAGCCCCTTTTCTAGACAAAAGCATTTATATCTTTTTTTTTTGAGGGGTAGGGTCAACATAGCCCATTACTTCAGGGCTATTTCACCTCTTTTGTGAGTCAGGCATACAGCTGTGCTTAGTCAGTACAATGAAAGTCTCTTAGTTCAAATCTTCTTTTGGTTGTCTTCTTTTTCAATACCAACTTTCTCAGGCCAACCTGATATTTGGGTTGGAGAAAGTAAGTTTCTTGTGATTTTCCCTGGAAAATAATACTAGAGCCATTCAATAGTACTCTGGAGTTTCCTTAGCAGGATTGTAGATATGGTTATCTTTGTCCTGCATTCCTAAAGCTACCCAAACTACCAGTTTCCCTACACAAATATTTATTGAGTAATCATTTTGTGTTCTTCTCTTTGACAAAAGAAAAGTCAGAGGCCATTTAAAGTAAGCACACTGGATTAGACTATAATGTGTTGGGTTTTCCTCTACTACCAGAGACTGATTTATTTTTTAAATTTACTTTTGAAATGGCTAATTGTTTTGTGTGACTATACTGTATCAACAAATGTTTAACTGTCTCTTATAGGGAGCACAGTGTTTTAGAGAACACAAAGAATAATTCATGGTTTTTGCCTTCAAGGAATTCATGATCTCATTGGGAAGATACAATATTCATCAAAAAGTTAAATAATACAAGAGAGAATATAAGAGATGTGCCAAGGAAGTATTAGATGCTAAGTACCAAATGTTCATACGGTTAAGTGTTGTAGGAGAAGCTGCAAGTAGGAAGAGGGAGAATGCTGTGGATAGTAGTGGTTATAAAAGTGTACATGAAAGAGGAGACAGGCCTTGTGTTGGATCTTGAGAACAAACGGGATTTAGATAGACTACAAGGAGGAGAGAGCAGAGCCTAGAAAGGTGTAAGCAAAAACACATAGACAAAAACTGGCATATTCAGGGGACAGGTAGTAGTAGACCAGTGTAGCTAGAATGGAGATTTCATGTAGACAGTAATAAGGAAGGAAGTCTAGAAAAATAAGATGCGGCCAGATTGTGGAGGGCCTTGAATGCCAAGCTAAGGAGAGATTGTGCATTGCCACTATGGATGCTTTTTGTGTCTTTTGTGTGTGTTTGTTGGATCTCATCCTAGGAATGAAGGGAATGCTTCTCCAGGTCTGTTTGGGTTGTATAAATGAAAAAGACAGAATTGTGATTATGAAACATGAATGGTTATCTTTTATACTTTTCCCCTCTGCCATAGGCATCTGTCTGTTATCTGTCTTAGCTGTGATGCTTTTTTTGTAAAGAGTATTTGACAGGTTTTAGCTGGTTGTTTTTTCAGGAACTTTGTGGAACCTGGTTTGCTTGTGAGAGGGAAGGAGAATAGTTTCTGCTTATTTCTTGGCTACATGTGAAGTTGGCATGATTTGTGCTTTGCATTACCACCCCATGTAGCAGCTCAGATTTCCCTGTATTGGCTCTATATCAGTGAGGTTTGAAATCATGAAGAGATGTGATACAGTGGAAAGAAGACTGGGCAGTGTGAAAAAATAACCCCTCCCTTACTATAGTTGAAATTTTTGCTGTCACATGTATAAAATAGCAGGATAGCATGAAACTGTAAGGTGGAGTTTTAGGAAAGAATCAGTAAAGTAGGTAGAAAGGCAGAGGCAGAAAGGAAATCTGAAAAACCTATTACCTTGAGAGCTTAGTGAAGTAGAAAGACTAGGATCTAGGATGGGATAAAATGTTTATTGAAGCCTGTGAATATCAGTCTTTCTAGTTGTCCATATGTTCTGAAAGCAACGGAAATAAGAACTTGGTAGGAAGCACAATAGGGGATAAGCTAGAAAAGGACAATCATTCCTAATCAGTGAGGAGTGAATCACTCCAAGGATTAGTTCTGGGGTTTAAAGTGGTACAGCCATTGAGAGACCAGTAGATAGGCTTGGGCTGAGGCTGAGATATCAGTTGAAGATGAAGATGCTAAATTTTACTTAAGGAAAGCATCAGTCTTAAAGTCTATTGTAGGCTACTGAACTGGGAATAAAGATAGGTGAGGACAAGAGTGGGGCTGTGAAGAAAGGGTCTTTACAGGGCTAAATGGAATACTCTGATGCTCCTTTATAAGTTAGACAGTTCTTTATGATTTTGCCTCAAATGACTTTTCCTGTTACTTCCTGTTTTTTAAACCTGACTTTATCTTCACCCCAAAGAAAGTTGGTTTTGCTAAAACAGGCCAGAGAGATAAGGGAAATAGCTTTCACTGGGGTAAGGAAAAGGCTGGTAATAGAGAAAGACAGAATAGGAAAATCCTTTTGGGGAAGGGACATTGAGATTTAGCTGTTTCCAGTCTCCCAAGTATATTTCATTAGGTAAGCAATCAGAAAATGTGGCTTCTTGTCCCATCCCTATCTCCAACTATCTGTTTGACCTTGGAACCTGTGACTTCCCTTATCTGGGCCTCAGGTTCCTTATGAAAAAAATGAGGTAGTTGGACCAGATGAACTCTAACTTCCCTTCTAGCTCAAAAATCGTGAGTGTATGTGAAGTCTGCTTATTGGTGACTACTTGGGATAAATGTTGTGGCTTTTTTTTTTTAAACATAAGGTTTTGATGTGGATAGGTCTGAGTGTGCAGTTTGTCCCTTGGCCTACCAGTCGTGCCTAGATCACTGCCTAGCTCAGAACACCCAAATCAGATTAAAATACTTAACAAAATAAAAAAAAATACAGTAAAAAAGAGATAATGTTAATATATTTTCTAAGTCAGTATGCAGCCCACAGGAATTCTTATGTATGGTTCCTGTTTCTGTCTGAGTTTGGCATCAGTGGTCTAGTTGGCCGCTGGACCAAATAAGGCTCCCTTCCCTTTCTACCTCTTCCTCTTATGTGTTATATCTCCATAGTATATGGTCTCTTTACCTAGAGTAGATGGACCCACAACGGTTCTGTGGGTAGATTGTGGGGGTCTGTGAACATGGATGAGGAAAAAAATTGACATCTTAATTTTCATTAACTTTTAGTGACCTTTGTAATCCTATGTATTTTATTTTGTGCATTTAAAAAACAGTATTGTGAGGAGTCTCTAGGCTTCATCAGACTGCTAAAGGAATTGTCCATGACACAAAAAAAGTCAAGAATCTGCCCCAGTAGAATGTAAGCTCCTTGATGGAAGGGGCTGTCTTCCCTTTATATCTGTACCCCTATGTCTAGCACAGTGTCTGACATAGAAACTGCTTAATGTAATGTTTATTGATTGCCACAGGCACAAAGGTTTCTTTCTTTAGCTGTTTGTGGGCACCATGACAATACCAACCAAAAATGTGAGATAGGCAGATCTTGGCTTAGGAGCACAGCTTCCTCTTCTCCTTGTTCCTAGTGATGACACTCCTGTACCAACTGCCCTTTCCTGGGTTCTGTCCAACTTTTGAATATTTTCCCCTACAAATTAGAGTGCAGCAGAGTGGAAAATACACCAGAATTGTACTCAGAGGGCTCAACTATAAAATTATAATTATTTTTGCATTTATATAATTCAGGAAAATTCTCTGTAAAAATGTGATATTACAGAAATGTAAGTTATTACTTATGTATTTTAAATGATTATTTACATTATATATAAACATTATATTTTACTATAAAAGAAATAAAATAAAAATATTTATTTATATTACATATAAACTGCATTATATCTTAAATATTTATTTTTATATGTCATTTTATGTATTATTATTTGGTCACTGCATATGAAATGCAGTGATAAAAATTACATGCAATGTTCCTATTGTGGGCACAACATAGTTTGGGTAACATCTATTTTGTTATTGCTACCCTTTTGGATACTCCTGATGGTCCCCCGAAGGGCAACATTGAGTACAGGTAATTAAAGACCCCTCAGTGGAAGTTATGGTATCACTCAGAAAAGTCAAGTTTAAACAGAGGAAGATACACCCTCCAGAATCAAGCTCCTGCATACTTCATATCCAGTTCTATAGGCTAAGAACTAGAAGACAGTACAGATGATGGAGCTCCCAATGATCTCTTTCCCCACATGTGAAATGGAGATTATAGTCATGTGCCCCTTTCCTATTTTGTTGAAATGTTCTAAGGTTTAAATAGAGAATGTTTTCAAAGCCCTTGAAAATCCTCTAATAAAAGGAACTGTGTAAGTAGAAAGCCTTTACACTGCCAAAGAAGGGGGAAATTTCCAAAGGAGTAATTTTCATCGATGCTGGTACCAAGCCAAGAATGTGAGGTTAAGAAATAACCTGTAACTTGTGGTGGCAGAGCTCTCAGAGTGAAGAGTTCTGGAGTTGGGTCCTTGACACGGTTAGGAGCCAGTTTTGCAAGTTGTCCCTTCTGTGTTTAGTGGGGGTGATACTGGGAAAAGACTGAAGGGCTAGAGGCACATGAAGGAAGTCAAGGCACACGTGCTAGACTGAAGATGGTGAGCCCAGTCTAATAGCTTTCCATGATGCTTGGGATCACAGAATCATAGATGACAGACTGGTTTGAAAGATTGTATATTTACAGATGGAAGGAACGTTAGGGGCCATCTGGTCCAGGCCCATTTCTGCTGTACCATTTTACAGGTGAGGAAACTGAGGCTCAGAGAGGAGCAAGTTGTCCAAGGTCACACAGGCAGAATAGATTAATAGAAGTAGAATTTAGACCCGGGCATTTTGGGCTCCAAATCCTAGCACTTTTCTCCACTATGTCGAGAATTCTTAACTTTTTTGGTATGTTATGGACTCCTTTGGCAGTCTGGCAATGTCTATGGATCCCTTCTCAGAATCATGCTTTTAAATGCATAAAATAAAATAGATGAGATTACAGAGAAAACCATTTATATTGAGATACCATCAAAACTTTTTTTAAAAAAACCCCACAAATTCACAGCCTCTAGGTTAAGAATTCTTGAACTCTAATAATAAGTAGATTTTCTATATATAGTGCTTTATTGTTTTCAAAATGCTTTACAGATATCTCATTTCATCCTCAGAGAACTGCTGGGAGATAGGTATTATTATTATCACCCACATTTTACAGATGAGGAAACTGAGGCAGGTGGGTTAAATGACTTGCCCAGAGTCATACAGCTAATAAGTGGCAAGAGTTTAAATTTGAACTCGTGTTCTTGACTCCATGCCCAGCGCTCTATGTACTATGTGGAGTCACCTCGCTGCTTAGTCCATGCTGATCCTCTCCTTAAAGGGACCCCTAATCATTAGTGCAGTGGATAGAGAGCAGGATTCAGAGTCAGGAAGACCTGGATTCGAATCCTTGTTTCTAACACTAACTATACGTCTACAGGCAAGTCTCATAATCTCTCAGCCTGATTTGCTCATCTGTAAAATTGATATGGTATACCAGCTGTATTGATATGATATACCAGCTGTATAGTACAATGCAGAGGTACACATAGGTGGTGCGATGGATAAAGCACCAGGCCTGGAGTCAGGAAGACTCCTCTTTTGAGTTCAAATCCAGCCTCAGACACTTACTAGCTGTGTGACAAATCACTTAACCCTGTCTGCCTCAGATTCCTCATCTACAAAATGAACTGGAGAAAGAAATGGCAAATCATCCCAGTAACTTTGCCAAGAAAACCCCAAATGGGTTATGAAGAGTTGCACACAACTGAACAACAATACCCTGTTAACCCCGGACCTAGAGTTAATATCTCAAGCTTAATTTAAAAAGAAAAAGGAAAAAGAAAAAAAAAACCCATTGTGTTGTTTTGAGGCTAACATGCAGGGAGGGGATCATCCAGACCTGCTGTGGACCTCAGCTTTCTGTTGACATGGAAAACAAGCCCAGAGAGATCAGTGACTTTCCTAAAATCATATGAGTGGAATGAGACAGAGCTGGGATCCCAGCCCAGACCTAGCCTTCTTTCTACTGTACCATGATTATGATTATTTTTATGGTCATTCTTTTTATTATCATCATCTGGTCCATCCTCCCTCTCTGCTCCTTCTCTCTCCCATTTGCCAGTTTTAAGGATAAAGGAACTGAAAGGGGTAGGGGTGGGGTGGGATCAGAAATGACACGCCCAATGTCATACCAGTAGTAAATAGTACAGTCAGGTTTGGGGCCCCAGGTCATCTGGCTTCTCCAATCCAGTGTTCTTTCCGCCTCAGCACTCTGTCCTTTCTTCCTCTTGGCAAATGGAGCAGCCACCCTGACATCTCTGCATAACAGAAGGCCCATAATTCTAGGCACTTAAAACAATTACTTTCAGAAAGGCAGATGGGATATTTGTCAGACTGTGTCAACAGCTAATATGGCCGTTGATCAGCCAGTGTGACAATCCCGTTCTAGGAACTTGTCCCAACACAGATGTGGCTTTGAGGATGAATGCCTTTCAAACTAATGATCCCAAACTGCTGAGTGATCTTTTTCCAAAATGTAGTTGATGAAAATCATGCATCAGACAAATGTGACCCCGCACTGTCTGACAAATCTTAATTACTTACACTGACATTATTGAAATATTGATGAGCCAAAAGACTCATTAAGATATTGCCTTAAAGTAAATGATGTGATGCATGAATTGTTTGTGTTACTGAAAGGGTGATCAGAATGGAAAAGACGGAAAGGAGGTGACTCAGCCACCAAGGCAGGCTCTGGGCTCTGCCAATGGCTCAGTCCAGTTGTGTCCCACAAGCATTTATTCAGCACCTTCTGTGTGCAAGATGTGGTACTAGTACAGTTTGTGGATGCAGAGACAGATGCAATATAGATTCTCCTATGGAGATTACTTGATGAAAAGGAAAAGGTGTGGGCACCAAAAGCCAGGCCTCTGGTCAGCTTTTTTCACTGGCTTCTGAAGGCAGATCCAGAAGCAACGGGTGGCAAGTTAAGACCTGATGTAAGAAAAAACTCCCTGATAATTAGACCTATGAAAAGAATGGGAGATAAGTAAGTGGGTTTCCCTTTGTTGGAGACCTTCGAGCTACGGCTGGACGACTAGTTGTCAGATAGACGGAAAAACAAATTCATTTGTCACTGACCCTCTTTGGGCCTCAGTTCCCTCATCTGTAAAATCTGAGGTTGGACTGGATGATAGGAGCCCTTCTAGCTCTAAATCTATGAACCTGGAAATCTTAATGTCTTGTTTTTCTTCCTCGTCTTGGTTGTGAGAGGCAGCATTGAGAAGAGGGTCAGATTTGGAGTTAAAAGTTGTTGTTCAGTCTTTCAATCATGTCAGACTCTTTGTGATCCCATTTAGGGGTTTCTTCTTCAGCTCATTTTGCAGATGAGGAAACTGAGGCAAACAGGGTGAAGTGACTTGCCCAAGGTCACATAGCTAGTAAGTGTCCGAGGACAGATTTGAACTAAGGAAGATGAATCTTCCTGACTCTACTGCGCCCCTAGCTGCCCTAGGTTAGAGGACCTGGGTTCAAATCCTTACTCTGTTACTGATTTTTACCTTTGTCACCTGGGGCAAGTCAACTATGTGTGTAGACCTCTGTTTGTCCTCTGTAACAATGAGCCAATTGAACTAGCTGACTTCTGAGTTGCCTTCCAGATCTTAGACATAATTTTAATACCAGATGAACAAAGATTGAGCTCATTATCTTTACCTTCCAAACTCATTCTGCTTTTTTAGGGGGTAAAGTGGATAGAGCTCTGGTCCTGGAGTCAGGAAGACCTGAGTTCAAGTTCAGCCTCAGACACATACTAGCTGTGTGACCCTGGGCAAATCCCTTAGCCTTGTTGCCTCAGTTTCCTCATCTGTAAACTTAACGGGAGAAGGAAATGGCAAGCTACTCTAGTATCTTTGCCAAGAAAATCCCTAAAGGGGTTGCAAAAAGTTAGAAATGACTGAAAATGACTGAACAGCAACCTTTTCTTTTCCTACCCATTGGCCCCAATTTACCTTTTTAGTCTTATTGGATAGAGACAACTGGTGTCACCGTGGATGGAGTTCTGGGCCTGGGGTCAGGAAGACCTGAATTCAAATTTGGCCTCATATCCTTATTAACTGTGTGACCCTTAGCAAGTCACTTAACCTCTGCCAGCCTCAGTTTCTTTGACTGTCAAATGGGAATAATAATAGCACTACCTCACAGGATTGTTGTGACGCTCAGATTTTAAAGTGCGATAGAAGTGCTGCCTATTATTACGATGTGGTCCTGTCATTCTCTAAGCTCCATGTACACAGTACAGTATTTACTAAGGCAGAGAAATGATGGCTTATTCAGTTCAAGAAAGAATGAACAAGATGTAAAACAAAAGAGTTTCTGCTAGTTCTCTTTCTGCCTTCTTTCTAACTCCCTCAGTTTCTAGCCTAATGTTTTACATGAAGGAAGGTCTTAGTGTCATCACTGTGAATATGAATTCTTACACTCTAGGACAATAGATGTTTGTTGAATAAATGATTGAGCCCTGAGTTACTCAGGAAAATCAGTGAAGCAGGTTATCCTGTTCTCTGAGTATTATATATGATCTATGTTTTATAGCAGTGTTTTACAAGGAATAGAGTCATAAACACACACACACACACACACACACACAATAATTCCAGCATCCTTCTCTTCTTTGGGCCCTGGGAGAAGTTCAAATCTCCTAGACCAGGGGGTCTGTGCTTTTGTCTTATTGGAGAGTCTCTGCCTGTCCTTAGAAAGGAGATTACTGTCGCAGTAACTGCCTTTTACTTTTAAAGTGCCAAGACATTTTTTTCTCCCGGCCAGAAAAAGGCTTAGAGATTTGCAGTGTAAGCCATTTTCTTCCTTGTCTTAGGGGCTGGAAGACCCCAGAAAGGTGTGTCCAACTTTCTCTGTCTGTAGAGCCGGACCTTAGTTGTAAACAAGGGCAACGTTGAGAAGGAAGTGCAAAAATAACCATCTTTTGCCCCTTCTGCCTGTCTTTCTACATCCCTTCTACTGTCTGGGTGACGTTCTCTCCGTCAGACCAGTGGAAGCATAACGTCATAGATTTAGAACTGAAAGGGAATTTGAAGGTCATGAAAGTAAAGCTAAACCCAGGTCCTTTTGACTCCATATCCAGTGTTCTTTCAACTTCGTCATGTTGTGCTCTAGCAGGCCATCATCCCTGCTTTTTGAGAGGGAGAGTGACATAGTAGTAGAACCCTCAATCTGGAGTCAGAAAAACCTGAATTCAAATTGGGCTTCAGATACTTCCTAGTTGTGTGACCCTGGGCAAGTCACTTAACCTCTGTTGACTTCAGTTTCTTCATATGTCAAATAAGGATAATTATAGCTCCAACCTCCCAGGATTGTTGTGAGGACAAAATGAGAAAATATTGGTAAAGCCCTTTGCAAAATCTCAAAAAACTTAGTTTTGGGAGGTATAGCGGATAGAGCGCTGGGCCTGAAGTCAGGAAGATGAATATTCCTGAGGTCAAATCCGGCCTCAGACACGTCCTAGCTGTGTGACCCTGGGCAAGTCACTTAACCCTGTTTGCCTCAGTTTCCTTATCTGTAAAATGAGTTGGAGAAGGAAAAGGTAACCCATTCCAGTATCTTTGCCAAGAAAACCCCAAATGGGGTCACAAAGAATTGGATGTAACTGAAATAACTGAGCAATAACAGCAGCAGAAGAGGGCCTGGACCGGCTTTCTGGAAGATGACCAGCATTGACCTAAAACTATGTCTTCTGTATGTCGATCAGAAAACATTTGTCGAGGGCTTACTCTGTGCCTGATGCCACATGCATATCAAAGATGGCTAAGACAGTCTCTTCCCTCAGGGAACTTAGGGTGATTGGGAAAAAGAGATGGATGAGAAAAGACAAGGCGTTCCTATTTGTGTCCCATTAAGGGCAGTCAAGGATATAGTGGTAATACTTGCTGGCATTTAAATTGTGCTGTAATTAGCATTTTATTTAGAGATTTTTTTATTGGCTTCTCATTACAACCCTGTGAAGTATAGTTAGTGGGAATGCTATGGTTCCCATTTTATAGATGAGGAGAACGAGACTCAGAAAGGTTAAGGAAGTAGTCCAACTGATAAGTTGTTGAATTGAGACCGAGGCCTTGTGATGTTAAAGGCAGCATTTGTATTATCACTGTACCAAACTCATTAAAAAAAAGTTTGTTGAGGGTGGCTGGGTGGTGCAGTGAACAGAGCACTAGCCCTGGAGACAGAAGGACCTGAGTTCAAATGTGGCCTCAGATACTAAACATTTACTAGCTATGTGATCTTGGGCAAGTCACTTGACCCCAACTGCTTTGCCTTCCCTCCTTTAAAAAGAAAACAAAACAAAAGTTTGTTGAATTGAATTAAATACTAAAGATAGAAGGGAATAGGTGCCAAGTGGTAATACAAATAGGAAGTGCCCTAAGATTTAGAGCTGGAAGGGCTGATCCTGGATGCTATTTAGTCCCTCATTTTACAGATGAGGAAACTGAGGGTCAGAGAGGTTAAGTGATTTGTCTGGGTCACACAGGCATTAAGTGGAAAAACCAGTGTTTGAACCCAGGTCTTCAGATTCCAATCCATCATTCTTTCCATTGCCTTCTTTAGAATTTCGGGAGAAGGAGGAGAAAGGCTGCTCTTGGCAGAAGTGACCTAGGGAGACTTCATGGAGGTGTAGAGCTTGAACTGAGTTTTAAAGGAAAGGAAGTATTTGGAGGGGCCAAGAGGAAAGAGGCAGAGATGGGAAAAGACGTTGTGTGTCATTGGAGGCAAGTCTCTACTCTTGTCATCTTTTTCTTCCAAAGGGTCAACAACTGGTAGAGCCACCCTATAAAAATATAGCAAGCCCAAAGGAGTGTGCATGAGACAAGTGGGTGTAGGCTGACTCCAGACTTCTTCAAGATGCAAGCGAGCAAACAGGGCCTAGGAAGCCATGGTGGTTATTCTCCAAAGGCACGTGTACAGATGTGTGTATGTGTTTACACGACCAACAGGGCTGGCTGAAATGATTCGTTTGCTCATTCAACAACCATTTATTATGCACTCCAGCTACCAACTAAGGGAAAAGGTTCTTGTCATTTCCCCACAACCTGGGAGTGTCTTGGGCTTCCAACCTTAAAATGCTGCCTTGATTTTGGCCTTGGTCTGGAATAGCACAGGAGAACATATCGACAGAAGATGAACCCGTCCTTCGTATCTACCCATTGTTGAGGCATCTAGATCCTGCCCTGGGACTGGAGACATCTGGAAGAAGGAGAAGGTCTTCTGTGTAAGTCTTAGGAAGTCCACTGTTTAAAACTCTATGATAAGGTCATAGGAGAAGCGGAGAATAACAATAATAATAAAAGCATTTACGTAGTGCCTACTATGTGGCAAGCACTTCACAAATATTATTTCATTTGATCCTCATGATAACTCTGGGAGATAAGTGACATTATCTGCATTTTACAGTTGAGGCAAACAGAGGTTAAGTGACTTGCCCAAGGTCACACAGCTGGTCACTGTCTGAGGCCAGATTTGAACTCAGGTCTTCTTGACTTTAGGCTCAGTCATCTATGCACTGCACCACTGGGCTACCTCTTGAAGAGAAGCATAACAGTGCCTTTGTCCACCTCAGTTTTCTCATCTGTAAAATGTAGTTGAACTAGAAGGCCTCTAAATTTTGTGGCATTTAATCATTTCTGGGTAATTGATCATTTTATTAATAACACTAGTATTTTATTAAGAGGGGTCATTGGCACTCTTGAATGCCGAAGACCATCATGGTGGCGGGTTCATGACTTGTATGCCCTTGGAAGAGAGGTGTTTCTGAGGATGGCAATCAGTTCTGATTATTAATTAATGAGAGAATGAATATTGCAAAGAGGGGCTGAGAGTGACATCATGTTACTCTTGGACGGAGAAAGTATCCCTCACCCCCAGCCTTGGGCAATCTAGACAGAGGATTTACCTACACCAAGGCTTGATTGAATGGAACTTAGATTAGAGCTTCCACTTTAGAAAAAGGTGGAACTGTGGATCTCCCCAGATCTTTGGTTATTAATTCTAATTTCTCTCAGTTTTTACCCCTAAATTTATGATCCTATGAATAGTCCAGTTGGGTAAAGAAAACTAATATACTTTGAGAGATTAACAACATGACAGAAGGTCAGTGACTTCAGATTGGTTTGTTGTTAGATTATCACTAATTCTGTCTTTCCCATTTTGGAAATTTGGCGAATTGACTTTCCACATGCAGAACTAGAATACTTTCTTTTTGGAGGGGGGAAGGCAGGGCAGTTGGGGTTAAGTGACTTGCCCAAGGTCACATGGCTAGTAAATGTTAAGTGTTTGAGGCTGGATTTGAACTCAGGTCCTCCGGACTCCAGGGCCACCCACGGTGCCACCTAAAACTAGAATATTTCCAAGGACATTTGGCTAGTCCTTATAGCAATGGAAGGAGTTTGTTCCCACTTTACAGATGAATAAAAAGGTGCAGGAGCCATTAATGGCACTGTGTGATATCTCTGAACCAGTTCTCTATCCTTTTTCTGACTATAAAAATGTGAACCCTACTCGGGCCAACTTCATGAGTCTTCTGTTAGTTTTTCTATGGGTATGGCTTAGTGATCTGGCTCCCAGAATTTTTCAGGGTCATCTTGCTCTGCCAAAGGACCAAGAGCAGTGTTTTCTTTATATTTTATACTTGTGCCATGGTGTTATTGTCAAAAGCCTCAACACAGCAGGAAGAAAGGGTGCCACATTCCTTACCTTAATGAAGGAGGTGTGTGTGTGAAAGAGAAACTGAGACTTGTGGGTGGGGTAACAGACAGCCTGTCTTCCATGATTACTACATTTCTAGCTGTTCCTGACTCTGCCATGTTGAGACATGAACTCAGTCTCATTCTCTGTCAGAAAAACGGAGATCTATCAGTCCTCATGATAAGGTAGAAATGTGCATGCTTGGCCAGATCTAAGGTGTAGTTTGAATCTGGTTGCTCTTCTGTAGCCCTGGGACACTGGCAGGTGATAGAACTTCCCAGCTGCAAGGTGGGTCAGACCCAGTGGGATGATGGATGGAACAATCTGACTTGGACCCTTAACCCCAGGCTATCAACCCAGGTTTTCATTTGAGTAGATGGTACTCTCAGCAGTCCGTATGCCTTCACTCAGATGGCGTTCTTTCCTATTGTGAGGCAATCCGAGACTCTGTGCTCCTTTCCAGACTTCTGTCTTGCTTTAATTATGATCAGCACCTATGAGCCTAGGACCATGCACACCTAACTGTCTGTACAAAATAGCCAAGGGATCAAATTGTCTCTTCTTTAGGACCAGAGTTTACCAATCATGTTCTCTACTGTTATTCTTCTTTTTTTAATTAAATTTAATTTTTTTCAATTAACGAAATGTTTTCTCTCCTTATTTGCTACTACTGGAAAAACAAAAACAAAGCTTCAAACCCTTGTAACAAATATACATAGTCAAATAAAAGAATTTCTAGCATTATCCATGTCCAAAAATACATGTCTCATTCTGCAACTATCAGCTCTCAGGAGGTGATCAGTATCTTCATCATCAGTGTTCTAGAACTGTGGTCGGTCATTGTGTTGATCAGAATTTTTAAGTCTTTCAAAGTTGTTTTTTATAGTGTTGTTTATTGTATATCTTATTTTTCTGGTTCTTCTCACTTCATTCTGGATTAGTCCATACAGATTTCACAGAAACCAAACCTTTCATCATTTCTTATGGTTTCTAGAACCATTCATCTTACCCTCCTCCCTCTACCCCCAGACTTTGGGCTTTGCCTCCTTGCTAGACCTGAATTCTCTTGACTTGACCCTTTTGTCTGTCTACACCTGAGGGTTTCTCCTGATCCCTACCACTCACCCAGATTCATGATTTCTCCTGGCCAGACTTGAATGACACTAGTCCATCCGTGACATGGTCATGTTGTGCATTGTTTGAACTAAAGGAAAGAGTTTGTCAAGAAGCCTATGTGGTCATCCATTTTAGAGGACACATGGATGGGGGCCATTTTGGAGGGCTGGGAAGGGCTGGGAAGGCTGTGAAAGAAAATTACATGTGTGGGGTGTGGCTCCTGGCTTTCCTAGGTCTTGTCAGTAATGTTAGCCCAAAAGGAAACATCACAGGCAAACCAAAGCCTGTTATGTGGGTTGCTTTAGATCAACACCACACAGAGAGGAATGCCAGTGCCCTGAGGAAACTCAGATGCTTCTGTTTGGTGATGACAGAGGAGATATGCTGAAAAGTTAGTTACCTGCCTCTCTGAAACTCATTGAGCTCGGTGGATCCTTGGAATTCCTCTAGACCAGCCTCCTTAACAGAAGAGGAAACTTATTGTTTGGGAGACCTAGATGGATGGCAGCTAGTTTGAAACCCAGTTGTCAGTGACTTTGGTCCAAAGATCTCCAACCTTTTGTAGGAATATTACTTCAAAGCCTTCAGGCAGGTGGCGGTTTCAGTGGTGAAGTCCCTTAGTGGTCAGAAGTAGGGTCCAGAAGCCCAGATGGACTGCAGAAGGCTCCAGAGAAGGAGGACATGAGGTGTGGACTTGTGCCATTCTGTCATATCTGCAAAAGGAAGTTGGGTATAATGAAAACAGGAAATAGTGGTATGATGGGAAGACTGCTGGATATGGACTCAGTATGAGTCTTAACCCTGTTATTTACCCCTTTAGGACTTCATTACTTAGCTTTTCTGGGCCTCATTTTCTTCATTTGTAAAATGAAAAACCTGAACTAGATGACCCATGAGGTCCCTTCCAGCTCTGTGTAACCATGAAGAAGTTAGCTCACTGTTCTAAACCTTAGTTTAAGCATCTGTGAAATGGAGATGGTAATATTAACCGGATAATGTGAAGAGAACACTCTGTAAACTTGAAAGTGCTATGTAAATGTCAACTGTTAGTATTATTATTTTATTATTATATTCTTTGTTTTAGTCATCATCCCTAAGAGGAGGATGTTTTCTGTTTCCTTTGTATCCCCCAATATTGAACATATATTAGGCACATGGTAACTTCTTTTGGACCTGCCTTGCCAGGCACAAGATTTATAGGGTTTGCTGCTAGATGCACTCTGCTAAGGGAAGAGCTCTTTCATGCCTTCTCTCTCAGGAGCTAGGAAAGCACCTTGGGCTTCCCACAGCAATGTAAGCAACAAACTAGAATCTAAGAGACTGCTGGAACCAGCTCTAACCAACTCTCAAGACCTCACTGTTCAAGTTTCAGTGAACATTTACACCTCAGAAATGACAAAAGCAAATCAAGGCTAGATTTATTGTTTTGTTCATTGTCTAGCCTTACGAAAGTGATGGAAAGAATGTTACTAATGCAGATTAAACTTAAACCAATGTCCTGGGCACATTTTTCCTCCCAGAGAACCAGCTGTTAAGCATTTACCATACGACCCTGCTAGAATCCCACATCTGAGGATCCTGATCTAGGACTGACCGGCACACAGTGAGAAAACATAACTACATGCCAGGACCACATTAAACAAGCTAGTGAACATCCTAGTTATGTTCCAGGCCTTGTTGTTGTTCAGTCAAGTCTGACTTTTTATGACCCCGTTTGGGGTTTTCTTGATCATTTTACAGATGAGGAAACTAAGGCGAACAGGGTTAAGCAATTTGCTTAGGGTCACACAGCTAGTAAGTGTCTGAGGCCAGATTTGAACTTGGATCTTCCTGACTCCAGGCCTAGCACTATGCCATCTAGCTGGCCTCCCTCTAGGCCTAGAACAATCTAGCCTGGGAGTTGAGACCTCTGTTCTAGGATTAGCAAAGATTAGCTTTGCCAGTGACTGATTTTATGGCCTTGGAGAAGTCACAACCTCCAAAGGGTTGGATTAGATATCCTAATATCCCAAACTTTTCCTTGCATCTTTTTTTTTTAACTATCTGTCCCACACTTAATGCCTTGCCTACTTATCTCAGTCTATGCAAGTTTTACCCAGCCTTCAAGACCCAGGTCAAATCCTATCCTTTCACTAACTACCACGTATAGAAATGATCTCTACTTACTCCATTTGGTACTAGAATAACTGAATGAATGAACTGGGAGGCACCATAGAGGTAAATAGTTTCTTAATCCGGGGTCCACAGATCTTGAAGAAGTCTGTAAATAGGTTTCCAAGGGTCGGTGACCAAGGTGAGAAAAATTGCATCTTTACTTCAATAGAATTGGTTTCCTTTATAGTTATATATATACATATATATGTATATATGTGTATTTAAACATATGTATATAATTTTATGCATTTTAATTTTATTCAATTCATTTGAAAACACAGGGCAGCAGGAAGGGTCCATAGGCTTCACTAGACTGCCAGAGCTATACCAAACACAGACAAGATTAAGATGAGGCAATTGATGGCGCAGCTAGGTGGCACAGTGAATAGAGCACTGGCCCTGGAGTCAGGAGGACCTGAGTTCAAATGGGGCCTCAGACACAAAACACTTACTAGCTGTGTGACCTTGGGCAAGTCATTTAACCCCAATTGCCCTGCATTCCCCCTCCAAAAAGTTAAAAAAAAAAGGCAATTGATGCCCCTCAAAGATTTGATGACTGGCCCAAATTTACTCTTGCCTTTAGTGATAAAGCCAAGACCAAAACTTTGGTCTCTTGACACACCCCTGCCTCCCTTCCAATCCAGTGATGTTTCATTTTACAGATGAGAAAACTTGACTTGTCCTATGCATTACTCTTCTCTACACAACCAGATCTTCTTAATAATAATCATTAGCATTTATATAACACTTTTAAAACTGCAAAGAGACTTATGTACATTATTTCATTTGATCTTCATAACCTTATAAAGTAGTCGGGGCAGGGGTGTTGGTTTTCTTCTTGATCAAAACTGTGATTTAATTGATGTACAGAGTTCTGGCATGAGAAACTTCCTCTAGAGGGGAAGATAGACTCCTTCTTTACAACTTACAGTCTTAAGTGCTTATAGGTCAAAGGTAGGATTTGAACCCAGGTCTTTTGGACTTCTGGGCCAGCTCTCTGATCCCTGTACATGTAAACCCTTTTAGGGCCTGATTCACAGCTTAGACCAGGTCTTTCATCTTACATTTACTTCACCGTGTATATTTTGTGTCTTTCCAGTAGAATTGAAGCTCTTTTAGGACAGGATATAAATTGTTTTGTCTGTGTGCCCATTGCCTCACACACAGTAGGTGCTTAATAGATATTTGATGGTTTTAATTCTACTAGATCCTCATAGTACTCCGAACAGGGAGCTCAATGAATACTTGTTTGATTGACTGACAGCTCCCACAGTCACATATTGCCTGCTCTTTTGTGGTTGTCTCCTAGGGGTTCTTCTCACCCTAAGTAAGTCTCTGCACATTGCATATTATTCCTCCAGCTATAACCTTCTATTGCAAGGAGGCAGCATTACTCTGAGGCTGGGCTGGGGAATCTTCAGGTGTCCCTGCTCTTTTCAGGCTTATCCCCCTTGGGTTGGAGGGGGACTTTGGAAATGACTTTGCAAAATATGCTCTTTATGGAATGGGTGGTGGCTCAGAATTTTTGGGAATAGTTTCTCATGACAAGTGTAGGAAACTTGGTTATAAATGTACCTTAAGTTTCAGCACAGAGTTTCCTGAACAATAACAACTTGCATTTCTGTAGTGCTTTAGGGTCTCTGTGGTTTATGGTTTTCTTCATAACATTGTGATTTATGTAGTGTGTTATTTTCCTCATTTTACATGTGGGAAAACTGAGGCACAATATTAAAATGAATTGTTCAGGGTCACATGGCTAATAAATGTAAAAGTAACAGTTCCAGCTCAGGTCCAAATTGAGTGCTTTTTCATCTACATCCCATTGTCTCCAAATTACAAAGATTTCAACATACCTACTAAGGCACTGAACCATTCTACTCAAAGCTACTCGTAGGGCAAAGTGGATTAATCCAGTAACTCCCTCAACCTAAACCAGAAAGTAGTCCGTCATTAGTGGTTGAGGTTCAATTAATCTCAATAAACATTTATTAAGCTCCTACTGTGTGCTATACTGGGGACATAAAGATGAGAGTGAAACATATCTTCCTCTCAAGGAGCTGACATTCTATCAGACAAAACAAGACATACACACATATATTATATGCCATATAGTTTGTTAATATTATATTGCATAATATAGTATTATGTTACAATGTGTTTTATATGAAATGTTTGTTTCATATATATGAAAATATGTGGAAGGTAAGATTAGATATTATGTATAATATGTTATATTACATGTATATATTTATATATAGATGATACTTAATATAACATTTCATGTATATGTTATATAACATAATATTATGTTATATTGTTATACAATATATCATCTTTCACACACATAGAAACACAGCAAAAGAAATGATTTTTAATCTTTATTAGCTGCATGGGGGAGATAAAGACAAGGCCTGCTCCTCTTTGACTTAGGAATGCTGAAGCCTCATAGAGTGGCTTGGTAGCATATGCTCTTCCCATCCCCAGTGATGTTACTTAACATACGGTGAGTGCTGGGGAGACATGGTCTAGAACAGCGGTTCTCCACCTGTGGGTCGCGACTCCTTTGGGGATTGAATGACCCTTTCCCAGGGGTCACAGGAGTCACCTAAGACCATCAGAAAACACCTATTTCCCATGGTCTTAGGAACCAAGACACAGCTTCTCTATCTGCCCACATTCAGATACACCCACATACGGGTATTAGGAAGGTTGGAATTGGGTGAGGGAGTAGAAAGCTACCTTAGGGTAATAAGTTCACAGATATAACACAACAGATAATCGACCCATTGGCACAATCAGATAACTGAACATAATAACAATATAATAATAATGGGTAATCAGATATTTGAACTAACAATAACAAAGTTGAAGCCAGAATCACATTTGTAATAATGTGGATTTTGTTGTTGTTCACTCACTTTAGTCATGTTTGACTCTCCGTGACCCCATTTGGGGTTTTCTTGGCAAAGATACTGAAGTGCTTTGCCATTTCCTTCTCCAGCTTATTTTACAGATGAGGAAACTGAGGCAAACAAGGGTTAAGTGACTTGCCCAGGGTCACACAGCTAGTATCTGCTGCAGTAAGTCTCTGAGGCCAGATTTGGGCACAGAAAGACTATTCTTCCTGACTCTAGACCCGGCACTTTATCACTGTGCCAAAAAGCATGAGAGTAAATGAAATCTCCAAGAGAAAGAGAATATAAAAGGCATAAGGCTAAAACCAAACCTTGGGTAGGAGACAACCACACTTGGAGGTGGAAAGAGGACATTTATATGTAGATGGGCCTCTTGTTTGATCATCTTCCATCCAGGCTTCTCACTTTTTCCTAATGTTTATTTTCCTTTGTTCCACAATGGGCAGAATGAGTTTACTTTTGCAGCCCAGGCCTATTATTACTTAGGAAAACACTGTAGCTATTGCTGGCCCAGCTTCCTGGAGTTGTGGGGATGCTTGCCCTCGTAGCCCCTGTGCTTTTGGACTGTGTGAACCAGCTGGCTGAGATAGCAAGCATAACTGTTTAGAAACGGCTTCTATTTTTAGCCACTGTGCATCTGATCAGGAACTGTACCCCAGTAGGAAGTGGAGGCTAACCTTGTTAAGCATAATAAATAACCTACTCTGCTTTCCCTTCCCCCGCCCCCCACTTCCCTCCAGCCTCACAAAGGAGGAATGAAGAAAGGTGAACTTCATCTTCCTCATTTATTTCTTCTAGAAAGCAGTGGGTGAACCTGAGAAGTGAGCAGGAGAGCTGAGTAGGTGTGAGAAGGCAATGCCTTGGGAAGGACCCAATGTAATTTCTACAGGCTCACATCCAATCACAGATCCGGAGGTCATTTAGTCTGATACCTCATTTTACAGATGACAAGCTGAGGCCCTGTAACGGGCAAGGTCACTAAGGCAGCCTGTGAGCGGAGCTGGCCTTCATCCTCATGTATTAGGACTTTGCAGTTCAGCATTCCCCTCCCGTGCTGTTGCTAGAACTATGTAGTTTTAGGGCTGGAAGGGACCTATGAGGCTGTCTGGTCCAACTCCCTCATTTCATGGGGCTGCTAGAGGTGAGATGACCTGTTCCAATGTCATAGAGTTAATATGACTCAGCTGCAACTGCTGCTGAATTACTACTATTCTCTTTGTTTCCTCTCTGTGTCTATGAATTGTCCTCCTACCTCAACCTCTAGCTCAAGATCCTAGCTTCAGGCCTCAGAACTTTTTTTCCCCTCTTCTGAACTCTTCCTCTAGAGAAGGGATTTGTGTGTGTGTGTGTGTGTGTGTGTGCGTGCGTGCGTGCGTGTGTGTGCACATGCGCATGTGAAGGCTGTGGACCCTTTTTACAAATAAAAATTTCTCCCCCTTTTTGGAGGAGGCCGCATTCGGACTCAGGTCCTCCTGACTCCACGGCTGGTGCTCTATTTACTGCACAACCTAGCTGTCCAGTAATTTTTTAAATGTACAAAATAAAATACATGAGATTTTAAAGGAAACCAATTATATTGAAATAGAGTTATTTTAAAAATGTTTTATAAGTTCATAGATCCCAAGTTAAGAAGCACTTTTCTCAGACTTATTGACGGACTAATTTGTCATTTAAATATAGACTATCTTTTAGTCTAGTTTCCCTGGATTTCAGCAGTGTGCTGAGCTCCCTTTGCAGATGCTAAACCTTTGTAATTTAAGATAAATCCTAGGGACTCACCCGAGACACATAGATATTAAGTGACTCGCCCAGGATCACACAATTCGCAAAAGTCACAGGCAGTATTCGCATTGTCTTTCCAGTTCCAAGGCCAGTACTCTTTCCACTATGACAAGGTTGCCTCCTTTGAAAAGATTTATCTCATCTCCCCAACTACGGCATAAGCTTCTGAAATGTAGGTAAGGGCTATGCACTGAGAAGACACTCATACTCTTTCACTGTGGTGCTGTTGGTATGTAGAGTTATAGATCTGGAGCCAGAAAGGACCCCATAGAGCTAGCTCAGTATCCTCATTTTGAAGATGGGGAAACTGAGGCTCAAGAGAGTTAAATGTTTTGCCCAAGGTCTCTTGTGACATTTGAACCCGGGTTCTCTGACCCCCGGGGTCAATGCTCTTACTGCTGTGCCATGATGAAAAATATGAGCCTATGATGCTCTCAGTAAATACTTGTTAGATAAGTAAATGAAAGTCTTCTCTATACATAGCACCACAATTACCACAATAGCAGGGAAAACCAGTATTGGGATCAAGTAAAATGCTAAGAATATTCGTTGTAAGTCTAGTGTTAACTGAAAATCTTTTGTTGCGTACCAGTCCATCCTTGGAGAAGTCATTTCTCTCTGGGTCCCACCTAACTCATCTGTCAAGTGAGGGGTTGGACCAGAGAGCTTCTAGGAACCCTTCTGGCTCTATAGTCTGTATTAACTTATGGCTAATTTAGACCCACCTCAGTTCTTTTCAGGCCTTGCCTTGGCATAATTGCATCAAAACGTACCTTGCTTCAAAATGGATTCCATAATACCATAGCCCTAACATGACTTAGCTTCATTCAATGATTCTATACTTTATATGTCTTTAAAGTCGTGAAAACCTAGACTTTTATGAGAAAATTAAGTCTTTGCAGCAGGAGTTAACTTCACTACATCAACCTGAACTCAGCATTCCACTTGATGCTTCCAGCTTCCTTGAAACTTGAATGAATGGAGGTGAGCAGAATCAAGATTGTGGAATACAAGCAATAACCCAGTTGAACTCTCCTGATATTCCCCTCTAAGCAACTTTAAAATAACATCTCAACAAAAGCCAACAAAAGGTCAAAGCAAGACATTTTTTCCAGCTAAAGACAACTTAGGAGGTTGGCAGGAGAGATATGTGACAGTGGGGCGGGAGTCAGCCAGGAGTATGGTAGCATTACCAGCAGTGACCTTAAAGTGCTATGACAATGGCAGTAGCAACAACTTTGGGAGCTCTCTGCCCAGAGCAAGAAAGGGGGTCACACAACTAGTCAGAAACATAATTCAGGGGACCCTTTGCTGGACTAGGTACAGCTGGAACTTATTAGCAATTCTATTACCCATACATACTTCAGGGTCACAGTTTCAGGGTGAGGTGAAAAAGAGTACTTGTGGTCAGTCACAAGGGAGCAGGGGACCTGGTCACAGTTCCAGGAGAAAAAGGAATACTAACACTTGCAGCTACATGGAACAGGGTAAAGAACAGAACACAGATCAGGACAGCAGTGACCACACCTATCCCTGCATGACAGCATCTTGAAAGCACTGAAAACTTGTAGATCCCCAGAACTAGCTCTGAAAACAGTAGCATGGAAAACCTGAAGTTTGTCCACAGTGCCTTTCTACCCCAAGGTGAGTAGAACCCAACTTTAACATAACATCCAAAGTCAAGAAATAAGACTGGAAAAATGAGTAAAAAAGAACACAGTCATAAAAAGCTACTGTGGTGACAAGGAAGACCAAGACATGAAGTCCGATGATAGCAGTATGAAAATAGCTACAAGCAAAGCCTCAAAGAAAAATCCTCATTGGACCAAGCTCAATAATGAAGAATTAAGGAAATTAGATTAAATTAAATTAAAGAAAGAGAATTAAAGGAGATAAAAGTGGTAAAGGAAAAATTGAGAAAAGAAATGACAGCAATAAAAGAAAATTATGAAAAGAGAATTAGCTTGGTAAAATAGACTCAAATAATACTAAAGAAAATTAGACCTTAAATTGGCCTTATGATAAAAGACACAAAAATTCACGGAAGAAAAAACTCCTTAAAAAGCAAAACTGGTCAAATGGAAAAAGAGATAAAGTTCAATGAAGATAGTAATTCCTTAAAAATTAGAATGGGGCAAGTGAAAACTAATGACTTTATGAGACATCAAGAAACAATAAGACAAAATAAAAAAGAACTTAAAAAAAACAGAAGAAAGTGATTTCATTTTTTAAAAAAGTTGACTTGGACAATAAATAGATCCAGAAGAGATCATTTAAGAATTATTAGACTACCTGAAAGCCATGACAAAAAAAATGAGCCTAGACATTGTTTCAAGAAATTACCAAGTCTTCATGACTCCAGGCCTGATGCTTTATCCACTGCATCACCTGTAACCATATTATTAAGGTATAGATGGGGTTATTAGCTAATTAACTTGGTTATTCTATTGATGAAGGAAAGAGTATTCAGGGCTCAGGTGCTGCCTTCTGCAAAGGACCTGGGTGGTATTTTCCTCCCACCCTTACCCTGAAGATGCCAATGGTATGACAGAGTTGTAGTCCTTCTTTGATTAGAATTGGTTCTGATGTCTATAAATTTGAGCTGCTGTCTCTGCAGGATTCCTTTGGAACATTTTGGCAGAAAATTCCATTCACCCACCTACCTAACCCAACACCTGGGGTGGCCTTGTTGGAAAGTTATTCAACGTCATTCCTATTTTTTTCTTTGTGGTTCTAGAAATTCAGAGGGTAATTCCAGAGGAATCATTGTCTATTGTTCTGTTATGGGATGAGAGGAATCTCCCTGACTACTGTAGGGGAAGTAAGACAAGGAATAGCATTGGGGTATCTTCCTTTTTTGGAATATTTCCCAATCTTGAATAGTTTCCCCTGGAACCCCAAATAGTTTATTGGAAAACATCTGTAACACTGCCATCTTTCATTACAATGCACAATGGAAAAATGTATTAGGTACATTCCTGACTCTTTTAGGTAGGGAGGCAAATAGATACATGGATTAGGTGCTCCATCTCCAATGTGGTTGAATGCAAATAGAACTGAGCTTGTAGTCAGAAGATCTGGCTTCATGGGTGACTTTGAACTTAGTGTTGATTTCTTAGAGCCTGTTTCTTTTTCTGTAAAATGGGATAATAATACTTGTCCTGTCCCCTCTTATTGAGTTGTTATAAAGAAAACAAACATCCAAATAAATGTGACTTCTTATTAGTGAGAGAACTAGTCTTGAACAGAGGATGGAATAGCAGACAGAGTCAAGAAGTCGTAGGCTCAAATCCCACCGCAGACACTTATGAGCTGCCTTGTCTTGGGCAGGTCACTTACCTGCTGTCTTCCTCAGTTTCTTCATTTGTAAACCAGGTTTAATAATGTCACCCACCTCACAAGTTTAGGGTGAAGATTAAATGAACCTTTCAGACTCATAAAGTGCTAAAGAACTTCAAGAGTTCTTAAAGAACTCTTATGATTGTTAGTGGCACAAATGCTAAATGTTCAAAAATGGAAATGATTGTCTTCAGTCCAAACTTCCTAATTTTAAATGAGAGCACCCTCCCAATTAACTGCTGTTTGTGACCTTGGAGGCACCTTTGACTTTCCCTCTCCCTTATCCCATTATCCAGTCAGTTGCCAAATTTTTCTGACTTTATCTCTACAATATCTCTGTTCTCTCCCCAATTAGAACATGAGGTGCCTGAGAACAAAAACTGGCTTATTTTTCTATTTGTATCCCTAGTGCTTTGCATCTAGTAAGCTCTTGATAAGTTCTTCATTCATTTATTATATCCATCCTGTTTCTCCCCATCACTATTGTAGTCCAGTGTAAGAGCCTCTCAGTTGGTCTCTCACTGAAAACTTAAGCTATGTAAAATAGTCATCCTAAATGCAGGTTTGGTTGTGGCACTCCTCAGCTCAAAAATTTTCAATGGCTCACTATTGCCTCTAGGATAAAATCCCAAACTCTTTAACCTTACATTTAAGACCTATCATAATCTGGCTCAGTTCCTATTTCACATGATTCTCTTTCCAAATAACATGACTGTCTTCCTCTAAACTTCACATTGTCTCTCTCACCTCTGGCATTTCCTTCAGCCTGAAATGCACCCTCCTCATCTCTCCTGATGTCTCTGAAGCTTTATCTTCCTTTGAGGCTTAGCTTGGGGGCTGCCTCCTTGGTGAAGCTGTCTCTCATCTCCATGACCCAGCTGTTAGGATGATCCTTTTCAAAATCCTTTTTATTTCCTGAGTTGGTTACGTGCTGTCTTCTTTCCATTAAAATAAGCAGGAATTGTTTCATGGTGTTTTGTTTTTGTATTATTGTTTAGCACAATGCCATGCACATCGTAGGCATCTGATAAATGTTTCTTGAATTGGTTTGGATTGAACTGAATCAGTTTCAGAAACTTAGCCATCATGTGCAAAATACCCTCATTCTACCTGCTGTTGCCTAAAATTCCACTGTTAAAGGTGAATCCTTTTAGATAAAGGTTTTGATTTTGGATTAAAAGCAAGTTTCCTAGTGAGGGCTAATACTTGAAGGAAGGTAGTAAATGAAGCATCTGAGGTCGAGGCAGGGTGAGAGGGAAGAGCAACAAGAGGAGACAGAGGGAGAGAGACAGATGGAGACAGACTGAGAATGGAATACTCCAGGGGTACACAGGGGAAGTGAGGGTTCAAAGGGAAGAATTTTGACTGGAAGAAGCAATTACAAGCTGTCTGTTTCACAGCTTTGGCCTGAGGTCAGCCAGAATGCATCTATGTGCATCCATAGAGTTTGCTGTCCCTCAGTTGTGTCCAGCTGTACGTGACCCCATGGACTATAGCACGCCAGGCCCTTCTGTCCTCCACTGTCTCCAAAGTCTGTCCAACCTTATGATCAGTGCTTCCATGACACTATTTATCTCATCCTGTGCTGTCCTCTTTTCCTTTCACCTTTGATTTTTCCCAACATCAGGGTTGTTGTTGTTTTTTCCCCAAGGAACTCTCTTACTATGTGGCCAGAGTATTTAAGCCTTAAATGGTTTGAATTCTTTAAGTATTTAATTCTGATAATATTTAGGTAATTCAGATCATAATTTCTTCAAGTATTGACCTGATCTCCTTGCTTTCCATGGGATTCTCAAAAGTCTTCCAGTGTGGGGTAGCTAGGTGGTGCAGTGGATAGAGCACAGGCCCTGGAGTCAGGAAGACCTGAGTTCTAATCCAACATCAGACACTTGACACTAGCTATGTGATGCTGGGCAAGTCACTTAACCCCGATTGCCTCATCCCCGAGAAGAAAAAAAGGTCCTCCAGTGCCACAGTTCAAAAGCTTTGATTCTGTAACACTTGGCTATCCTTATAATCCAGCTTTCATAGCCACATATTGCTACAAAAAGAACCATATTTTCTACTGTATGGATCTTTGTCAAACAAGGTGATGTCTTGCTTTTTAGTGTGCTGTCCAGATTTGCCATAGCTTTCCTTCTAAAGAGCAAACATTTAAGCATCTTTTAATTTCAGTCATCATCTACAGCGATCTTTGGGTCCAAGAATATAAAATCTGACCCTGCTTCCATTTCTTTTTCTTCTATTTGCCAGGAAGTGATGGGAACAGTTGCCAAGATCTTAGAGTTGGTTTTATTGTTTGTTTATTTTTTATGTTATATTGTCTTCTTTCACTTCATCAAGAGGTTTTTAAATTCTGCTTCACTTTCTGCCCTCAGAGTGGTATCATCTGCATGTATAAGATTATAGATTTTTTTTTCTTTTTTGGAGGGGGGAAGGCAGGGCAATTGGGATTAAATGACTTGCGCAAGGTCACATGGCTAGTAAGTGTTAAGTGTCTGAGCCTGATTTGAACTCAGGTCCTCCTGACTCCAGGGCTGGTGCTCTCTTTACTTGCCACCTAGTCGCCCAATTATTGATATTTCTTCTGGCAACCTTAATTGCAGCTTTTGATTTGTCCAGTCTGGCATTTCACATGATGTACTTTGCATATCAGTAAAATACTCCTTTTCCAATCTTAAATTAATCAGTTGTTCCATTTTTAGTTCTAACCATTGCTTTTGGGGCTGAATAGAGACTATCTTGTACTCCTATCTCCTCAAGGACTTGCCACATTTTGTTGTGATCCACACAATCAAAGGCTTTAGTGTAGTCAATGAAGCAGAAGTGGATGTTTTTCTGGAACTCTCTTGCTTTTTCCATAATCCAGCAAATGTTGGCAATTTGGTCTCTAGTTCTTCTGCCTCTTTGAAAATCAGCCAATGCTTCTGGTAATTCTCGGTTCACATATTATTGAAACCTAGCTTGCAGAATCTTATCTTGCTGGCATGTGAAATGAATGCAGTTGTTCAATAATTTGCTCATAGAGTTAGGTCAGCATTATATTTATAGATTGTACAAAACCATTTGATGTCATTAGCAGCCCTGTCTCTGGTAGTTACTAAACAAGTCTGGTCACTTTGAAAAGTTTACCAGTCTCTTTCTGGTCTGGTTGATTAAGTCAGAGCGGATGGTAGATATATTTGCCCAACCTACTGCCCATTTGACATTGTAAAGAAGTACATATCTAGTCTGACTCACCCTTTTCTAGGAAACCCAGAAAGGAAAACCTAAAATGGAACTTTTAGAGAAGCTGGTATCAGCACACATTCCAAATGCTTGAGAAGCTTACAACTTGATAGGCTATGAGTATCATTGGAAATCCTTGGAGACAGGTGTCCAGGAATTACTAAGTGTGAATGACTGCCCTGAAAATGCATGCTGTTCTCTGTGGGCAAAGCTGATGAACCAACAGTAAGGCTGAAGGCAATCCCAGTCACGTACCAAGGAAACCTTATAATTAGCCTGACTTACTTTTCATTGTATCATAGCTGAAAGCTGTTAGAAGTCCTCCTGTTTGGGTGACCCACTGTCCAGTGATGGATACTGACCAAGAGGAGATTATGTCAGAGATAACCCAAGTTCAAGAATTATGTTCAAATTGTACACCAAGTAGAAGCCATTCAAATAAATTATAAATTACAAATTAGTTCCAGACACATTTTATTAAATTTTCTGGGTTTAGGCAGCATAGGGAAGTGCAAAGTTTATATAAAACAGTTCTGAAAGGCCACCTAGAGGGAGATGGTGCAGTGAATAGAATGTTAGGCATGGAGTAAGGTTGACCTGAATTCAAATTAAGCCTTGGATCCCTAATAACTGTGACCTTGGGCTAGTTATCTCAACTTCTGCTTGCTATAGCTTCCTCAATAGCTCACAGGGTTGTTGTTCTGAGGCTCAAGTGAGATGCTTGTAAAACACAATGCCTGGCACACAGTAGACACTTAATAAATGCTTATTCCCTTACCCTTCCTACCTACATGGAGCTTAGGGTCTAGCAAAAGTGTTTTGTTTTTTTTTAATTCAGTCAACAAACATTTTCTCTCCTTTCCATTAGGGGAAAAAAAGGGAAAAACAAAACTCTTATAACAGATATGGCAAGAATAGTTACTTCAACAAGTATTTATTAATCAATAAATCAATCAACAAATCAATAATTATTTAATTATTGATAATTGATAAAAATAACCAATAAATTAATAAATCACCAAACTTTTTAAAGCACCTATTATGTGCCAGGTTCTGTGTTAGGCACTGGGGATATAAAGACCACTAAGAGAAACCATATCTATCTTCAAGGAGCTTCTACTTTTCTGAGAATATGCAACACATAAAAAGAATAGTTGATATAATTTGAGGAGGAGGGAGCACAAACAACTAGGAGCTGAGCTTACACTTGAAGGAAGCTAAGGGCTCTAAGATGCAGAGGGAAGTGAGGAGAGATGGTGTTCCAGGCATGAGGTACTACTTGTGCAAAGACATGTAGGCAGGAGATGGGATTGCTGAGTTCAGAGAAGAACAAGTAACAAAGTTTGACCAGAATGAAATGAATTAAGTCTGGAAAGGTAAAGTAGAGCCATATGGGGAAGGTTTGTTAAATGCCAAACTGAGAAGCTGGTATAGTGGAAAGAGGAGGGAGGCTCTAAAGTTTCAAATCCTCTGCTCCTTACTACCTATAATGACTTTGGGCAAATCACTTTACCTCTATAAGACTCAATTTTCTCATCTGTAAAATAAGAGGGTGGTTGAGATGATTTCTAAGGTTCTTTCTAGGTCTAAATCTATTATCTTATTTTATCCTAGAGACACGAGGGAGCCACGAAGGGTCGTCTTTTGGTTTTGTTTTTAAACTGGGGAACGACATAACTTGTATCTTTGTTTTAGGGAGATGATTTTTTGGCAACTGTGTGAAATATGAAGAGAAGAGACTGGAAGCAGAGAGATAAATTAGAGGCCAGTGCAGTGGTCCAGGTTGAGTGGTAGGGGGAAATAAGGGAAATAAGGAGAGGGACCATGGGAGGGGAGGGAATGGGATAGATGGGGGAGATGTGGAGGATAGAACTGACAAGAGTGGCAGCTAACAGAATACGAAGTAGTGAGGGAGAGGGAGAGAAGAGATGAGCTTGAACCATAGTAACTTCCTTTCAGTACATGGACAGCGCAACTGCCTCTGAACCCTAACAGACAACATGTAGTAACCAATCAATTAATTATAAGAACCTATTAGCTGTGAAGCAGCCACCTTTTCACTGTGCTACCTGCGTGCCAGCAAGGTTTTCATCTTCCTGCCTCACACCAAAATAAATAAATTATTAAAAATTTAAAGAAATTAAAGAAACAAGCAAACAAATAAATAGAAGCTCTTAGATTCATATCTAGTATGTTTAGATAGTCTGACTGCCATAAGTGAGCTTTGATCTTTATGTTGCTTGGAACCATCTGGACACCATGCTTTAGGTGCTACCCTTCCTGTCCTTTCCAGCTTTCTTTTATATATTTTCCCTCTTTAGGAAGTAAACTCTGCCCTGGGCACAGAAGGACTTGAGGTCAAATGTAGCTTCAGATACTTGCTAGCTGTGTGACCCTGGACAAGTCACTTAACCTCAATTGCCTGTAGTAAAAAAAAAGTAAGCTCCTTGACAGCAGGCACTACTGTCTTACTTGCTTATATTTGTCTTTCTAGCACTTAAGCAGAATAATGCTTGGCCAGAGGTAAGCTCTTGGATAGCTAGGCTGCCCAAAGGATAGAGCTCTGGGCCTGGAGTTAGGAAGACCCATCTTCCAGAGTTCCATTCTGGCTTTAGACACTTATAAGCTGTGTGACTCTGGACAAGTCATTTAACCAAGCCTCCGTTTTTTCATTTGTAAGATGATCTGGAGAAGGAAATGGAAAATTAGTATCTTTGCCAAGAAAACTCCAAATGGGGTGATGAAGAATCAGACATGACTGAAACGACACAACAACAACAAGCTTTTAATAAATACTCTTCTACTTACAACTCTGGGCACAAATAAAAAAAAAAAACGAACAGTCCCTTTTTAGGCAGTTTACATTTTATTGGTAAGCAGGGTCTCATTATCTGCTTCAGGGAAACATTAGACCACCTCTATCCTACCAGGCAATTATGCTTCAGCTCTGCTCTCTAGTCTCAAGCAGACAAGGAAGTTCCTTGTTGTTGTTCAGCCATTTCGGTCACGTCCAACTCTTTGTGACCCCAGTTGGGGTTTTCTTGGCAAATATACTGGAGTGGTTTGCCATTTCCTTCTCCACTCATTTTACAGATGACAAACTGAGGTGAAAAGGGTTAGGTGACTTGCCCAGGGTCACCCATGTGATGGAGTAATGGGACCTGGACCCCTAAAAGGAAAAGACCATGCCTTTGAAAGCAACCTAGTACCTGAATTTTCTCACATATATAAGCAGCTCAGATCACTGGCATCTCACCCAAGGCAACTGGCCCAGCCCAGCCCATCTAGATACCTGACAGCCCTTTCATAGTGCTCTCAGTCCACTCCTAACTACTTTATTCCTTTGGATCTTGCATCTGACCCACCCCAGGCTATTTACCAATCCTTAATCCCATCTAGATCTTTTCACTCCCCCACTTTAAAAAAATATATATATATAAGTATCAGTCTCACTCCCATTAAGTTGCAGATTCACTATTGGTGTTACAATAAACTTTGTCACTTTGATTGGAAGAAGGTTTGAGTGTGTGAATTCTTTCCAAGTGGATGCTACCCTCTACCCTGACATTTCAGGCTTCCCAGCAACCCCCAACAGCATCACAACTACTAAATTTCTAAGGCTGGATTTGAACTCAGGAAGTTATTAGTCCATTTTAATTTAGATAGAGGGGTAATGGTGGCAGGAGAAACCTCAGATTAAAGTTAATCACTGAAGACTAGCATTAGCCCTTCTGAAAGACTATGGAATCTTATCATGGTAGAGACCCTTTTGGGGGCTCTTAGAATCCTTTTTTTCCTTTAAAACTCAGCCCAGGCACCACCTCCTACCTTTCTGATTCCCCCCAGCTGCTAATGCCTTCCCTTCCCAAATTACTTTTTATTGATTTTGTATATATTTGAATATACTCTCTCAGCTCCATTCTCAGATTCCCTAGCTTCCTGCAGAGCTATGCTTGGGCCTTTCTCAATCTCCCCTAGTTAGTCTTTCCCTTCCTTCCAGCTCCTTGTTTTTATTTTGAATTTGTTGTTATTCTGTCATGTTTAACTCCATTTGACCCCTTGGACAAGTCCATGGGGTTTTCTTGGCAAAGATACTGGAATGGTTTGCCATTTCCTTCTCTAGTGTCTCCCCATTTTACAGATGAGGAACTGAGGCAAATAGGGGTTAAGTGACTTACCCAGATCACACAACTAATAAATGTCTAGGCCAGATTTTAATTTGGATCTTCCTGACTGCAGGGCCAGCACTCAATCCTTTGCCCCACCTCACTGTCCTATTTTGAATATATTTGGTATTTACTTATATTTGAACGTATTATTTTCTTTCAATAGAATGTAAGTTCCTTGAGGTTAAGAGTTGTTTTATTTTTGTCTTTATGTCTCCACCAGTGTCTGGTGGAGTGCCTGGCATATTGTAAGTGCTTAATAAGTAAATGTTTGTTGTTTGACTTATTGAATCAGGAAAATCAGGAATCTGAACAAGATGAGCAAGAAGATAGGACCTGGAAAAATTAGAGGTGATTTTCTTCATACTCTACTTTTTCATCTGGACCCAAAACTGGGACAGCTACTTGGCCCGGATTTGTTTTTCTATTCCATTTGGTTCTGTTAGTTACACTAACCATTGGAAGAAGAACCAACGGAGGGTTCCCATTTTATAGCTGACAGATCCCTGGGCAATGAGCTTCTGGGATTTACAAGACTCATCTGTAAATACTGTCCTGATGGTAATGGACCTGAGACAGGGGAAGCCTGGGTGAACTGAACTAGAAGAAAGGTTGCCGGACATTTTCAGGTGAAGAGAAGTGGCTTAATTGCAGACAGGGAAGACTTTTATTGATATAAGTGTTGGGTGTCCAAAAATCTAAGCTTCCTAAAGGTAGGACTTATTTCTTTTCTTTGTCTTTGCATTCTCAGTATCTGTCTCAGTGCCTTCTACAAAGTAGGGTCTTAATAAATGTTTGTTGACTTAAACTGAATTGGGGGGAAGGGTGGGTTGAGCAAGATGGAACAGAAAGGATTTACTACTAATGAAAAAAAAAGACCTAATATTTACACGCATATAATTGGCTTTTAAACATTCACAGGCTTGGGGGAGGGAGGTTGATCTGACTAGCAATATCTTTTCCTTTTTCTCCTACCCATGCCCATCAGTTTTGGCTACTGGTGCTTCTGAAATATCTCCTATCCTCCTTTTTTTTTTTTCTTTAAAGCTGTTAATCCTAACAAATTTCTTTTTCTTTTTTTTAAAAGTTTTTATTTTATTTTTCTCAATTATATGTAAAAAGAATTTTTAACATTCATTTTTAATAATTTTTGAGTTCTAAATTCTCTCCCTACTTCCCTCTTCTTGAGAAGGCAAGCACATTGATATAGGTTGTATGTGAGAAGTCTTGAAAAACATATTTCCATGTTAGCCATATTGTAAAAGAGAACACAGATCAAGTTTTTAAAAAATATGCTTTGGTCTGCGTTCACGCTACCAGTTATTTCTCTGGAGGTGGATAGCATTTTCATCATGAGTCCTTCAAAATCATTTTGGATCATTTTATCACTGAGATTAGCTTAAGTTATGCACAGTTGACCATCAATACAATATTGTTATTACTCTTTTCAATGATCTCTTGGCTCTGCTCATTTCACTTTGTATCAGTTCATATGAGTCTTTCCAGGTTTTTCTGAAACCATCCTGCTCACCATTTCTTATAACATGATAGTATTCCATCACAATCATATACTACAACTTGATGGACATCCCTTCAATTTCCAATTCTTTGCCACCACAAAAAGAGTTGCAATAAATACTTCTGTACTTACTGTCCTAACACATTTAATCTAGAAAGAATCCTTTTGGGGGAGGGGCAGAGAGGCATGGGTGGTGTGTCCTTCATTCCCTTAGAGAGATACAGTTGCTAAGAGTATACAGAAGTCGGTTGATTTCCAGATCCATTAGAAACCTGGCACAAAGGATACATCTGTGATCTGAAAAGAAGACAGTCTAGACAAAGATGTAATTTGGGTGTTTTTCAAGACCATGTGGCAAATGATGGGACTTTGTAGTCTCCTTATGTAAACTCGTTTTTGTGTTCTTGTTTTTGGAGATGTTGTGAGAATTCTCTGTCAGGTAGAGAGTGAATAAAATGACTTGAAAAAAACAGGTTTCGTGTGATATTTTTAGTGGCTCGCTTCCATTTTTGCCTATATTATTGTAACTTGTAGACAAATTTCATCTAAAACCCCCCAGCATCAATATCAAGCAATGATTTAGCATGGTGCTGCCACATAGTTCTGGAAGCTTTTAATAAGCAAATTCTTACTCTATGGTTTATGAACTATGAAAAAGATTTTGATTTCTATATTTTAGTATAATTGATTTCTTTTGTATTCCTATGTATTTAATTTTATACATTTAAAGCTATCATTCTTAGAAGGTGCTCCATAGGCTTCTCCAGACTGCTAGAGGAATCCACAGTACAATAAAGGTTAATAACCCCCCTTACTCTAAGAAATAGTGTGTTATATGTTACATTTCAAATTCCTTAAAGCACATACATATTCAGGTAGCACTTTGATAATGTCCATCAGAAAAGAACTTGTGTAAAATAATGAAAAAAGAAGCAGGAAAACAGCATGTACATTGACCACAGCTTTATAACAGAACTTCACACACTGGGCGTAAATAGACAAAGAAAATGAAAAGGGGATATGAAGTGGGAGGGACCTGGGTTCAAATCATGCCTCTGACACCAACTGCACTTAATCTCTGAGTGTCGCAATTTCTACATCTGTAAAATGAGATTGGATAACATGGTCTCTGACTCGTCTTCCAGCTTTGTGTCTATGAACTATTAACCCTTGTAGTTGATATAGAACGCCTTTAATAAATAAATGTGGTTGTGCACAGCTCTCTCTGGTCCCTGTATCTGGGAGTGATGGCAGTGAGGTAGAAGGAGATGAGGGTGAATCTCTTTGTTCAGTCATTTTTAGTTATGTCCAACTCTTGACCACCCCATTTGGGGTTTTATTGACAAAGATACTACAGTGGTTTGCCATTTTACAGATGGGGAAACCGAGGCAAACAGGGTTAAGTGACTTGTCCAGTATCACACAGCCAGTCAGTGTAAGAGACCAGATTTGAACATGGGAAGGTGAGTCATCCTTGCTGTAGTCCCAGTGCTCTATCCACTGTGCCATCTAGCTGCCCCGGTGACTCTCTAGTGAGAATGTTTATGTTGAATATTTTGAGGATGCCACTTCTCTTGGAGTTATTGTCACCCATCAGTGCCCAACTTATTATAATGAAGCGAGGGATAGTCCTAAGGCCAGGGCATAGTTTCACTCTAGGATCTGAGCAGGGCAACCTATGCCGTGGAATGAATAACCACAGTGGGACCATGATTCCTTACCTTCTTTCTGCCCAAGCACAAACATGTGTTCATTTCATGACTCACCATCCCCTAGAGTTATCCAAAGGGACCTTACTGCCATGGAGGATAAATCTCCATGGGAATGGGGAAACTCCTTGTGGTATTGACTAATAGATGCTAATAATAACTTAGATTCACTTTAAACTTTGGATGCTTTAGACTTTGCAAAAATCTTTCCCAGGTCTCATTTTATCAGCACCCTTGTGTGATGTGGGATGGTGTTATTTTGATTTTTTTTTGGCAGATAAAACTGAAAGCCAGAGAGCTCAAGTGAAGTACCTAACACAAGTTAGTTCTGGTACTTACTACTTAAGTGACCTTGTCCAAGTCATTTAACACATAAATTTTAGTTTCCTCATTGATGAAATGAGGGAATGAGACTAGATGACCTCTAAGGCTCCTGCTGGTTCTGAATTCCATAATTCTTGATCTTCTTACTGTCAACCCTTTTCTCTCTCAATAAAGTACCCCATGGAGTGAGTCCTGACTTTGGTGATGAAAAAAAGGCATGGCAGAGATGAATAAAGTGGGAGGGTGCCCTACTTGGAAATTGTTCCCCAAGCCAGGGTTTATCTCCCAGTGCCTGCAGAGACTTGGCATCAAGTGCCTGGCATCGTGGTGACAAGATGAAATTTTTCCTATTCTTGTTGTTGAGTTAGTGAATCAGACAGAGGCCTCTGCTTAAGAAGAGGTGTGTATTAATGACATAATTCTGGGAGAATGTGTTGTTATAAGCTGTGGTTCAGTATGTAATTTCAGTGTTTGGGGGGATTAACTGTAACACTAACTATTCTCTCCTAAGAGACTTCTTAAATACACTATTAGGCAAAGAGTTCTCAACATTGGAAATGTCACCTCACCTGGCCTCACCTTTGTATGACAGTTTATACTTTGTAAAACACGCTCACCTCTCCTCTATTCCTCCTTACAACAGGCCTACCAGAAAGGCCCATCTGTAGGCATTACAAATGAAGAAACAAAATGGAGATTGCAGAAGCTAGTTTGTGGCAGAGCTTAGAATCAGACTCCGGGTCAGCTGACTCCAGGATCAAAGCTCTTTCTACATGACTGTATGGTCTTGGAAATTGGTGAATATAAATATTGTGCTACAGGCTCATTGGTGCTTCCTGAAGGGCGTCTATAGAAGGATCTGTTTGAAGTTTCTGCAGGTTGTAGTGGAAAGAACTCCAGACTTGGGAAAGACCTAGATCCGAATCCTGAGGCTCATATTTCCTAGCTAGGCGAACAACATCAAATCAAAGGATATCTTTGAGCGTGAGTTTCCTTTTCTGTAAAACAGGGATCAGTCAATCAACAAGCCTTCATTACTAAGCCCTTATTAGGTACCCACTTCCTACCTGGTACCGCGTTAGGTGCTTCAGATAACGGAGACAAAGCTGAAATGCTCTTGGGCCTTGAAAGTTCACTTTCTATTACCAAGACAACATGTACATGTATAAAATAAATACAGGGCTATGGGAATGGGCTGGGGGAAGCACTAAGTCTGGAGAGATCAGAAAAGGTTTCATGTGGAATGCCGTGTTTCAGTTGAGCTTTGAAGGGAGTTTTGGAGGAAGCTGGGTGGCTCAGTGAATAGAGTGTTAGGCCTGGAGTAGGGAAGACATGAGTTGAAATCTAGCCTCAGACACTTAGTGGCTGTGTGACCCTGGGAAAGTCACTTAATCTCTGTTTTCCTTAATCCCCTAGAAAGGTAGTGGCAAACCAAGAAAACTCCATGAACCTTACAGTCGTCAGGGTCATGAAGAGTTGGACCCAACTGTATCCTAATATATAATAGCTCACAGGAATGGGAGGATCAAATGAAACCAGCGTGTGAAATGTTTTAACTCAGTGGTTCTCAACCTTCCTAATGCCAACCCTTTAATATAGTTCCTCATGTTATGGGGACCCCCAACAATAAAATTATTTTCGTTGCTACTTTGTAACTGTAATTTTGCTACTGTTATGAATCTATCTGATATGCAGGATGTATTTTCATTGTTACAAATTGGATATGACCCACAGGTTGAGAACCACTGTATAATTTAACAGAATCATGTCCACATTAGATACCATTCCTATTACTATTATGAAAGGCATCTACCTAGAATCATTAATTTTTAAAAGTGGTGCTGATGAAGACAGATTCAATTCTCTTCTAAGGCAAGGCCCTATAGCATTACTAACTTGAAGGCTAGAATAAGTAAGGGCGACATTTTTGTGGAAATCCTTTACCAAGGGAAGCTGATACTGCCCCTGATAATTTAATTACCTGTCTCAACTATTAGATTCTGATTACAATCTGGGAAGTTAATAATCTGGTATTTTTCTCTAGGAATTTTCAGGCTTCCAATTGTTTTCTCTTTTCTCTCTTAAGTGAGAATTTCATTCAATCTTGCATTCCTGGGAAGAAGCAATTAAAAACAGTTATAGGATTAGTTTAATTTCTCAGAACAAACTAGGCTTGGCTAAGAAGGGTACTCTTGAGGGGAGAGGAGAGGGCATGGCAATGACGCATCCCACTCTCTGATAAGCTCTGAGCTCAGAGATCCTGAGCTGGAAGGGACTTCTTGGGCCAACTCATGCAACTGGCTCATTTTGCAGATATGGAAACCAGTCTAGAGAGGTTGAGTTCATTGCCTGAGGCCACACAGGGAGTAAGTGACAGAGATAGGATTGCTACCCAGGTTCCTCTTTCTCTAGTCCAAGCTATTTGTTGGCTCTTGTCTATTCTCTTTTGTATTGTGGTTTTGTTTTTGGTGTCTTATCTGCCTTCCTAGATTATTAGCTGCTATTGGGAAGTAACCAGTTCTTATTTATCTTGATACTTCATGATAATCATAATAGCTAACATTTAAATGACACTTTTAGGATTACAAAATGCTTTGCATACATTATCCCATTGGAATTAGGCAATAACCTTGTGAAGCAGGTGATAGCATAATCCCCACTTTATAGATGAGGAAATTGAGCCTGGGAGTGGTTAAAATTGAGGCTGGGAGAGGCCAGGAGTGGTTTGTAGACTTTCCAAGGGTCACACTTTAGTTAGGAAATGTCTTGATGCAGTATTTGACCTCTGGTTTTCCCTGATTCCCATGTCTCATGTTCTTTGCGCTGTCCCACCCTGCTTCCCTTGATGCATGGTGCATCCTGCTTAGTAGGTACTTAATATATTTGTTAACCTAATAATCTTCCCAGGGGGAAGAGACCTGATAAAACTTTCCAAATGGGGGGTCCTTGGGCTTGCATGGTTTCTGTTGTTTATTTCAGTCATGTTCAACTCTTTGTGACCCCGTTTGGGGTTTTCTTGGCAAAGATACTGGAGTGGTTTGCCATTTCTTTCTCCAGATCATTTGACAGATAAGGAAACTGAGGCATACAGGGTGAAGTGACTTGCCTAGGGTCACACAGTAAACTTCCGAGGCCAAATGGAGTCTTCCTGATTCCAGGCCCAAATGTTCGATCCCGGTACCACCTCGCTGACCCATTTCTCCCGGAGGCTCTTCCATCACCTTCTAGTTATTGGGTCTCTAGGAAGTTTCAGTGACAGCTTTGGGCCATAGCATGTTCTTTTTGTGACCTCCACTCGTGTTAAGGAATCTTTTTCTCAGTTTGTTTCTTTACTCAGCCTCTGTTACAGAAAAGCCCTGATGGTAAGGACTTCTTGGTGGCTGTGGAAAACAGCAGCTTCCTTGTCTGTCCGGATTTGGGATCCAAATCCACAGTGCAGACCCCCCCAGCTTTCAGCTTTCAGCTTGCATTTATTGAGCCCGTGCTATGTGCCGAACATCGTGCTAAACTGGGGGTGCACAGAAAGGGGATGGGGGAACTGTGCTTCCAAGGGGCTCCCAGTCAAATGGGGGTAATTTGCCGTAGCTTTGTTGTACTTCAGTTGCGTCCAGCTCTTCCTGACCCCATTTGGGGTTTTCTTGGCAAAGAGACTGCAGTGGTTTGCCATTTCCTTCACTGGCTCATTTGACAGATAAGGAAACTGAGGCAGACAGGGTGAAGTGACTTGCCCAGGGTCGCATTGCCAATAAATGTCTGAGGCTGGATTTGAACTTGAGTCTTCTTGACTCCAGGCTCAGCACCACCTAGACACTCAAAAACAACTATGTATAAACAAGATTTATGCAGGATAAATTGAGATAATCTCAGAGGAAGTACACTAAGATTAAAGAGGACTGAGATAGGCTGATTTGCAGTCCAACTTTGGCTGAGCCTTAAAAGAAACCCTGCAATGTTGGAAATTAAAGATAAGCCCCAGGCAGCATGCCTGCCCTCAGGGAGCTTATAGTCTACGTGGGAAGAACCATAAGGAAGTAGAGAACAAAAAGAGCTAAACTGGGGGAGTGGAAAGAATTCCTCATAAGTGTTGTCTGGTAGAGTGGAAGAGTGATAGATTTGGAGTCAGAAAGCCTGGATTCAAATTCTGGCACACTAACCTCTCTAAGCCTCAGTTTCCTCACATGTAAAATGGAAATAATAATACTTTTACCACTAGGGTTGTTGTAAGGGGGAAAAAAAAATTTGGTAAACCCGAAAGTGGGTATTTAGGTGGCACACTGGGCTTGAAATCAAGAAGACTCATCTTCACAAGTTCAAGGCTGGTCTCAGACATGTAAGTAGCTGTGTGACCCTTGACAAGTCACTTAATCCTGTTTGCCTCAGTTTCCTCATCTGTAAAAAATGAGCTAGAGAAGGAAGTGGCAAGCCACTCCCAGTATCTTTGCCAAGAAAACCCCCAAAATGGGGTCACGAAGAGTTGGATATGACTAAAATGCTTGACCAACAACAACAACAACAACAAACCTCAAAGCCCTGTATAAATATGAGGTGTGAAACCTGATCTGGGCTTTTAAAGGAAGTAGAATTTGGGATGATTTCCAAGTTCTCACTTAGGGCATCAGTATCAGTTGGAATGAAACTGTGCATGGATTATTGCAGGAGACAGCGAGGATGAGACTGACCTGCTTCGAGCCCTATAAGCTTTAGTGACCTCCTGTTCATAGTGGATCTAAATGAGACCCAGGAACAAGCCCGAGGAGTTCTAGGCCGGCCTCATGCCAGGGATGGGTCTCTAATGAGACTGCCATCCACAGAAAGCCTCTCCCATCATAAGGAGAATGCTAAGTGAATCTCATTTCTGTCTGGTATTCGATTAGTCATCCACTCTTAAAATACTTCCCTCTCGGTGTGATAGGAGGACGCCAGCATTCAGCCTGACCAACATTAACCTCTCACATTTAACTGTTGCTCTGCAACAAGAAAATCTGCCAGCAAGTGCAAACTACATTCATTCTCCTCTAGAAGCTTAAAGGGGAATTTTAAAAAGTCTGGCGTCAGAGGGACGTCACTGATCTCCTTTAACACAGACAAGGGGAAGATGGAGCAAGATGACCTGACCTCTCTGTGGGTGGAGATCCTGTTCTCAGAAAACTGTCTGTCCCCTCCCTGTCCCCCACCCTCACCTTGGGTTCAAATTTGCTGGTTTGTGGAAGATTGATGGAGAGGGCAGAGCATAGGGGTTAATGGTAGAGGAATTGGGCCCTGCCCCAAATTAGCTTGGACCAGGTGCCTTACTAAACCTCACTTTCCTTATCTGGCAACCCTACCTGCCTCACCAGATAATTGAGTCAAAGAAGAGATCTGTGAGAAGTGTAAAACACTATTTAAATGTGACATGCATACTATTTATTAGTAAATTAGGAGAGAGAGGAGAGCAAGGCTACCCTGATTTTTGGCAATATCAGCAGGATTTTGGCAGTACACACAGTTGGAAGGGATGTTTGGGACATGATGAATGACGCTTAGTTTGACCAGAAGGGCCTGACAGGAAGTACTTTTAAGTAATTTAATTCAGTTCACCTGACATTTATTAAACTCCATCCTAGGGCAGAAGCCTGTGCTAGTCACCAGGAAAGATACAGAGATGAGTATTGCCAAGGGGAAGGCTTTGAGGGGATGCTGGGTTCAGGCATCTGGAAATGAGTAGATGAGGCAGTGGGATGTTTGGCTCAGTGATGAATGGGTGGGCATGGCTTTGGTCTGAGTCAGATCTTACAGCTGATGATGGTTTAAAGTCAGTGTTGGGCCTAAGAACAGTGCTAGGGTTAATGTGTGGTTTAAATATGTTTCTTTCAGTTGAGTCTTGCTAGTCCTCTGCTGCCCTCAGGAATCTGTCCCCTTCTCTGAATATCTATAATCCTTACTCATGGAGCTTTCTTCTCCTACTGTGTCATGACATCACTGGCATTATTGTCTCATATTATTCTCTCTTTTCATGTATTTATATGATGTCTTTCCAATTTTATATTTATGCCTCTGTCCTTTAATAAGAATAATGTTGTTCAGTTGGGATCGACTCTTCCTGACTCCATGGACCATAGCATGCCAGTACCATTCATGAGGTTTTCTTAGCAAAGACACTGCCATTTCTGGACAAGTCGCTCAACCCTGTTTGCTTCAGTTTCCTCATCTGTAAAAAATGAGCTAGAGAAGGAAATGGTAAACCACTCTAATATCTTTGCCAAGAAAGCCCCTAAAATGGGGTCATGAAGAGTTGGACATGTCTAAAATGACTCAACAATAGCAACAAACCTTAAAGCCCTGTATAAATATGAGGTGTGAATCCTGATCTGGACTTTTAAAGGAAGTAGAGTTTGGGATGATTTCCCAAATTCCAAAGATTTCCAAAGATACTTGGGTCGTTTGCCATTTCCTTCTCCAGTAGATTAAGACAAACTGAGGTTTAGTGAATTATCCAGGGTCACACAGCTAGTAAGTATCTGAAACTGGATTTTGGAACTTAGATCTTCCTGACTTCCATCCTGTCTCTCTGTCCATTAAGCCACCTAGTTGCCTCCAATAATAATAATAATAATAATAATAATAATAATAATAATAATAATAGTAATAATAAACATTAACAAAATACTTTGCAAACCTTAAAGTGCCACATTAAATAATAATTTGTTGTTAGACTCAGAGTTGTCTTAGCAAAGACACTGGAGTGGGTTGCCATTTCCTTCTCTAGCTCATTTTATGATGAGGAAACTGAGGCAAGCAGGGTGAAGTGACTTGCCCAGGGTCATACAGCTAGTGTCTGAGGCCAGATGCGAACTCGGGAAGATGAACGCGTCTTCTTGACTCCAGGTCCAGCCCTCTATACACTGTGCCACCTAGCTGCCTGTAATGTAATAATCATAGCTAACATTGATATAGCACTTTAAGATTTGCAAAGTGATCTATTTAAAAAGAAGGAAATGAGCCTTTATTAGGCACCTACCATTTGCCAGACACTCTGCTGAGCACTTTTACAAATATCTCATTTGGTCTTCACAGCAGCAACTCTGGGAGGTGGGTCCTGAGATTAGGTAACTTGCTAAGTCAGGTCTTCCTAACTCCAGGCCTAACACTTTATCTACTATGCCACCTAACTGCCTCTTCATGTAATAAGAAGAGGGATAATAATCGCACCTACCATGTGCTAGGCATTGGGCTAAGCCCTTTACAAATACAATCTCATTTGAATCTCATGAGAACCCTGGGAGGTAGGTGATTATTATGATACCCATTTTGCAGAAGAGGAAAGTTGCAGAGGTTAATGATTTGCCCAGAGAGGCAAGTCTAATGAGTGCCTGAGGCAAAATTTAAACTCAGGTTTTCCTGACTCTGAGGGCAGAATCTATATTTGATTCTATGCCTAGCAATTCATTGAGCTCAGGAAAGGAGGTCAGTAAGTATTTGTTGATTGATTTTAGTTCCTGTGTGTGCTGTTTCCTGACTCTGGGATGTTCTTATGGTTTCCTCTGAATTGGAAAGATTGAAGTTGAATCAATTTCCCTCCTTTCCTAATAGTAATGGTCTTTCTGTTTTCCCCTAAATGAATGTGTACAAAAGACATGGAAGACTGTTTTATAGAACCATAGGATTTAGGGTGCTTAGAGATCATCTCACCCAGCCCACTTATTTAACAGATGAAGAACCGTAGAGAGATGGAGACAGAGCTAGAGAAACATTGAGAGAGGGACAAAGAGAAAGAGACACAAATAAACACAGAGACAGATAGATGGGGAGAGAGAGAAGAGAGAGAGAGACAGAGACAGAGACAGAGAGAGAGAGAGAGAGAGAGAGAGAGAGAGGCAGACAGAAGAAAGAGGCAGACAGACACAGTGAATAAAGAAATTTTACTAGAGTAACTTAAATAATAAGGTGCAGAGTCAGAATCTGAACCCTGGTCTTCTGACTTCAAGTGCAGTGCCCTCTGCACCAGTGTGTGTTGGCTGTTCTTCATTCAATTTTCTAAGCCTGCCTTCATCACCTTTCTAAATTCTCTCTAGCTCTAAGGGCTCTGTGGGCATTGGTGGGAATATGGGGAAAAGAACAGGCTTAGTGAAGTCTCTGACAAGACTAGCATATACCCAGTGCCGTAGACCCCTCGACAATTTCCAGTGAGTGGCAGGTCCAGAAGCTACTTATACCTCTCTGCTTCCTTGTAAAATGATAATGGGATGCCTCTGTTCTCCTGGTTATATCCATGTCCCAGAGAAAAGAAGGAAAGACATTTTGAGATTAGCTAACTTGCCTGTATGAAACCCAGGGCTCTGAGCATAATTAATTTTCTTTCCAATGACTGACTATGAATGTCTGCTCATTGTAGAAGAATGTTTGGGTTTTGTTTTTTTTTTTTTTACCACGATCCTCTTCTTTTCATCATGTATTATCATCACATTAAGATATCCTATCAAAGTCCCACAACTCATGACCTAGGCTGAAGTAGCTCTCTACTTTCATAAGTCACTTAGGCTTCTTTGAACTATTTCCTCATGGATCAAACAAAGGGCGTTGTACTGAATGACTTTTTTGATTCCTTTCAACTCTAAATCTATTATTCTATTACAGTAATTACTAGGTTTGCCAACTTTTCCCTTTGTTCTGGTCTTGAGGTAGCTTGGTTTAGGAATCCCAAGTCCTGGGACCTAGCCTTGGCCCAGCTAGTAACCAACTCATCATGGGCCTCAGCTTTCTTATGTTTTAATGAGAGTAAATAGGATAGATGCCCTTCCCTATCTCACAGGGTACCTAATTGAAATTCTGACATGAAAGTATATTAATGGTAATAAAGGTGTTGTTGGTATCCAAGCTAGAATGACAATTTCTTCTCATTATTCAAATGACTTAGAAAATCTGATTTTGCATATGTTCGGTGCTCTTGGTTATCTTTATTGTTATCATTGTTATGATTGTACATCTGTGTTTTGGTGTGGGTTTGTGTTTCTGCAGTGGCCAGTTTGCCATAGTGAAGAAATGCCGAGAGAAGAGCACCGGTGCCGAGTATGCTGCCAAATTCATCAAGAAACGGCAGAGCCGGGCAAGTCGACGAGGGGTGCAGCGGGAGGAGATTGAGAGAGAGGTGCACATTCTGCAGCAGATCCTACATCCTAATGTCATCAAACTTCACGATGTCTATGAGAACCGAACAGACGTGGTCCTCATCCTGGAGCTGTGAGTAAAAGCTTCTCCTTTTCTGTATATGCAGACCAGCTGGGGAAACCAAGGGCAGGAAAAAAACAAAACAAAACTTGGTGGAATGAGGGGGAGAAGTGGACAGAGAAGGGCTAAGGGCAGGTGGGCATCAATCCATCCACAAGCACTTGTTAAATGCCTGCTGGGTGTCAGAAACTGTTCTAGGCCTGAGGATTTAAAGACAAGAGTGAGATAGTCTGCTCTCAAGGAGCTTCCGCTCTACTGGTGGGATATCTGTTCATGAATAGATAAATGCATGACCTATGACTCCTCATTGTCCTTCATCTCCCCTTTCTATCTTTAAGATATTTCTTGCATCCCACTTTTTTCCACTCACACAGCTTACAGCCTAGTTCAGGCTTCTATCCCCTCCCACCTCGATTACTGTAACCTACTCCCAATTAGTCTTCCCGTTTTCAGTCTCCCTCCACTCTGGTACCTCCTGCACCTAATGCTGCCAAAGTGATCCCTTAAGTACAGATCTGATCAAATCAGCCCCTGTTCAATCAATCTCAGTGGCCTTCTATTTTTAAAAATATATATTTTATTTTATTTTTTTGAGGAATTTTTCACTCTGAATTTATTTTCTTTACATCACTCATTTCCATGAGATTTTGACTTGCCCAGGGTCACACAGCTAGCAGATGTTAGAGACCAGATTTGAACTCAGGAAGATGAGTCTTCTTGACTCCAGGCCCAGTGCTCTATCCGCTGATCCATCTAGCTGCCTGTATTTACCTATCTTGTATTTATTCTTTTTACATTTATTCTGTGTATGATGCATATTTGATGTGTCCCCTAGTAACAGGTAAGCTCCTTGAGATCAGGGATTACTTCATTCCTCATACTCTTTTCCCTAGCAGTTAGCAGTGCCTGGGACATAGTACCTGCTTTACTAAATGCTCAGTGATTGATTGATAAAATAAACCCACAGCCACTGATGAGGGGAGCTCTAACACCTGGAGAGCTCAGGAAGGGCCTCCTGAAGGACACAGGAAACGTCGGCTGTGTAGTCGGCTCGGGAAGGTTTGGCAGAGGGAGGGAGATGAGGTCAGCACTGCCGGCAGCTTTCCTTTGCAGTTAAATCACTCCAGCCCTGCATTCAGAAACATAGGCTGAGTGAGGGGGGAGCTGTCCAGGACAGAATGTCTCTCTATTAGAAGAGACAAGGGGTCACAGGGGTCTCACTTAGTTTAAGTCTGGGCCATGGAACCCGAAGGGGAAAAAAACCAGGACACTTCACTGGAAAATGATTGTTGGCCTAGATGTGAAGTATGGCACAGGGAGAATGTGAGATGGGGGTGGAAATAGGAATAATGAGCAGGAAAGTAAGGAGAAAGAGAAAGGTCTCTTTTGGTGGCTAGGGGAAAATAAACATACTCTATTAAAGCTGTCCTCTAACCTTCTAATAATGGATATATATAAGCAGTATAGTTTAAGGGGGAAAATCCCTCCCTGCTGAATTTGGGATCAGAAAACATATATCCTTGGGGCAGCCAGGTGGCACGGTGAATAGAGCACCGGCCCTGGAGTCAGGAGGACCTGAGTTCAAATCCTACCTCAGACAACACTTACAAGCTGTGTGACCTTGGGCAAATCACTCAATGCCAATTGCCTTGCCTTACCTCCTCCAAAAAACAAGCAAAAAAAGACCCCCAAACCCCTATATCCTTGATTACTAGTTGTGTGACCTTGGATAAGTCAATAACTGACTTGAACCTTAATTTCCTCCCCTATAAAATGGGGATAATACTTGTACTATCTACATGATAAGGTTGTTTGGGGACTTATGTTGAACTATATATGATAAAGTGGTTTATAAGCTCTAAAGTGCTATATAAGCTTGTGTGTTATTAAAAATAATTTGCTATGGTTTAGTTGTTTCAGTCGGATCCAACTTTTGTTGACTCTGTTTGGGGTTTTCTTTGCAAAGATACTGGAATAGTTTGCCATTTCTTTCTGAAGCTCATTTTATAGATGAAAAAAGGCAAACAGGGTTAAGTGACTTGCCCAAGGTCACAAAGCTAGTAAGTATCTGAGACCAGATCTGAATACGGGTCTCCTTGATTCTAGGCCCTATGCTCTATCCACTGTACCACCTAAAAAAGTAGTAATTAAATAAAATTAACTTAATTAGAGGACTAAAATATAATTAATTTAATTAATTAACTAAAATTTATTTAATTAAAAAGTACTAACATTAGCTGTCAGAGGCCTGACTTAGCATGCTAACTGCTATAGAGGCAGCGAAGCGTCTCAGTGGGTAGTGATTTTGTAATCAGGAAGACCTGAACTGATTTTCTGCTTCTACTTAATAGCTGAATGACTCTAGGGAAGTAACTTCACCCATTCTCTGACTCAGTTTCTTTATCTGTAAAATGGGCATGTAAAATATGCACCCACCTCAGAGGATGATTTTAAGGCTTGAATGAGATAACATGTAAAACACTTTGACAGTGTATCAGTTAACAAGCATTTATAAAATGGGTAATAAGTGACTCCTACTTCCCTATTAGCTAGGGATACAAAGAAAGGCAAAAAACCCCAAACAATTCCAGAATTAGTCTCTAATCTCAAGGAACTCACAGCCTAAGGGGGGAGACAACATTCAGTCAGCCCTCTGCTGACAAGAGATATATGGGTTAAATTGTAGATAATTAGGAGAGGGAAAGCACGAGAATTAAGGCAGATTGGGAAAAGCCTTGCAAACCTGAAAGAGCTTTTACATTTCTTCCCCCTCCATATGGATGTTTGCTCTGTGTACATCAAGGTGCTAGAGCTGCAAAAAAAAAAAATTACATTAGAGAATGTACTATTATTAATAGTTAAAGGGCAGATTGTGTGCCTGTAAATCCTGTGAAAATTCAGGGAAGGGTGAGATCACTTTCGATTTTAGTAGTCAAGGAAGGAAGGAAGGAAAGAAGCAGGGAGGAAGGAAAAAAGGAAGGAAGGAAGGAAGGAAGGAAGGAAGGAAGGAAGGAAGGAGGAAGGAAGGAAGGAAGGAGAAAGGAAGGAATAAAAAAAGGAAGGAAGGAAGGAAGAAAAGAAGGAAGGAAGGAAGGAAGGAAGAAAGGAAGGAAGAAAAGAAGGAAAGAAGGAAGGAAGGAAAGGAGGAAGGAAGGAAAAAGGAAGGAAGGAAGGAAGGGAGGAAGAAAAGGAGGAAAGAAGGAAAAAAGGAAGGAAGGAAGGAAAGGAGGAAGGAAGGAAAAAAGGAAGGAAGGAAGGAAGAAAAGAAGGAAAGAAGGAAGGAAGGAAAGAAGGAAGGAAGGAAAGAAGGAAGGCAGAAATGGGTCTCCATATGGGCCAGGGTTTGGAATGGGGGGCAGGGGAGACATGCAGTTGTCATTACTTGTATGTACATTCATTCCTTTTTCTCTTGCTTCTCTGACTAGTTACAAGGCTTTTTGAGAGCAGGACCTTTTAAAGTTTTTTTCACTTGGCCTAGACTAGGTCCATTTGCCCTGTGCCCTGTGGAGTGATCGCCATGTGCTTGGCAAATTGGAAAAATCATCTGAACATTCCTTAGTCTGCTTATCTCTCTGATCCCTGTGCTCCCAGAGTTATGGCCCCAGTCCACTTCCATGAATGCTGTCATTTATTAGGAATACTTCCCCTAGAAATGGAATCTAGGTAGGTCAAAATTGAAAAACATAGAATTTTAGATAATAATGATAGCTAGCACTTACATAATACCTAAAAGTTTGCGAATTGCTTCACATATGGTATTTCCTTTGATTCTCACCAACAGTCCTGTGGGGTTAGGTGCTATGATTATAGGAGGTTAAGTAACCTTTCCCTGGGTCACACAGTTTACAGTAAGTGTCTTGAGGCTAGATTTGAACTCTGGTTTTCGACGTCAAGTCTATCACTATCTACTCGGCCCTAAAGATGATAAGATTTTAGGGCTGGAAGGGGTCTTGGATATCATCTAGTCTACCCACCCCCACCACCCACCCCTATTTTATAGCTATGGAGATAGAGGCTCAGAGAGGAACTTCCTTAAGTTCACATAGCTCCTAAGTTCATTTATTCAGTATCTATTGTGTGTAAGACACTGCTCCAGATGCTGTGGAGATGCCATTTAAAAAAATCATAGCTAGTCCCCCCCTATTCTTTAGGAATTTCTAATCTAGTAGGAGGGACAAGCCTTACATGTATGAAAAGTTAACTATTGGTAAAAGAAAAAAGTAGACAGCTCAAGACGGTAGTAAGCAGAAATAATAATAACTGAAATCAATCAACCACCAAGTAGTTATTAAACATATGTTTTGTATCAAGCACTATGCTAGAGGCTGGGAGTGTAAGTACAAATAAGGGACTGGGGTTAGCGGAACAAATTAGGTCCTTAAATGTTTGTAGCATTTAAAAGAATGAAAACTGCCTTCTGTATAGTAACTCATCTGAACTTTATAGCAATCTTGTGAAATATGCCCATTTTATAGACAAGAAACTGAGACTTAGGTTATGTGATTTGCCCAGTGGTCACAAGAGGAAAAGAGATCAAGGAACAGAACATGCATGAAAAGCTGTCAAAGAATTAACACAGGGAATATTTCTGGGGGTGGGGGTTGTAGGAGGGAGAGCTTCTCCATAGGCTGGGATGGTGGCCTGGGTCAATGACATTGTGGAAGAAGGAAGGGGGTTTATAGCAGAAGGGAATCACACCCAGGTAGATGTTGAAGGACTGGATATTCTGGTGGCCCGACCCTTTGGAAGCCCTGATTGAGGAAAGCTGGGGAGCTGAATCAGACTTGAAGTCTGATAGCTCCGAGCTGATTCAGGCTTTGAGTCTAATGATGTGATTTTTTTTTTTTCTGAGCTTAATAAACAGATCTGTAATCCTGGGTCTCCTGAGTATAGTGTTATCAGTTAATTACAAAAAGTTAATTTGCCTTCGGCTCAGAAATAACTGCTTGAACCAGATCATATGGGTTGCCTGGTCTAAATGAACAGGAAATCTATCCTCAGGGTCCTTAAGGTCTTCCAGCCTTCACCTGACGCTGTCCAATCACAGACTGATCACTGCTTCTCAAGTCTCCCTATTCTAGCTTTGGACAGGTCTGTTTCCTAGGAAGTTTTTTTTTTCCTTTAATAAAGCCAAAATCTGCCTCTCTTCCACTTCCACCCCTTGCTTTGAATTCTTTCTTTTGGAACCAAGCTATTATGTGGCCTCCCTCCCAAGTCTCTTCGTCTCCAGGCTAAACATCCCCAATTCTTTCAACCAGTCCTCGTATGTAATGGTTTTCAGTCTTGGCTACTCTCTGTCATGTTGATGCTCTTCTGAAAATGTAGTGTCTATAGTCGAGTCTTTACCTGGTTGATTCCCATCCCCTTTTTTTGGTCTAATCTATAAAATGAAGGCAAGTGAGACCATACTGGGGTGAAGATGAAGGGCTACCTCTGGAGGTTCCTGGCAGCACTAAGATCATTGATTTTAGGATAGCAATTTGAATAACAGATAGAATTCTGCAACTTATTTTGCATTTGATTTGATAAATCATTGGACATCAAAATGTACAGAAATTGTCCTAACTCTTGTTTCTTTTCAAAATGTTTTATTGATGTTTTTGGTCTTGACATCACAACCATTTCCAAATCCCTTACTTATTGAGTCCTCCTTTGGAATAAAGAAAAAACCGTCTGATGCAGAGACCGTGCCTGACAATGTATATAACAGAAGGCTTAACGGTCTTCTACCTCTCCTGAGGGAAAAGGTAGTTAGGTAGAGATAGATGTGTGGTGAGTGAGGTGTAGATGAAGAAATAGATACAGATATAAACACGTCTATATGTCTTCTCTACTTAGTGACTTTCCCCATCATGGTTTCAATATGCTACGTGTTAGCATAAGAAATTAAATGGGAATTTGGGGGGAGTTTTGTAGAAGCTGCAAGTGACACCCAGATTTTACGATAAGGTACAGTAATCACCCCATAAAGGAAAAAGAAACCATTCAGACTTCTTCTCTGGTAGAAGGGATGGGCAAAAAAATTGAGATGGATTTTCCAGATTGCAGGGATGCCACAACCCTAACCCCTGCAATGTGGAAGGGATGACTGTATATATGTGTATACATAAATATATGTGTGTGTATACATAAATATATATAATATATGTAAGCTATATGTATATATACAATATTAGTATCATAACATAACATTATATAGATATTAATAAATGATCTCTTCTCCAGGACCTTCACTGATTTTCCCATTATTCAGAGATCAGCTTTCTGTTTGAGATCATTTTAATTTACGTAACTGTAGTCATTTCCTAGATTTCTCTATATTTTCTTTTGGTTCTACTTATTTTAATTCATATTTCTTCATATGAACCTATATTTCTCAGAATTCCTGATAGTTGTCATTTCTTACTGTATAATAATATTCAGTTCTATTAATTATACCATTTCCCTCACAGTCAATCTCTAATCAGTGGGTACTCATTTTGTTTCCAATCACAAAGACACCAGTCCTGTCTTCTGCCTTCCAACCTTTTACCCCTTTGTTCTCAAGACCTGTTAGCAGCTACTGAATCAGGTTGGGCTACCCTGGTCAGATAATTGATGGGACTCTGTGGGCATGCACACTCAATGTTGCATGAATGATGCTCTGGAAGGTCAAAGTTGAAGAAGGCATGACAGTTCAGAGAAGAATTAAAAGATGTGAAAGGGTGATATATTGATATATTGATGATGATGCTGTTGAGCTATTTTTTTTGTTGTTTAATTAAAATTGTTTTGTTCTGAACTTTAAGAAAAGAGGGAGCATTTCCATATACATGGCAGAACGCAAAAAGAGGATTGCATATGAAACAGTACATCTTCATTTTGTGCTACTAGCTTTAAAAAAACCAACTACATAGTTATTTTTAAAAGTTTTTTTTAACTTTAAAAAGAGATTATTTTCATTAAGAGATAACGAAACACACTTTTTCCTCAGGTAAGAGAGGTGGAGGACTAGTGGTACAGAATGTTGTCAGGCACGGTTTCTATAGCAGTGAAATTTATTTATGAGAAAGTAATTCTTTACTGCTTTTTCTTCTAAGCTATCTAGTCTCTCTCCAATTCTTGCCTCCAGCATTTTTATTTAAGATTTTAATTTCTTGCTTTATTTCTTTTAGGCATTCGTGTAGTCCTTATGTAAAATCCAATTTTTGTCTTTTGCAGTTGTTTTGAAATTACTCTCCTTTTAAGCTGATTCTTGAGCATTGCTAAGTCTACTTAGAACAATTTTATTTGGACTTAGATTGATAACTTTTTTCTTTATATTGTCTGTGTTTTCCCCTATGACCCTCTCCCTCTTCCCACTCAGAAAAGAGGGAGAAATTTTTTAAAGAAAAAATAAAAAGAGGAAGGAGGGGTGGGGTGGGTAATAAGCAAAACCTGATCTATATACTTATGCCTTCCACATTGCCGGCTTAGTGGCATAGCTCCTCTGAGATCTGGAAAATTCATGTAAAAGTCAGAGGTCTGCATCTTTTCTTTTTCTTTTATGGGATATTTACAGTTCTCTACATATATTTTATGCATTTTTGAATTTATAAACTTTTTCTGTGTTGTCTGCTGGCCTTCGTGTATCGTTCATAACTTCCCCAAAATTCCCAATTCCCATTTAATTTCTTATGCTGACCCACAAGATGTCAAAACCAAGGTGAGGAGAGCCTTGGTGTGGTGACACTAGATGCAGCGCCCTACACCCGAGGACCACTCCACCTCTGGAAAGGAATGAGTGGGAGTATCTACAATAATTTCTTATACTGGGTTAGCATCTTCTTTGTTACTTACAGGGACAGTCAGACCTGTAGACATTAAGAAGAGGGAGAACTTCCTTTGAGTCAGAATGGTCTGAGAAGCCATAAAAAGAGATTATGAGACAGGAACTTGGCCTGGAAGGAGGGGTGGAACGAAGAGACAAGAGGAGGGGAGGGAACATTCCAGATAAGGTCATATCCCTGAGTTGAAAACAAGCTTGACTTGTTAAGAGTATACACTTCATAGAACTAAGTTTCCTTCCATGTGAAATATATCAGACTATGTGGGGAACAATCAGCCAGTCAGTGAATAAGCATTTATTAATCATTGTTTATTTATATAATGTATTGTAATAATAAAAAGATATTAATTAATTAATTCTTAAGCACCTATTACGTGGTAGAACCTATGCTGAATCCTGGAGATACAAGTTCAAAGAATGAAACAATTCATCCTTAAGGATGTTATCTTCTGAGAGGGGATATTTATATAAGTGTATGTAAAATAAAAATAAAGCAAATGAATACAAATGTACGGAAATTTAAATGCAAGTTAGTTTGGGAGGAAGGGCTTCATGCCGAAACTGCTCTTGGTCTCATTAACACAGTTCTCAGCACTTGATGTAAAGACACCCAGAAACCACCCTCAGCAGTGTGTTAGGGCATAGGAATTAAACTCAGGATATATCCAGGACTAGGCCTGCATCTTTTCATCTTCTTGAGCCTTTGACAGGACTGTATTTCTTCCCTTTTTGTCTTTGTCCCTCATTAACCCCATCCACCTGTTCATTTATTCACTCATCACTTAGCAAATATTTAACAAACACCTAATGCACACCCAGAATAGTATGAGGCACTTTGGGGCGGCTAAGATGAAAAAAAAAAAGTAGAAGACCTAATATCACTGGGTTCCTTTTACCATTTAGAAAAGACTAATTGCTCCCAGGACTGTTCCTATTCCAGCCCAACCACATGGTTGACCAGGCTCAGAAAGACAAGAACATTCTGCCCTCCTTCATCAGAAAGACTGTTAGGTGAAGGAAATTGACCCTCTCACCCACTCTGCTTCATCCATTATTGACTATTGTGAATTAGGAACCAATCTGTATTTTTTTTTTCTTTTTGGAGGGAAGGCAGGGCAATTGGAGTTAAGTGACTTGCCCAAGGTCACACGGCTAGTTTTTGTGTTAAGTGTCTGAGATTGGATTTGAACTCAGTTCCTCCTGACTCTGGGGCTGGTGCTCTATTTACTGTATCACTTAGCTGACCCCAATCTGTATTTTTCTATATAAATTCCTTTTCTTTCTTTTCTTCTTTTTCTTGCTTTGTATGTTTATGTATGAAAGCAGTTCCTGATTCTACTTACAAATGATATCTAAATGAAAAAATGATTATTTTCTTCCAGGCTAATTCATTCATTCATTAAACTTTTTTAAAACAACGGTTGCATACAGAATATTGCACTTAGTACTCAAGGTCACCCTGGATGAGTGTGGGGCTCTTTTTAAAGGCTTTGAGTGCATCTACCCTGAGGAAAGTAGAATAATTAGTTGGTCCTGTAGTTTCTGGATCTGTCTTTAATTCTAAGCAAGTACCAATTGGTAGCCCAGTGACTTCATACCACAAGAGTCCCTGCCCCAGCTTTCCTGAGGAGAATATGTAGCAGAGAAAGCTGAGCCCAACCCCTCACCCACCCTGGTATGCAGTTTATTGAACCTCCAGAAGTATAGAAATTTTTTTAAAAACCTCCAAAAGGTGTAGATTCTATCCACATGGGCTGAAAACTAAAGTGGAGAAAGAGGTGAAGGCCATGTTGGCCCAGAGCTGATTGAACCCCAAGGCATTGGGAAACTTAGGAAAGGAGGCTGACCTTTATTTTTCTTTTCAATTTTTAAGCCTTCAGAGGTTTGGGAATTGACAATGCAGGTATGGGGGCAGCTAGGTGGCACAGTGAATAGAACACTAGCCCTGGAATCAGGAGTATCTGAGTTCAAATTCGGCCTCAGACACTTAACACTTACTGGTCGTGTGACCTTGGGCAAGTCTCTCAACCCTGATTGCCCTGCCTTCCCCCTCTAAAAAAAAAAAAAAAAGGCAAAAATGCAGGTATGAAACAGCAAGAGAGTATCAATGCCAAGAGGTCTGACTTAATGTCCTTGAGGTAGTGAGGCAGTGCAGGGGATAGAGCATTGGGCCTGGCATGAAGAAGACCTGTATACAAATTCAGACTCAGATGCTTATTAGCTGTTTGACCCCGGGCAAGTCACTTACTGCTGTCTGCCTCAGTGTCCTCAACTGTAAAATAGGGATAATAGCATCTATCTCCAGGGCTGTGCAAATGAGAATATTTGTAAAAGTTGCTTAGCCTAGTGCATAGCATATAGTAGATGCTTAAATTTCTTTCATATCCTAGCTTTGACACTAGTTGAATGACCCTAGATGAATTATTTTACGTCTCCAAACCTCAGTTTTCCTGTCGGTATTTTTTTTTTTTTGGAGGGGGGAAGGTAGAGCAATTGGGGTTAAGTGACTTGTCCGAGGTAACACGGCCAGTAAATGTTAAGCATCTGAGGGCAGATTTTGAACTCAGATCCTCCTGACTCCAAGGCCAGAAAAGGGCAAATAATTTCACTATCTCTTCCACAAAAGAATATTGTTGGGAAAGCATTTTGTAAACCTTAAAGTGCTATGCAAATTTGAGTTATATGTGGAAAGAATGCTAGACTTGGAATCAGGAAGGCTGGAAATCAAAATAGTGCCTTAAACAGCTCTGTGGCCCTGAACAAGTCAGTGACTGTCTGTGACCCTCAGTGTTCTTCTTGGTAAGATGTAGGTAATCACAGCCCCTCCCTCACAGGGCTATCCTGAGAATCACATGAGGTCTCATATGCAAAATACTGCAGGAAACGGGAGCTGTTCTATACCTTTCAGCTGCTGTCCTTGTCGGCATCAAACAACACTAGCCCACTTATATTTCACTTGTCTTGAGAATTAAGATGTCACTCATGTTTGTCAGCACCATTTTGCGGATGAGGAAAAATCGCAGCCCCAGATCACATGTTGAGTCTTGAGAAAGTGGTTCCTGTTGTCTGTGTTCTGATCCTTAGTCCTGTGCCCTGGGCTTAAGTACCTGTTGCTCCTTCAGTGGCCCAAGACAGCTCCATGCCCAGACACCTGTTGTTTCTGGAGTGGAAGAGGGGAGAGACCAGATACACATCCATGTGGATGATCTCACTAGGCAGATATGTCTAGAAAATAGCACACCAGCTTTTGTCCCCAGCACAAAGCCGGTAGCTTCAGGCCTGCATAGGCTAACTCTGCCATTTTGTTACAGACCCAGGAGCTCAGAAGTATAACCCTATGGAATTCCTCCCCAATATCTTTAAAGAGTTATGGGCTGGACTTTGAAACATCTCCAAATTAATGCTGCTTTCACCTCACTGGTGTATGAAGTCTGACAAATGCCAACCCTTGGGAACTTCCTCTCCCTTAACTGCAGGAACAAGGTTTCTAGATGTGATTGTATACCTAGGAATTTCAGGAACAAGGTCCTCTCTATGCTGGCTCCCCGCCCCCCACTACACAGACACACACACACACACAGACACACGCAGACACAGACACACACACACACACACCCATGCACACACACACACACACACACACACACACACACGCTCACACACACGTGCGCGCACACACACACACACACACACACACACCCTTGCCAGTAGAAATGTACCTCCTTATCCAGAGCCCTCTGCTGCAGTCTGGGAGGAGGCTGCCGCTGCCCCCACTTCTCTTGGCTCATCCTCATCCCTCTGCTTTTGCTCATGGTTGTACATATGGTTATTCTCCCTTCTCCCTTCTAAAGCCTACCTATCCTCCACAGGGCCCAGCTCAGATCCTGTCTCCTCCTTGATGCTGTTTCTGCCCACCCCCTCCCACACTAACCAAATCAAATTCCTCTTGTATTGGTAGTTTGTGCCCCACAAATGAGCACTTGATTAATCACTTTCTATTAGTCTTGTAGCTAGGTAGCACGGTGGATAGAACACTGGGCCTGGAGTTAGGAAGATTCATCTTCCTGAATTCAAATCCTATTTGAGATACTAGCTTTGTGACCCTAGGCAAGTCACTTAACTCTGCTTCAGTTTCTTCATCTGTAAAACGAACTGGAGAAGAAAATGGCAAACCACTCCAGTATCATTGCCAAGAAAACCCAAATGGGGTCATGAAAAGTCAGATAAGATTGAAATGACTGAATAACAACAGGGTTAAGGGAGATGAGTAAAGAAAATGAGACTTTATCTGAAGGAATGTAGATGAGACGGCAGACCATTCCAGGAATAGGGGACAGCTCATAAAAAGACTTGGGGTCAGGAAATTTTTCTTATTATCTTAGTCCTTCCATTTCCCAGAGGGCCATCTAAATTTGTTGATACCAAGTCCAACACTCTTCCCTCTTACAACTCATATTTCTATAGCATTTTATGATTTATAAAATGTGTTCCTAACAACATCCTTGTATTCTTCCCTCTCTTTCAAAAGCACAGATGGAGAAACTGAGACTACTGGGGGTTAAATGATTCAGAGTCGTTCAACTAGTAGGTGTCAGAGCTGAGATTGTTGCTTTGATGGAGCTTGGATTTTATCGGTGTGGGTGTCCTCTGCACTGATCACACATCACAAGCCTTCCCCCTCCCTGCCTTCGTCCTCTGTGTGGTTCTTGTTTGGTTCTGTAGATTCCCCCAGAGAGGCTCTACAGAATTCATTGGGAGCTTTCCTCTCCTTCTCAGGGGTGACAGCATCCAGGACCAATACCAGGCTGGCCATCTGCCTTGTCCTGGCTACAATTCAGTTATGCTTGTCCCCAGTGTCTTTTTTGCCACTTCTCTTTGATGGCTACGTCATTGTTGGTAGCACGTTGCTGCCTACACCCACCCACCAGACCTCTTTTTTTTTTGCCCTTTGAGTTGCTTGTTAAATTTGAGTCTTCCGAGTTTGCAATGTTCCATGAGTCACAACCATGTACTGTCATCACTGTACTGAGAATTTTAGAGCTGACTCTAGAGCAGGGGGTCTCAGGTGTGTGTGTGTGTGTGTGTGTGTGTGTGTGTGTGTGTGTGATGGACGACTCCTTTGGCAATATGGGGACGCCTGTAGACTCTCAGAATAATGTTTTCACATGCATAAAATAAAATATAGGATATCC
>CM053598.1:118429151-118453156 GCA_028646575.1 Pseudocheirus occidentalis
GGTGCCTGGGAAACTGTAGGCACAGTAAGTATATACCGACTGCTTGCTTCCAGCTCTAAATCTATGATTCTATGGTCCTGGGTTTAAATCCTGCATCTGGTAAATAGCTAAGGCATTTAACCCACCCAGCCTTGCTCAGCAGAAAGAGCACCGGGCCTAGGGGCAGCTCTAAAGTTCTGAGGCTTCCTGCTGGGAACATTGACGTTCTGTCTTCCTGCCGCTGCTTCAGTGGTATTTCACACTTAGACATGAGAATGTTTCCTGAAGTAAACAGGAAGGGCTCTAAGCACCTCATTGTCTTCCTGGACAGATGGTAAGACTGAGAGAGAGAAAAAAAAAAAGCCAAAAAACAAGAAACAAGCCAATAAAGGTACAGAGACAGGCCCCGGTTTGAGTCACACCTCTACCCCATACTGGCCATGGGGCTAACAAGTCGGTTACTCTTTCTAACCCTCAGTTTCTTCATCTCTAGAATGGGACAAAATATCTTACACAACTCACTTCATGTGGTTATGAGGAAAGTGCTTTGCAAACACAAATTAAGATTATTTTTGCTCAGTTTTACAGTCTGTCAAATGGAGACCAAGAAACGTTTTGAGCATTTCCTGTTGGCTTGTTTTAAAGTTGCTCCCTTAAGGCTAAGCGGCGGTGGGGCGGGGAGGAAGCGATCCCAATGAAGCCGAGCCTCCACTCATCCCCTCACAGATAAGGGTCTGGCCCTTCCTGGCTACATCTTTCTCCATCCACCAGGCTTCCTGTTGACAGTTCTCCCCACCTCCCGCCTGTTGCTGGCCAAACGATTTGTGTTTGTTTAACTAATTCTAGCTCCCAGCAGGACACAGGAAAGAATACACCTGATTTCCAGGGAAAATACCAGCTGCTGGGGCTATTTCCAATCCTGTAAACAGCTGTGGAACTGGACTACACCAACAAGGGGGAGGCTGAATGGCCTGGCTCAGGCCCCTTGCTTGTGGGCTCTGTGTTCACAGGGGCCTTGATGCTTCACAAAGTCCAAGCACACAGACACTAGTTTCTCTCTTCCCTGACCTGCGAGGAGCCCCTTTTTCTTCCTTCACACCCTTCTCTCCTGAGAAATCAGCCTCTCTAAATTCCCTCTGACCCCCAAGAGCTGCTGGAAACTTTCACTTATGGAAGTAGATACATCTCAACTTCTTTCACTTAAAAAACAAATAGCATGCTTCCCTTTTGAAATTTTTAAAGCCTGTTTATCTTTTCTCTATCTGGAAACCTCTTCCCAATTAGATTTTCAAAATACACAGAAGTGTTTTCCTAAAGCAGCCACTGATCTTTGCCTGGGATAAATGATTGAAGACTTGGTATCTTTGTGCAGGAAGGGGCTGGGGGAGAGGGAAGGAAAGAGCAGCAAAGCCAAATCTGATTACTTTAGCCTCAGCTTTGTGCAACATTCCACTTGAACCTGAGCTAGGTGTCCATCTATGGGATATAAAAAGCTTCCAGTCTATGTGCTCCGTGGAGTAGTTCCTGGCTTGGGTTGGGGGGGGGGGTGTCTGTGTGTATACACATTTATACACACACACACACACACATATATGATCTGTGTATATATAAGATGTATTTGAAGGGTGTGTCATATACATATACATACCTATATATAACATACATATGGCATATATAAGGTGTCTGTGTATATGATATGTGGGGGTGTATATAGATAAATAAATAGATGGTATATCCTAAACATATACAAATATGAGTTATGTGTGTATGTATACACATAGACACAGAAAGTTCTAAAAGTCTTAGTGTACTTTAAAGCTAATAATATTTAAAACTTCATGAAGACTTTTTGGACATGCTATCATGATCACAAATACAAAAACCAGGGATTTCCAGGGAAAGCAAAGTCAAACCAAGTTGTTGCCTTGAAGAGGGGGTTACTGATTCATGTTGTTGTTTTAAGTTTTTAAAAGAAATTATTTTATTTTTCCAATGAACAAAAATCTATTTTCTCTCCTACCACCTCCCTTTCCACCTTTCCACTCATCCCCACCTCCCCCAAAATGAAGAAGGATTACTATTAAGGGTCTCTGTCTCTCCCTCGCTAGTGCCTCCGATCATAGTCTCAGAGTGCTTGGCAGACAGGTATAGACAGACCACAAGTTTCAGAACCAACTCTACCTCTAACCAGTTCTGCCAACCAGGCCAAGCCATCTTAGCTTAAATGTGCCCTCTGTAAAATAATGATGATGATGGCCCTATCTTCCACAGAATTGCTATGAGGAGAGAGCTATGAATGAATGAAAAAGCATTTAAAAGCTGACCATGTGCCAACCTCTGCTCTAAGCATTGGAGATACAAGAAGACAACACAAATGACAGGGTGTAGAGTGAATAGAAAAGTCTACAAGTCCTAAGGGTTCAGTGAAAGGGCAAATGGCAAGGCCTGAAGTCCTTAGGATGCAGTCAGCAGAGAAAATGGCAGGGCCTGGAGGTCTGGTGAGTACAGTAGCAGGGCAGATGGCAAAGCCATGGCAGGGAAGATGGTGAGGTCTGCTAGTCCTCCATCTTACTGAAGGACCCCTAGCTGATGACTCCCTGCTTATCCAAAGGTTCTGAGCTTCATTAATAAAACAGAATAAAATAAAACAAAACAAGGGCCAAAGCAATCTGATATTCTGTGGGGTTGACACTGACTTAGGAAGGGGAGAAGTGGACCTGAAGGTCTGAATGGTACAGGAATTCTGGCTTTCTTTTTGCAGGGATAAAAATTTGAGGGAGAGAATGGAGGGGGAGGAGCAGAGTACAACCAAAAGGTAGGAAGAAGAAGGAAATATTGACAGGAAGAGAATGACAACTTGCAACAATTGCTCCAGTGGGGCCTTCTGGGTTGGCCAAGGGCATAAACTATCAGAAGTATAGCAAAGGCATCATGGCAAGGCAGATAGAACACTGGCCCTAAAGTCAGGACACCTGAGGTCTGAATCCCTCCTTGGAAACTTATTAGCTGTGTGACCCTGGGTGAGTTTGAATCCCACCTCAGACACTCATCATACCACAGGGATCTCAGAGGTCATCCAAGAGCAGTGCTCTCCATCAGCACTAGGGACAGCATAGCCAAATGCCTTAAGAAAAAAAATCCTATATTCCCTGGAACATCAAGGGAAAAAGAGGCCCTAGAGAGGGATAGAGAGAAAAGAAGACCTATAACAATCATCTCTCTCTTATGGCAATGTGTTTTTCATGACTAAACATGCATAACCTTTATTAAATTGCTTACTGTCCCAGAGAGGGGGTAGTTGAGGGAGGGAGAGGGAAAATTTGGAACTCAAATTTTTTTAAATAAATGTTTAAAAATTGTCTTTACATGTAACTAGGGAAAAAGAAAATAAAATTTTATTTAAACAATAACTTCTCTTAGTGACTGTGAAGCAATCTGCTTTGACTCAACTTTCCCTGGGAATCCCTGAAGACAGGATGGAACCACCTCCCCCAGCAGGCTGAGCAAATTCCCATAAGGCTGGGTCACCAGGCAGAACTTCCAGGGCTTAGGCCACTACTTCTTCATCTTTCTCCTCCCAGGAGACACAGAATATGTACAGCTTAACCCACAGGCTTCTGGTCCTTTGCCTGACTCTTTTTTAGTGACCAGATACTATCCCTAAACTATCACCCCTTTCATTAAGAATTTTCCCCCAGCACACTGATTTTACTTACTTCAGCAAATTAATTCCCTAACCATCATCTCCAAAAAATGTTTCTGCCCTCCCCTCCCCTTCTTATAGAACTCTTACAAGGTGAGGGCTCACATTACAGAGGTTCTCTCTGTCTTCAGTCACCAATCCTTTGGGCCCCAAGGAGTTGTCAGGATTAGGCAGAACTACACCCTGCCTGTCATAACAATTTTGTACCCCAAATACAGCCTGGAGAAGCCAACGTGCCCATTCGCATCCTGATGAGTTTTTGGTTCAGAGGTGCCTCTCTGGCTTGCCAACGGGAAATAGGTTCCAAGGGGTGTGATGTCTGTCAACTGATATATATACATATTCAGATGTAATAAGTCCTCAATTCTAATGTGTCCAAATAGAGGAGATGATCTTTCTACCAAATTCCTAACAGGTGGGGGGAAACTCCTCTCTGATTGGGAGAAGAATTAGAATGGCTAATACTAGGCAACTTAATTGAGTTTCTATTAAATCACCTGCATGGTGATGGATCCTGAGCCCTACAAGGGTTTGCTCTGAAGACCCCCACTTTCATTCCTACCCTGGACAAGTCATTTAAACCCTACTTGCCTCACAAAGAAAAAAAAGCTGCAGTCAGGAGGAAAATTTTTAACCAAACAAGAGATAGAAGCAATTTCATATGAAATTGAAAAGCTTTTGCACAAACAGAATTAATACATTTGGCACAAAGAGGCAAGTGGTAAACTGGGAAAAAAATCTTTGCATCAAATATTTTTGACAAGGACAACAGAAATGTATCAGACTAAAAGTCATTTCCCAAACAATAAGTGGTCCAAAAATACAAATAAATGATTCTCAACAGAATTACAAACTAAGAACAATCATAGAGAAATGCAAATCAAAACAACCCTGAAAATTCAGCAAATTGGCAACGATGACAAAAAGTAAAAATAGTCAATGTTGGAGGGGTTGTGGAAAGATAGGCACACTATTATTACATCATTGGTCTGATGGTAAATTAGTAAAAACCATTCTGAAAAGCAAGTTGGAATTATACAAGTGGCTAAGTGACCAAGAGATTCTACTGTCAGGTACATGTCCCAATTTTTTTAAAAAAAAGGTTCTATGTACATAAAAATATTTATAGCAGCACTTTTTATGATAGCCAGCAGCTGGAAGGAAAATACATGGTAATCAACTGGGGAATAGCTAAACAAATTGTAGTACATGATAAGATATAGAGGAGCATGGAAAGACTTACAGGACTAAATCAAATTAAGGTTGACAGAGCCAAAAAATACCCCCCCACACTACATGCAATTATTATATGCATGTAAATGGGAAAAAAATCACAAAAATAATTTTAAAATGAATGTTGCAAAATTATAGAGAATGCACTCAACCTCAAAGAAGAGATATGGGAAGACACGTCTTCCCATCACACTCATTTGAGGGTCCATTGGTACGGAATGTTGCATGTCAGATTTTTATCACTGTTTTGATTAGTTTTGCTGAATTTTAATCTTTTTCCTATTTTTCTTTAAAAAAAATCTTTGTTAATAGGGTTGGCTCTCTTAGAAGGAGCAAAGAGAGGGATACAGGTAGAAAACTAAGAGATGAAAAAGTCAAAAGATAACAAAACTATTTTTTAAAAAGAAGGTAAGATGTTTGAGGACAAAGACTGGTTTTACCACCATGACTGACTGAAAACAACATTCTGGATCCCTGAAATTTTAAGTCAGTATGAGTAATTTGTATTTGTTGGTTGTTAGTTCCTGGTGCCCTCTGGGGTCATTGGAGCCTGGTCATTGCAATGCTGACTGCATATTTCTAGCTATGGTCTTCTTCAGTTAGACACCCATTTTTGCTGTTCTATCTCTGTGTTTTCCCGGAAAGCCCAATGGCCACAGTTGTGGCTTGGTTTAGAGCCTGAACTTCAAAACCACAGCCTCTGGCCAGCTGCCTAGGAACCTCAATCTTTGTCTGGTTGCTGCTCAGAGGGCTCTGAGGGCTCATATTGTCCAACCAGGGAAAGCAAAGATGACAGCCCAAACAAACCTAGCCTATCTCTGGGCTACATATATAAGAAATGGTTAGAAAAACATGAAAAATTCATTTATTTTCCAAAACCCTTAATACATCATATGATTTCAGTTCAGGGCCAACTATGCTGGTTAAACAGTCTCAAAAAAACAGCAGTAGTTTCACTAGGGGCTGGGGAATGGGTACAACTGGTAGGAATGCCTTTTTGAGGTGAATACAATGCAACAGTTCCATAAAGCCTAATCTTCATCATCTCAATATGGGAACCAGAGATAAATGCTACACCAAGCCTTGAGTCCCCTTGGAAGGCAACAGAAATGTGGGGTAAAGGAAGACATAACAGACATTTCAAGAAAGCAAAAGAAAATGAAACAAGAGCACAAGCTAATTGATCATTTATATCTCTTCAGAAGTGGAGACGTCACCTTCCTGACCTAGGATTGTAGATCTGGAGCTGGAAGGAACTTAGAGATCATCTGGTGAGTACAGATATACAAAGCATATACAGATATAGAAAATGAGGACCAGGAAAGGGAAGTGACCTATTCAAGTCAATGTCAGAGGTGGGATCTGAGTTCAGTTTCTCCAACTTTACTCCACATCTTGGATGGACTTTGGTATGGGGTAGAGGTGAGGAAGAATGGTTTGCAGGAGGTGTCACTATATTACTCCTGGAAGGGTCCTGCTCAAAAAATTCTCCCTCTCTATTTCAATATTTCTGAAGGTCTATGATTTCATCAAAGAGGGTAAAACCTCCACAATTTAGTTGATGATCTTCCAGAACTGCTGTGACAAAATCCATCACATTGTGGCCAACCTACTGGTGATAAGCTTTTCTATGCTCAACAAGGTCTCAAACAACATACCAAGTCAATCCTTGGGCTAGGACAGCAGGCAAAAAAATCAAGGTCATCACCAAAATGTGGAAGGCATCAGAGTATGACTTCAGTGAAGGATCTTCCCATAAGTTTTACCAATTAAAGGTTAATTTGGGTTGTTAAGCAACTGGGTTTTTGTTGCTTTTGTCTATTTCTGAGAATGAGTCTTCTTTATCTCATTCAGGCTGAAATTGCAGTGGTTGTTCACAGGCTTCTGATGGGCATGGAGCTTTGATGTAATTGGTTTCTGACCTAGAAGAATTCATCCCTCATGAGGCAGTGTGGGGATTCTCCTGCTCCCAGAGGTTCACCATATTGGGGCCAGATAGTGTAGACATAAAATTAGCTTTAGCCCTCCTGCAGTTCAGAACTGTCAAGCCCTTATGTAGTGGCAAGGACTATAGGCATGTACCAACACACAAGGTATGCAGCTCACCATTTTAAAATACAAATATTCCTTGGGAAGACTCTGCCTAATGTCAGGATATGAGAGGCAAAGTGGTGAAGGGATAAAGTGTTGGACTTGGAGTCAAGAATACTGGGTTCAAATCCTTCCCCAGTCACTATTAACTAGCTGTAGGATCCTGGGAGAGTCACTTAACTTCTCCCCTTGGTTTCTTGACTTGGGAAAAAAAGAATAATAATAGCATCTACCTTACAGAGTTGTAGTGAAGCTCAAAAGAACAAATGCATATAAAGCATTTTGCAAACCTTAAAATGCTACATAAATGTGAACTACCAGGTGACTCATTTCATTTTGTTATCGCTTGGTTTCTTCATCCGAAAAAAATTAAAGGTTGGATAGGGATTGCATGGAACTCAGAATGAGCCCTACTCCAACCTACTCACTGCACAGAGTGAATTGGATACTCTGGTGGAATCACTCTGTTCTCTGGGTACAGATGAAAATGGTGATAATGAACAAGGGTCATTTTAATGGGGAAAAGAAGTCTCAAAAGGACAAAATATACCCTGGATGGGATGATAATGCCAAGAGAGAAAGGCCCCTTTGCAGATGAAAGTGATGGAAATAAATGAGAAGGGAAAGGAAGAGATCCCCAATATGTGGGAAGAAGGATTGGCTATTTCTAGAATGATGTCATGCAAAGACCATAGATTTATACCTGGAAGGGTTAACAGATATCTAAACAAAATGAAACAAAACAAGGATGTCACAAGCAAGCTAATCATATGTAACCTTTCAGAAGTGGAATGTTGGGTTGCTGACTGGAGCTCACAGATTTAGAACTGGAAGGGATAAGTAGAAGGGATCATCTAATGCCACCCCCATCATTCCAGGCATGGGGAATTGTTGGTGAAAATGCCTAGGGTCAGGTGATGAAGAGACTTGTCTAAAGAACAGTAAGGAGGTTGGACATACTGGATCCCAGAGGACCTGGTGGGTTATAAAGTACAAAAATATGGGAAAGGGGGTGGTGGTGAGGCTGAAATACAGGTTATGAAGGGGTTTGAATGCCAAATGGGATTTTATATTTGATCCTGGAAATGATGGGGAGTCACTAGTAGACACACACACACAGAGAAAAATCATCTATATAATATATTATACTAATGTTATATTATATTTTATATATGCATGTAAATAAAGAAAATGTACTCTAAGAGGCTGATTCAAAAGACAGCTAAGCAAAGCATTTAAGATGCCAAGCTTTATAAGCCTCAGGCATTTTTTTCAGTGCTAGCTAGTTCATTTCCCAATGCCTCCCTAGTCACAACTCAGCATATAGCCTATGGAAGGAATCCTACTGGTCATTCTCATAAGGAAAATTACTTTAATCAAAGAATCTAATTATCTTTCTCCTAGTTGAGAGCCACCAAACCGAGAAAATGCAAGTTGAAAGTAATTTTGCAGCATGTGGCACTTTAGAAGAGAACAGGCTGGGTAGGATGCCACAGGGCGAGAGCTCAGACAGCCAGAATGCCATGTGGGTATCTGGGCAAATTATTGTCTCATAAGATTTAGGACTGAATGGGACTTTTAGTGATCATCGAGCCCATTTTACAGATAAAAATACTGAGACCCAGAGAGGTTATTTGACTTATCTAAGGTCACATAAAAACAGTGTTAGCATGAAAATCTGAGTCATCTTTCCACTATACTAATGACCTGGGGCACAAAAAGACATGTGGAAGGTTGCTAAAGACAAAACACTTTTCCATTCGGCTCAGGGCTCTAGTGTTCTAGGATTCAATTCAATAAACATCTATTAAATCCTTATTATGTGTTAATAATTCTCTTCATTTGCCACCAGCTGCTCTACTTGGTTTCAACTCCATCAACATCTTCGTCACACTCTGTGCAGTATAAACTCATCACCAGATATGCACATCATCATCAGATACACTCCATCAACACGATGGAGACTGCTTCGTTTTCAAATCGTTTTCAGCTTCACTCTTCATTCCCCATCAGTCCTCTCAGTGGCTTCTGCCTCTCTGATTGGAGCGTGGGAGGGCTCAGCAAAAACTCCTCTCCTAGCCTCCCTTTACAGAGGGCTCAAAACGACAGCCAGCTCTTCATTTGTCACTGGCTCTGCTTGTCTTCAACACCATCATCATCTTGATCAGGCATGATTACCCTCTGGTACACTTCTCTCCACCCCCTCCCCACCAGGGAACTTCCTTTTATGTATTATCACCCTTCATTAGACTGTAAGCTCTTTTCTTTCTTCTAACTTGTATTCCTAGTGCACAGTGCCTGGTACCCAGTAGATGCTTTAGTAAATATTACTCATATTTTATTACATTAAGCTGTTTTAGTGAATTGAGGGCCAGCCTTCGAATGAGGAAGACATTAGTTCAAGTGCTGCCTCTGGTATATGTGGCAATGCATCTTCAGTAAGTTGCTTCATTTACTTCTTAGTGACCCTCAGACACTCCTTTAAGACTACAGGCTGTGGATGAGTTCGGGTGGGTGGGGGGAGTTCCCTATATCAGTGAATTTGGTCTGGAGAAAAAAACAACAAATGCAAAGGAGTAGGTGCTAGGTTGTTGTTTCTCCTTCGTTTTCAGGGTGGACCAATGGCATCATGGGGTGACTAATGTCCTGACATTTACACGAACTGAATGTGAGTGAGGCAAAGTTACACAAAGTCATCGATCTCATTCTCAATTCCTGAGTCATGGAGTCCTGTGGCAAGACAAAAGTCAGGACAACTGGTGCCGGCTGGGGACGCAGGGGATGACTCTGGGGGTCTTCTGTGTCTGACCAAGCTCTAAGCACTCCACAGTGTCTGCTTCAGCTGCCTTAGCAGCCACTGGAACAAACTGTTCTCATACTGCCGGGGGAAGTCTTCACATGCTTGGGATAGACATTCCTTAACTCACCAGTGGGTTTTAGGTCCATCAGTTACCCTTAACCATCTACCAAGGAAGTTTACTGGGGTGTGATTGTTGCAAATGCTACAGCTTCTTGGAACCACAGATGACAGTTGGGTGAGAGATGGACACCCAACATGGATGAGCAGCCCTGACATGGGCTTGGCAGCCCTCCCACCAGCAGTGCTAGTCCTCCTGAACACCCCATACAAATACAGATAAAACAAAGACCCTATTCTCAAGTAGTTTACACCATTCCTGAATAAAACCTTCCACCTTCTATCTCCCTGCCCTTGTATGAACCTTCTTCTGAGCTGGCACAGACTCCTTCCTCACATCCACCTGCTGGAAGAACTCCTAGATTCCTTCCAGTCTCAGCACTGGCACCACATCCTGTTGGGGGTCTTTTCCCTCAGTTGTCAGCACTCTCCTTTTTCAGAAATTGTGGTGCATTCATTCTGTCTTTAGAAAGTAAGTCAAGGGTTGGTACAATGGATAGAGCACTGACTCTGGAGGTAAGCAGATCTGGGTTCAAATCCAGCTCTAGATGCTAGCTGTGTGACCCTGGGCAAGTCACTTAAACCCAAGAAAAAGGAGAAAAAAGGCAGCCTCTCTCTAGTGCAGCAGTTCTCAACCTGTGGGTTGCAACCCCTTTGGGGGTCAAATGACCCTTTCACGGGATCACAGGAGTGGCCTAAGACCACTGGAAAACAACATATTTCTAATGGTCTTAGGAACCAAGACACAGCTCCTCCATCCATCTCCAGGTGGGTCTGCCCACTTGCAGATATGCCCATATACAAGTATTAAAGGGTCGCGGCATTAGGAAGGTTGAGAACCATTACTCTAGTGGACAGAGAGCTGGTCTTAAAGTCACGCAAAACTGGGCTAAAGTGCTGCCATTGCCACATCTTTGCAAGGGATCTCTGTGTTCTAGGTAACTCTAAGATTATAAACTGCAGAGATGGTACTCATGATGACTTACAGGGAGTTTCCTCAACCACGAAATCTCTATACCAATGAAAGCACAGGTCCTTTTACTCATCTGTGCATATGCTGTAGCCTCCTCAGAAGACTAAACTTCTAGGGGCTAAGGACTGGTTTTCTGTGCATCCCTAGAACCCAGCAAAGTGCCTTATACATACTAGGTGATTAATTAGCGCTTATCAAACTGCCTTAATAATGCACATTTATAGAGCACTTTATAAAGTGCTTTCCTCCTAACAACCTGACAAGGTAGGTTGTACCACTATTATGACTCCCATTTTAGACCCAGAGGGGGCAAGGGACCTATCTGTAGTCACATAACTAAGGAAATGCAGCGCCAGGAAGTGAATCCACATCTGAAGTTCACCATTCTTTCCACAAAACCAGGCTGCATCACTTACACATCCCATCCAAATCATAGGAATCTTGACCTCAAAATTACCCCTAATGATGCGGCAATTTTCCCTAACAGCTGGCAAGAGGTTGAATAAAACACAGAAATTTTCTTTTTAAGAAGGAGAGATGCTACAGTTAATTTTTTAGATTTTTTTCATCTTCTTTGTGGACTAATAAGCCTGTTTTTTATTCATACTTTAGCTATCTTGTACTGTTCTGGCCCACATGGAAATTCAGGTGATCAAATTTTTATGCCTTGTCACACTCAAATGTGTCTCAGGTGATCAAATTTTTATGACTTGTCTCTGTAAAAATGCCTCCACTCAAAAGAATGTGATAGTGGCAGGTTGTGGGGAAATAGGCACTCTTGTCAGTAGGACTGCAAACATTTTGGAGGACGATCCGTAGTAAGTCACAAAAATCCTTATACTTCTTGACCCAGCCACTCCACTGTTAGGATTTTATCCCAAAAATATAATAAAGAAGAAACAATCTGTACAGAAACTGTCATGGAGATTCTATTTATCCCAGCAAACAATTGGAAATAGCCCATTTGTCCCACAACTGGGACATATTATGAACAAATTATTGTTATTGTTCTTCATTTATGTTCAACTCTTTATGACCCTGGGGACCATACTGCCCAGAGTGTTTTCTTGGCAAAGGTACTAAAGTAGCTTGACATTTCCTTCTCCAGTAAATTAAGGCAAATAGAGGTTAAATGACTTGCCTAAGACACCACAGATGCTAAGTATCTGAGGCCAGGATTGAACTCAGGTCTTCCTGACTTGAGGCCAAGTGTTCTAACCACTGAGCCACCTAGTTGCCTTGAATAAATGATAATTAATAGTTAATATAATAGAATATATGTCATGGTATTAAAACATAATAAGCATAAAACATGAAAGGAAATATGGAAAAGCCAATATAAGTTGATACAGTGTGAAATCATTAGAACTATGTACACATTGATGATGATTGTATTTTTAAGAAAGATCAAAGAAGGTAAACAGTGTCAAAGGTGGTAGACTTTTAGGCAGACCTGAAAGGAAACACTGCACAAAATAATTTTCTTTGCTTGTTGGTTGTTTTCTGAGCCATTTGTCTCTGTCCAGCATATTAAAGGCTAAGAGTCTAGGGTGAGACTTGGCCCCTTATTTGGAGTGCTTCTTTGGTGATGACAATTAAGTGTGTTTGTTTAGTTGCTTTCAGTCACGTCCACTCTTTGTGAGTCCTTCTTGGAGTTCTCTTGGCAAAGATACCGGAGTGTTTTGCCATCGCTTCTCCAGCTCATTTTCCAGATGAGGAAACTGAGACAAACAAGGTTAAGTGACTTGCCCAGGGTCACACAGCTAGGTAGTGTCTGAGGCCAGATTTGAACTCAGGAAGATGAGTCTTCTTGACTCCAGGCCCAGTGCTCTATCTACTGTGCCACCCAGCTACCCTTCATTAAGTATATATCATATTTTTTATAAAAAATACATCCTCTTTCCTACCAAAATATAACGCACTGAAGGGCACGGAGAATGCCTTGTACCTGTGTCTATGAACCACCTTTCAGAGGACATTAAGCAGAGCAGACATGATATTCATACTGATGGTGATCATGAGATGATGGTCATGGTGTGTTTTCTTCATCTTTGAGATACAGGTCTAACAAGCCTTATTATCTGGTTTCCCGGGGAACACCATATTAGAAGCAGCAGCGTGGTACATGGGATAGAGTACCAGATCTCATTTCCCAACCCTGACTTTTCACAGGCTGCCCCCCACTCCTGGAATGTTCTCCCTCGTCCCCTGGGTCTCCTGGCTTCCTTCAGGACTCAGCTCGGAGCCTACCTTCTGCAAGAGACCTTTCCTAGTCCCTTCCTCTGTGATGCCTTCTGTCTGAGATCACCTTCTATTTAAAACATAGAAACTGTATAGCACCTCTATTTGTATGTTTGCTAGAATGTGGGGTCCTTGAGGGCAGGCACTGTATTTTTGCCTCTCTTTGTAACTCTACAACTTAGCACAGTGCCTGGCACACAGTAGGTACTTAATAAATGCTTGCTGGCTGATTAATTTGGGAGTCAAAGGATCTGGGTTCAAATCCCTGTTATGCTACTATCTATGGGACTTTGGTCATTTAACGTCTCTGGACCTCAGTTTACCTAACTGTAAAACCAGGCAGTTGGCCTAGACAGCTTCCAACCTCCCTTCCAGCTCTAAATCCATGATCCTGGGAAATTTAAAAGGATGAAGGAAGGAGAGCTGCTTTAGGCAGGCACACTGATAACAAGAAGCTAACACCTGACAGCCTGACAGGGATGGAAGAGACAGATAAACTATAAAAATCGAGAACAGAGACATTCCAAATGCAAAATAGCCTGGAGCTTTTAGTTTGGGGCAAAAAGCAGGACCCGATTCCACAGCCCCCGAGGGCCTCAGTGTATTAACAGTGTACTACAACAAGGTGAGAGTTGCGGTTACGATTCTTTAAGAGTTTTCCCAGAGATAGGAATGTTTCCCCTACATGGGGAGAGCTAATGAGAAAGGAGGGGAGAAGCTCAAAAATATCCTGGAGCAACAAGAAGTCCTCCCTTCCTTGGAGGGAGATGGGGAGACGCTGCTGCTGCTGCAAATTCAGTCAAGAGGGGAGTCAGAGGAGTTGATCCGGCCCTAGACGGAGACACAAAGGCTTTGGGCCCCAGACTGAGATGCTGTCTTTCTTCCTTTCTTTGTATCCCCGGTATTTAGCAAAGGTGCTTAATAAATGCTGGCTGATGCTATTGACTGACTGACCTCCCACACTTCAAGCAGCCCCTCTAAAGGTCCAGTTGGCATATGACTACAGTATCTGATTTTCTAATTTGCACAGGTATTAGGTTCTCCAAACATTCCCCCCACCCCCTCCCAATCCCCTATAACACTAAATCACATTTCTATTGTGTTTAGGCACATAATTTCCAGGGCCTCTAATGGGTGAGAGAGGCAAGGCCACAGAAGTGGAAGGAGGGACAGGGTCAGGCCTGTATTTGGTTGATTCTAGGACAGAACTGTATATATATACTCTTCTCTTGACCTTTAAGCTGACACCAGCCATCCTTTAATAACCATCCTTTCCAATCCAGCCTTTAATGCCCTATTCTGGGCTTCTTTCATTGTAAGGGTTGGATCTGACAGAGCTCAAATTCTTTCATTCACAGGGCCATAGTCGTGAAGCTATAAGGGACCTAGGGGGCAGCTAGGTGGCACAGTGGGCAGAATGCAGAGCCTTGAGTCAGGAAGACTCATCACCCTGAGTTTAGATCTGACCTCTGATACTAGCTAAATGATCCTGGGCAAATCACTTAACCCTACTTGCCTACTAACCACTTAATCCTAGATAATCTAACTAGTCTCCTCATCTGTAAAATGAGCTGGAGAGGGAAATAACAAACTACTCCAGTATCTTTGCCAAGAAAACCCCAAATGGAGTCACAAAGAGTCAGACATGACTGAAAAGGACTGAATGGCAACAAGGGACCTCAGGGGTCAATCTAGTCATAGGGTCATAGACTCAGAGCTGGAACGGACTGCAGAGAACATTTGTTTATATTTTACAGATGAGATACTAAGGCATAAAGAGGTGACATGCCTAAGGTCACACTAACAGAGTAGGGAACACATCCCTGGTCTCCTAATTTTGTGGCCTGCAGTTTGTGGCCTCCCAAATACAAATGCTGCTTCCTTGAAATGTGAATGGTTATGCCTCAATTACAAGGAAAATTCACTTATGTGGAACATAGCCCCCCCCCCCCATATTCCCCAATGGTGATAGAGAAACATATAATTACTGTCACTGTATTTATGTTTCTTTTCACCATACAAGTAAAAATTCTCTAAATGTCATTTCACCTAATTAATTTCTATCACACTTTGGATGCCTTCTTCCATTTTTTTTCTTTCTGGTGACTGGTCCTTATTACCCTAAAGCAAGATTTCATACATTAGTGACAGAATCAGGGGGACTTTTTTTGATAGCTTTGTTATCATTTAAAAATATGTGCCTGGCTAGCATTTTGTAGATGCCTGGAAAAACTGGGCTTCTATTCTGTGAAACCAGATGAGTCATTTATAGAATGATGTCTTAAGGCATCATTCCAAATCTGGGCACGCACTGAAATGGTGGATTCAATTTCCTTTTGGAAGGATGTGGAAGAGATAAAAGAGGAAATGGGGTGATTTATAAGAATCACCAGCCTAGGTCCTTCCTACCCTATTTCAAGGCATACGCCTCAAGGCATAAGATCAGCCTTATCTAACAACTTTACACATTTTTGCATCCAGTCCTACCTCTTCCAAACAGTTACAAGCCCACCTCCACTCAGCTTTCCTCAGAGGTAAATTGGGAAGCTTTTCTTGGGTAATAAAGGACTAAACAAAAGGAAGAAAGAGCCCTGGGAAGCCAGAAACAGCATTTCTCCCTTTCCTTTCTCCCTCTCTTCCACCCACTCCAGACCCAGGACAGAATCTGAATGTTGTCTCTGTAGCCTCCAACTCTCTAGGCCAGGTGGTAAACCCTCCTGACAGTGTAACCCTGTCCTCCCTTCTCCTTCCTTACTCATTTCTGGGTAAGGGCCACCAGTCCGCTATATTCCTTAGGCACAGATTAGGCTGGTTTTATTCTAAGGTAAAACTCAATTTTTTTATAGCCTTCTCCATTTTGGAACACCTACCCTGGGGTTGTTCAGACTGGTGGGTTCAAGAGCACAAATTCACATGGCCCACCATATGTAGCTGGTCCCAGAAATGCACTGCATCCTACCCTGAACATTTTTTGGTTATCTGGACATCGAGGTGGTGCAGTGTATAGAGTGTTGAATCAGGAAGACTTGAGTGCAAACCCTGTCTCAGATACTTACTAGCTGTGTGGCCCTGGCAAAGTCACTTAACCTATTTTAGATTTAGTTTCCTCATCTGTAAAATGGGAATAATAATAGTAGCATCTGCTTCACAGGGTTTTTGTGAGGACCAAAAGAGGTAACACAAAGAAAGCACTTTGTAAATATTAAAGTGCTATCTAAATGCTGGCTATTATTATATTATCTACCCTGTTGTTGCACCCCTTTCTGTATCTTTCTCTTGGAACCATAATCAAAATCGGTATTGCCATTACTGCTGGGAAGGATACATCAATCAACGTCCTCAAGGTCCCGTTCACCATCCCTGTGACTTCCCAAATCAAAATAACCACCCCCTTGCCCACGATGCCCAATATGCGCTGTCCTCTCTCCTAGAACTCAGCTCCCTGAGTGCTGTGACGTCTCATTTCTGCACTTTGATCTTGAGCGGGAGTTCAGAATGCATCTTGAATACACTCTGTCATGCCTACGGCATCTCTGTTAGACTATGGGCTTCACGAATGGATTGTTTTGCGGTTCCTCTTATCCTCAGTATTTAGCACGGTGCCCAGCACATAGTAGGCACTTAATAAATGCCTTCTGACTCCTTCCTTCATTGATTCATTCTCTTGTTATGCTGGTCAGCACTGTTGTTACCTGTGGGTACCCTCCCAAGGTCTGACCTGGATCTCCTTTTCTTCCCGCGTAGCCTCATTAACTCTCATGGGTTGTTAACTCTCTGTCATCTGCATACGCATGACTATCAAGGGCTAAAAGGTGATTCAGAGACCGTGTAGTTTACTCCACTCTTTTACAGAGGCCCAGGAAGACGAAAGGCCTGGCCCAGGATCACACAGCCGGTAAGTGGAAGAGTTGGCTCCTGGACTTGGGGGCTTCTGACTCCAAATTTACCATTCTCATTTGTATTCCTCTCGTGGTAGCTTGGCCTAGCCTAGGACCGGTCCATTTGGCTCCCTTTCTTGGTAAAATTCTCTCTTGGTTCTCCTCCAATACAGTCAATCTTCATCCTCATTATCTATGCCCTAACCACTGGGCGGCTGGGAGACAGCACACAGAGCACTAGACTTGGAGTGAGAAAGACTTGTGTTCAAATCCAGCCTCACTTACTGGTTTTGTGGCCCTGGCCAAGTCACTTGCCTATTCATCTTATAAAAGGGACATAATGGCACCTCCCATGAGAATATAAAATAAGACAATATTTGTAAAGCACATTGCAAACCTTAATGCCCTATATAAGTGCTGGCTACTGTTGTTCTTAGCTATAGGTATCCCCCCGAAGCACTGACCTGATGCTCTTTTCTCTCAGTCCAGTTCTCAAAGATTTGATATCATCTTTATGTATATGACTATCAAATCCATATATCCGGCCTTAGTCTCTTTCATGAATTCTAGTTTTTCATCACTAGTCACCAATAGGACATTTCCAACCGAAAGGCACAAAGGCATCTCAAACACAGCATAGCCAAACAGAGCTCATTATCTTCCTATCCAAACCTTTCCCTCTTCCTGTTGAAGGTACCAAAGTCTCACTTATCACTCGGGTTCACAATCTAGGAGTTATCTTGGCCTCTTTCCTCTTTATCATCCTCCCACATCCAATTACTCGCTGCATCTAGTCCACCTGACTCAAGCACATCCCCTTCTCTTCCCAGCTCGGAACCTCATCACCTCTTGCTTAAGCTACTGCAGCTACATCTGAAATGGTCTTTCCTAGGCAGTCCTCACCAGATCCTCCCAGTCATCAGTATCTCCGCCCCTGAAAACTTTGTATTTATTTTGTATTTACCTATACATGTTGTCCCTCCCTAAAAGAATTGAGGGCACAAACTGTTTTATCTTTGTATTTCCATCACCCAGTACAGCGCCTGACACGTAAGAAGGATTTAATAAATGCTTGTTGAGTGAACAAATAAATGATGACAGACATGCCCTGGGACCAGTATTTACACCTTACCCCGAGCTAGTGCTACTGGCTCGCCAAAGCTGAATCAGGTCAGAGCAGGGAGTGGCACAGTACCTTAGGCTCCTGTAGGCCAATCAGCAGTATCTTAATCCTAGATGGACACAGCAAAAACTACAGGAGCTTTTGATAGTGAAGTAATCAGCTGGGTATTGAGAATACACAAATTCTTCCAACAGAAATGTGTCAAGGTAATCAGGAGTGGTTTGCTTATTGGGAAGAGAAATAGGGCAATGTGGAAGGGGTGGGAGGGAATAAGGTTGTATTGTCATGACAGGATTGAGGTGACTGCATTAGGGATAATTTCATAGCTCAGGAAAGGATATTTGAATTTTCTTTGACTGATGAGACATCATGGGGATCAGTAAAACCACCAATTGTTAGAGTCTAGTGAAATTACTTCTCCTTGCATCCAACCCTGCTTGCTGTCAGCTGTTCACTCCCTTGTGCCTTCTTCCTCTTCTGTATACCTCTGGGATCAGGGTGGGAATTCTAAGAGAGGCTTGCCTATCAATTAATAATAGCTTAGCTAAGAGCCCTGATTATTGCAATAACCTTCTGGTGGGTCTGCCTATCTCAAGTCTTTCCCCAGTCCAATCCATTCTCCATTTGCCATTCAAATGGCAAAGTAATATTCCTAAAACACAGGTTCCGACCATGTCACTCCTCTACCAATAAACTCCAGCGGCTTCCTATTGCCTCCAGGAGCAAATAGAAAATGCTCTGTTTGGCATTCAAAGCTCTTCATAACATAGGCCCCTCACACCTTTCTAGCCTCTTTATACTTTACTCCCCAAATTATACTCTTTGCTCCAGTGATACTGGCCTCCTGGCTCATCCAAGGGCACATCACTCCATCTCCCATCTCTGGGCATTCCCTCATGCCCAGAACACTTTCCCTCCTCCACTCTGCCTACTGACCTACCAGACTTCCTTTAAGCCCCAACTAAAATCCTACCTTCTACAAGAATCCTTCACCTAACCCTTCTTAATCTCAGTGCTTTCCCTCTTTAAATTATTTCACATTTATCATATATGTGTGTATGTGTGTATAGATATATATACACATATATATATATATATAAATATAGCTTGATTTGTATATATCTGTTTGTATGATATCTCTCCATTCTAACTGTAAGCTTCCTGAGGGCAGGGACTGCCTTTTGCCTCTTTTTGTATCCCTAGCATTTAGCGTAGTGCCTAGCAGATAGTAACTATTTAATAAATTCTTATTGATCAACTGATCAATTTATAAAATGCTTGCTTTCCCAGCTAAACAGGCCTCCATTTAGGAATCATTTCTAGTGAATGAACCTTTGAGCCTTGATGACTTGTTTCAAGGGACCCAAAATAAGGTGATTACATCAACACCATCCTCCTCTGTGCATGGTATTTCAGGTGAAGTATTCTGTCAACCAAGTCCATAAAAGACCCTGCAATTACACCTCTCAGATAGGAATGAGACTGTTCTGCGGGAAAAGTCAACTCAGTCCTGCTTGAACTTGGATGCTACCTACCCTTGGTAAGAGAGAAAGTCCTCAAGGACTGAGCCCCTTCATTTTCTTTGTCTTCTTATCCCTGCTCATCGCAGTGTCTGGCACATCTCAGGTGCTTAATAAATGCTTTTTAAATTTAATTGATCAGCATTTAGGGATTCTCAACATTTATGGAAGTGCTCACAACCTCTGAAAGACAAAAACTAGGCTAGCTATGACCTGTGCTAACAGAAGAAATGAAACAAAGAATCCATACCAAGGTGCTAGGGAAACATCCAAACTGAGAACTTTTGAAGACTGAAAATTTATGGAAAACAGGTAATTCTGCTTATTTCAAGTCTGAATATGGCTAATATTTCTGACTAGCCTTCAATGTTCTTATATTTGAACAAGACTGCTCTAGGAAGAGAAGATGTTCTGTAACTTTGGGAGCTTTCCCAGCTAATAAAAAGAGAACTTGGAATAGACAAGGTGGAAAAGTGAAGGGGAAATGCTAAGATAATGGCTGATTATGATCAACACATAATGTAAAATTGTACTATAGACAGAGACTTCAAGAAGATGGGGCCAGTGGAGCTTTTTCCAAGGGCACTGTCTTCCACAAGGGACACATTTCTTTCCCTGTGAAATGAAGCCAATTGTACTCCTTCAGCCAGTCCTGGACTGCCGCCTCTGCAGTCTCACACAATGGTGCCTCTCTCCTAGAGCCCACTTTCTCCCACTATCCTACCTCTTCAACTGATCTCCCCCAGGCACAAACATTCCTATTTATTACTCTGACTATAGAAGAAAGCTCTTACCTACAAGCTAACTCTTCTGAGTATACTTCATCTCAGAAGTATCAATTGCCTATCAATTAATAATAGCTTAGCTAAGAGCCCTGATTATTGCAATAACCTTCTGGTGGATCTGCCTGTCTCAAGTCTTTCCCTACTCCAATCCGTTCTCCATTTGCCATTCAAATGGCAAAGTAATATTCCTAAAACATAGGTCTGACCATGTCACCCCTCTACTCAATAAACTCCAGTGGCCATCTGCCACTTATCAAAGTTTCAGCTGGCAGGTACTCATATCTACAATTTGTCCCTTTGTTAACCACACAACTGCACAATCCCTTTGAATTCCTGCCATTCTTCTCTCTGTGGAAGGTCAAGGTCATGACCTAAAGGACTTTTCCCAAGGTCGGGAGCTAGAAAGTTCTCCCCATACAACTTCTAAGTAGACATTGCTGAGAAGTTACTATGTTCCTCACTCTTCAGAGTGAAATTAAACCTTCGTGGTGGTGATGACCAGGCGAAGAGGTGAGCTCACAAACTATATTCAACCAAGTGTAGGTTTTCCCCCAGCAATCAACAAGTATTTATTGAGCCCCCAATGTACGACCAGCCCTGTACAGGACAGATATACAGGATTGTAAAATCCCCTGACTCATCTAACGAGTTATAACAGGATTGTTTTTCTACTTATCAGGGCCCCAAACTCCTAAACAAATGCTTTCCTTTCATTCACTTCTAGGGTGGGGAAAAGGTGCTTTCATTTATGCAAATCAAATAACTTCTGGGAGATAAAATGAGTAAAAGGGAAGTTTAACTAATAACATGCTCATTGGCTGCCGCCTAGGTCTGATGTCAGGCAATCTTTACTCTGACCCATGCCAGGTTGCTCCGCTGGAGGAGTGACAAAAAAAGCCCGTTGGAAGGTATGCATTATGAGCCAGCACAGACACAAAAACATGTTGATTGTGCAGATAAGTTACCAAAAAGGCAGAGCCTGGTCCTATCCAGATAATTTATTTCCTACTCTTATACTGGGTTCGGAGGTCTGTTCAATCTATTGAGTCTCTAGGAGACACCATTCTGCCATAAAGTGTGGAACAATGGAAAGAATGTTTGATTTGGATTTGTAGGATGTGGGACTGAATCTTGGCTCTGCCACTAAATACCTGTGGGATTCTGGGAAAATTGGGTTACATCCCTGACCCTCTGTTTTCTCATCTATAAAATAAAGGGTTAGACTAGATGATGCCTAAGGTACTGTCCAGACCTAAATCTATGAACTTATGAACAGTATTCTATAAAACCTCCTGCAACATCTTCTGAAGATGTCCAAAGGCTTTATAAACAATTTGCAGAGGCAAAGGTTGTCTAGTCATGAGGTAGTTTATGACCGGTTGTCTAAGAAAGGCAGAAAAAGAGGTGGCCGGAAGCCTTCATTTATTCTTAACCCTGCTTTGGCCAAATCATTTCATTTTGGATTTCTCTTTCTTCATCAGTGAAACGGGATCAAATAATCTCTAAGGTCCCTTTCAGCTCTTTCTATGATTCTACACATAAACCTCTGTCCCTTCACTGCTGAGCCAATTCAGGAAAGTCTTAATTTGAAGGTTTAACTAACTTAATGCTTAGCTCTTATCTTCTGTCACACTCTCATTTTATGGTTTTGCCCTGCTGCTGGAGTGTCCCGCCTACCACCCCTTCTTGTTTTGGGTTCAATAATTAAACCAATCAATCAATATTTCCATACTTACGATTATTTCTGGAAAAAAAAGTATTCCAATAGGAAGCCCTATGAATCAACTCACCATCTCAGTGACCCCCAACACACACCCTTCTTTCACTAGCACTCTTACATGTATACACATACATATATACACATATGAGAATATATGTATAATTTTATATATATAAAAATAGATATAAACATGTGCATGTATATATGTGTGTGTATAAATACACATATATATGTAGGTAGATAGATATATAGATAGATATTTGTAGTCCACCCCCTCCCAAGAAGAATGTTTATCTGTATGACCAAGGCTTAGCACAGTGACTGGCATGAGGTAAGAACCTATTTTTTTTCATTCATTCATTTTCATTCATTCATTCATTCATTCATTCATTCATTCATTCATGGAGGCCTTTGGTAATAGAATGAGCTTTCTTATATCTGAATATACTACTCCTATCTAATATTTTATGTGGTTTAGGGAAGTGGGGTGTAGCAGGTTGCTTATCTGCTGGATTTACATCCTTTAAAAAAAGAAGCAGTAGAGACAGAACTGAGAACCAGAGAACCAGTCCATCTTTTTGCAGCCCTTCATCCATGGTGTGAATTTTGCTAATTAAGGTTTCTTCTTGACTATCTAAACATACTCACTTGTTGCAAAATGGCTTGTTCAGAGTTTATATGGAAATTTTCCTACAGTGTCCTACAGAGTTACGTGAAGGGTACACAGGACATTTGTAGTTAAGCACCTTGGGTAAGCACTGTCTCCTTCTATCTCTGTCAGCCTCAGTTTCCTCATTTGTAAAATGAAGTTTAGAGTTGGAATGAATAAGGGGCTTTCTAGCTTTAAATCTACTGTCCCATGAAAAACAAAGGACACTGATAAAAACTTAAAATAATAAAATGGAGGGACTAAATTACGTGGTTTCTTAGATCTTTTCCAACTCTTAACATTTTTATGATTTCCATAAATGTTAATGTAGAAAATTTCCCTCCACCTAGTTCACTTACCTTGAGGTCAAAGTGTGCAATTTTCTTGGCGTGCAGGTAGTTAACGCCTTCTAGGATTTGCTTGATGAAACTGGTTGCTTCCTCCTCACTCAAAGACTCTTTTTGTGCCAGGAAATCAAAGAGCTCTCCCCCAGAAACTCTGGAAGACAAAGACATGGACGCTGGAACTCAGAGAGCTCTGGCCAATGGGATGCTGAGCTATGTAAGATGCCCATCCAACACAGACCCTCCTCTACCCACAGGTGAATCTTTACTTTCTCTGAATCTTGACACCTCCTGCCTCCCCCTGCCTGGGACGAAATTCAGAAAAATTCACTCCCCCCTGAGACTCCTCCTCTATATTATAACATTCTATGATCGTCATCATCGTTATCATCAATATAGCTATTGTTTAGGTTGCATTTTAAGATTGGCAAAATGCTTTACAAATATTATCTCATTTAAACCTAGTAACAACCCTGGGATGTAGGTGCTATTATGATCCCCATTTTAAAGATTGGGAAATTGAGGCAGACAAGTTAAGTGATTTATCCAGGGTCACATACCTAGCAAGTGTCCAAGGCAGGATTTGAACTCAGGTCTTCTTGACTCAAGGTCCATTGTTCTATCTACTACTCCACCTAGCTGCCGCATAATACACACACAATACATATATATATATATATATAATATGTTATATAATATATGCAATGTATTATATTGTATTGTATTATATTGTGTTATGTTATGTTATGTTATATTATATTATATTATATTATATTATATTATATTATATTATATTATATTATATTATATTATATTATATTATATTATATTATACAATATATATATAAT
>CM053598.1:118453656-118479227 GCA_028646575.1 Pseudocheirus occidentalis
AATAAAAGCTAATAGCTAATGTTTCTGTAGGAATTATATATTAAATAAATAAATAAATAAATAAATATACATGCAAGTTAAATTTTGGGGAAAGGGGTCTTTGAGTTCAGTCCCCTCATTTGGAGGCGGGTGACCAAGACTCAGGTGACTGAGCTCAAATACTTGTGGCCAGCCTGTGCTGTGGGCAAATCATGTCGCTTCTGTCTGCTTCCATTGACTCATCTGAAAAAGGGGTATAAGAGTTGCACCTAATAGATGGCTGGGTGGTACAGTGAATAGAGAACCGGCCATGGAGTCAGGAGGACCTGAGTTCAAATCCAGCCTCAGATACTTAACACTTACTAGCCCTGTGACCTTGGGCAAGTCACTTAGCCCCAATTGCCCTGCCTTCCTCCTCCAAAAAGCTCCCCCCCAAAAAGAAAGCATATCACCTACTTCCCACAGTTGTTGTGAGGATCAAGTGAGAATATTTGTACAGTGCTGTGTAAAAATGCTATCTATTATTATATATGAACAGACTGATGCTCACAGAGGTTTGGTGACTTAGCCAGAATCACCCGGTGAGTAAATATCTAACAAAGGATTTGAACCCAGGTCTTCCTGACTCTGCCTCTAGTATCTAGTATCTAGAACACACTGTATCTACCGAGGCAGTGTTCTTCCTGAACACCAAGCCCGGTCCTTTTTCAATTATGTCACACTTCTTCTCAGCCTTAAACATTTGTTGTTGTCCAGTTCTGTCTGACTCTACGTGACCCTATGGACTTTGTCCGTGGGGTTTTCCTAACAAAGACACTGGAGTGGTTTGCCATTTCCTTCTCTAGTCCGTCCCATTTTTACAAATGAGAAACTGAGACAAACAGGGGTTAATGACTTGTCACTCCGGGTCTGGTATTATCCATCCATTGTAACACCTAGCTTCCCCCTGGCTTTAAGCATAGCTAGCACTCTAATTGAATCATTTGGACTCGTATCTAGTTTTGATTCCATTATACTCTACAGCTCCCTTCCCAAAAAAGAGAATTAGCCCTGTAACCACTGAAAGGCAGAGTGGGGACTACAGACCCATTCTCTGTTATCTGCCCATTCTCTTGTTATCCACAGTAGTTGGGTAAAGCCCAAGACTTGGTATATTTATACTCTCTTTTTGAGTTCACAGAAGATGATTAAGGATACAAAAACAAGTTAGGATTTTTTTCCTGTTTCAGTAGCTTAAAAAAGAACACAAAACCCTGCCCCAAATCCTTAACTAAAAACACAAACCAGAATCTTAATTACCATCTTTTTTTCCCCATTTGTTCTGTAGCCAGAGAACATTATGCTGCTGGATAAGAATATTCCCATTCCACACATCAAGTTGATCGACTTTGGCCTGGCTCATGAAATTGAAGATGGAGTAGAGTTTAAGAACATTTTTGGGACCCCAGAATTTGTAGGTAAGTTAGTTTCTGTGGCCCGACAGAGGATAAGAATCAGGCAGGGAAAAAAAAGGCTTTCTTCTAGAGTTGAGGCTATGACCTCTCAGAAACATCCTTTCCCTCTTTCATTGTATACCTCCTGGGTTGATGCTAATAAGTGGTGGTCCCTTCAGGACACCAGTGCCTGAAGTTGGGGTGAATGTGGGGAAAAAATAAAGGCCTTTATGGGCTTCTGCTTGGAGAATTTTACTGCTTTAGGGAACAAGATTTGGAAGGGAAGAGCACAGAAGTAGGGTGAGGTTTCCTCCCTTTCCCAATGATGCTTCCACAACCACTGAATTGTAGGTCTCTAACTAACTCTCCTTAGCTTCTCTGAAGAGAAGTTTCTCTCTCTCCCTCCTTCCCCCCAACCCTTATTCTCACTGGGGCTTATTTTCCAGACTTAAAGTAGCCTCACCCTCCTGAATTCCAGTAAATTCAGCCTTCTGGAATAGCTTTTGATCTTCTAAAAGGAAAAAAAAAACTCAACCACCTACCAGATGCCAGATCCACCCACTCACCTACTTACCTCCCATTTCTTTATTCCCTTTCCTTTCTTCAGGCAGAGGGAGAATTGAGCTGGTGGGAGGGCTCTATAGCCCTCTTTTCTCTGGTACACGCCTTATCCCTCTCCCCTGAAGAACAAGCCATCTGCATCCAAAGCCACCTCCGGGATCTCCCTCTGTTCCAGATACAGGGCAGAAATTTTGAAGTTACAATGTGCTTTTGAATAGATTTTTCTCATGTGAGACTCACAATGGCCATGTGGGCAGGTAGCACACATATCATTATTCCTATTTTTAAAGATGGGGAGTTTGGGGGGATGATAGTTCACATGACTAATAAGTCACACAAACCTAGGCCTTCTGAACTCCCAGATCAGTGCTTTTAAGACAGAGAAATGAAAAGGACGTTCAGTGAGAAAGGGGCATTCACAGGAAGCCTAGACTATATGAGAGAAAACACACAAGTTGATTCTTTTTGAGATGTTAGATTTTAGCCCTCAAGATCCAGGCAGGAGCTGCCTCTAGAACCCAGACCTGGAAAAAAAGGAAGGAGGGAAGGGAGGAAGGAGGGACAACTGGCCACAGTCTTATGGTGAGAGAGGACAGGATGTTCCAGATAGTCCACCAAGATGGGTGGCAAGATTGGTTATTTTTCCCCTGGTCAGTACAAAGAGCTAATATTTTACACCTGATATGAGCAAAGCATAGTACAAGGTTCTGTGAGAGGTCCAAAGGAGCCCCAGAGGGAGAGGATTTGTCTTTGTATCACATAGGTGCTTACCTATGTGATGCTTGTTGCTTGATTGACAAGAGGGTCAGCACTTGGGGAGTGGGGCTCAGAGACTGCTCAGGTGCCCCACATGTGGGCTGTCTTCTGGATGTGACAGTGACGCATTAATTTAGCTGAGCACCTACTATTGACCAGGTACTCTGAATGAAATGACCCCTACTTAGAAGAGGTTGTTCAGTCAGATCTGTGGGCCCTTTCGTAGCAATATTGTCTGTGGAATTTTCTCATCAAAGATACTGGAATGGTTTGCCATTTACTTTCTCCAGTAAAATTAAGACAAACAGAGGTTAAGTGACTTGCCCAGGGTCTCACAGCTAGGAATTGTCTGGGTTGGATTTGAACTCAGGTCTTCCTGACTCCAGGGTCCATTGCTCTAGCTGCTCAGCCACCTAGCTATCTCCTACTTATAAGAGGCTTCCATTATAATAGGGGAAGACAATGAGTATCTATATAAATCAGTACAGAATAAATGCAAAGTAGTTCAATTCCGGGTAGTTTAGTTTGAGAGGTAGGGTACTAGCAGCTGAGAATACTAAGGAAGGCTTCACATAGAAGATGGTGCTTGAACTGCCCACTGAAGGAAGAGACTGATTTTTTGAGGCAGAGTAAAGAGCGAGTCATTGGAAGCAAAGCGTGGGAGCCAGCCCATGCAAAGGAAGAGAGTGAGTCACTTGGGAGGAACAGAGAAAACCAGGATCATCTGGATCACAGAACAGAAAGGAGGTCTTTTTTCTGTCTCCTCTGGAATTCATCCTCTTCTTTCTATTCACTGGGAAGAGAGCTGCTTGACAAATGTTTGTTGCATTGGTTGAATTGTATGGGAGCCAGTCCCTGCCCTTGAGGAGTTTATAATCTAGTTGGAAAGCAAATAATTATGTGAGTAATTAAATAGCAATAAAAGGATTAAATAGAGTCCCAAAATGAGACTCTTAGTGAGAGAGAAAATGACTGATTGTGAAAAAATGACCAAGGTAGATGTTCAGGCTAGACTTGTATACGCATGCAAAGATAGCTACAGCTAACAGCCGGAGGCAGTGCGTGTGCTGCGGCCAAGTGCTTGGTATAGACCAGGGTTGGGCATCGTGCAGCCTTCCAATTCTTTGAGTGCGGCCACATGCAGCGTTAAGGTCACAAGTCTCTGCCCCTGGTCTAGCCAGTAAGACTATTAGGACTTGTAAAGATGGGATCCCTTCCACTTACCATAGGAAGGAGAAATGGGGAAGAGTACGGAAGGCAATCCAGAGAGGAAGAACTATGTACAGAAATGTGGAAGTAGGAATTCAAGGGGTACAACAGTCAGACTAGACCACCTTTCTAGAGCTGAGGATTCACAGACAGAAATGGTAGGAGAGAAGATGAGGTAGCCTAAGTAGCCTTGTGGATGGAGCCGCACCTGGAGTCAGGAAGACCCGAGTTAAAATCCTGCCTGGATGTGTGACCCTGAGAAAATCATTTGACCTCTGTTTGCCTCAGTTTCCTCATCTGCAAAATGGGGTTAAGAAGAGCATCCGGGTTTCCCAGGGTTATTATGAGGATCCAGTGAGATAATAATTGTGAAGTATTTAGCAAAGTGCGTGGCACGTTAAAAGTGCAATATCAATGTTAGATGATGATGATGATAATTAGACGTGGCCTCAGACACTTACTAGCTGTGTAACCCCAAGCAAGTCACTCGATCTCTCAGCCTCGTCTCTTCGTGGGGATAATAATAACTCCCATCTTGCCATATTGTTGTGATGATGAAATAAAGTATTTGTAAAGCACTTTGCAAACCTTAAATTGCTATATAAATGCTAGTTCTCATTATTACTGAAGACTAGCTAGGCCGTAGAAGATTTTGTATACTATTGATAAATAATATGACTTTTCAGAACTCTTACCCTATCTCAATTAAATCTATTAACATTTATTAAATTAATTGATTAGTGTACACCTACTATGTAGAAAGCACCGTGCTTGATGCTGGGGATACAAGGATGCAAAATAACACAATTCCTGTCCTCAAGGAGCTTTCTTTTGTAGTTTTTCAAACTGTTTTTTTTTTACATCAGTGTCACTTTCCAGTAACACTCACTTTCTCTCTCCCTCTCCCTCCCTCCTCTCTAGTCTCTCTTTCTCTCACTCTCAGAAACCTCCCTTATATTAAGAAAAAAAAACACTAAACAGTTAAACAAAGCCAACCAACCCACCTACCACATATGAGAGCATTTATAGTATTCTACACCCATAGTCTGCACCTCTCTTTTCTAGAGAATAGAGACATGTTTCATCATCAGACCTCTAGAGCCAAAGTACATGAAATATATTCTGATTTCTGGTATGTTAGTGCTGTTTTCATTTATATTATTTTAGCCTTTGTGTAAACTTTTGTGTAAAGTGTAAACTTCTTTGTTCTGCATCAGTTCAGATAAGTCTTCCAATGTTTCCCTGAATTCCTCAAGGTATTTATAATCTAATGTAGCGGATAAGACATATACACAAGTATGGGCAATATAAGGTAGAATATGATAAAAGTAAAGATCCAGACAAAATGCTATAAAATGATATTTAATTGGAAAGAATAAAAACACTAATTCTATAACATTAGAATGACTGAGAAATTTTGGTCATAGGAAGAGTTGAGAAAATGTGTCCTCCTCTGTTCTTTGTAGAGGTGGGGAACTGTAGGGTGGAGTATTTCATAAACTGATAGACATAGTTGACATGCTGACTGGTTTTACAGAAATGCTTTTTTCTTCTTTGTTACCAAAGATGCTCAGTAGGTAGAGGTATATGTGGAAATAAAGGTGATGAAAACAAAAATATCAATGCAAATTTTAAAAAATGAATATGAAGGGGAAGAGAGAATTTTCAAATGAACTGATGCTCTTCCTTCACAGAAAAGGTGGTGTCTGAGTTATGCCTCTAAATAAGAAAAAGAATGGTAGCTAGGTGGCACAGTGAATAGAGCACCAGCCCCGGAGTCAGGAGGACCTGAGTTCAAATCTGGCCTCTGACACTTAACATTTACTAGCCTTGTGACACTTACTAGCCTTGTGACCTTGGGCAAGTCACTTAACCCCAATTGCCCTGCTCTCCAAAAAGTTTTTTAAAAATTAATAAGAAAAAGAGTTTAACAGCCAGAGGTAGAAGGAGTACATTCCAAGCTGAGGTCATTGAGGCCAGGAATTTTTAACTTCTCTTGTGTCGTGGTCCCCTTGGATGGTCAGTCCAGTGAAAGCTATGGACCTTTTCTCAGGATTCTTGTTGTTATTGTTTAATCATGTCCAATTCTTTGTGACCCCGTTTGGGGTTTTCTTGGCAGAGACACTGGAGTGGTTTGTCATTTCCTTCTCTAGCTCATTTTACAGATGGGGAAACTGAGGCAAACATGATCAAGCGACTTGCCCAGGGTCACACAGCTCATGTCTGTGACTAGATTTGAACTCAGGTCTTCCTTACTCCAGGCCCAGCATTCATCTACTGCACCACCTAGCTGCCATCTGTTTCTTAGAATATTGTTCTTAAATACATAAAATAAAACTTATAGGAATACAAAGGAAACCCGTTATATTGAAACAAAAACACCATTCCCCCCCCATCCAAGTTCACGGACCTGCAAGTTAAGAACCCCTGATCTAGTCTAGTCACCCTCATTTTAGAGATGAGACCCAGAAAGACTTAAATAATTGCTCAAAGTTCCACAGCTAGTTAGTTCAAGAGTTAAATCTAGTCACTTCTCTGGTGGCTGCTCAGCATTCTAGCCCATGCCCTGATCAAGGCAGCTAAAAGAAGAAAAGTATTGGATGCAAGACAACTTGGATGTGGACATTTATTCTTAACTCTTGACCCTGGGACCACAGTGGGAAGAAAGACCCTTTGATCCAGAGGTATGAATGAAAGTGATGTCGCACCCCAGGATTCTTTGCAAAAAGAAAGTCCTCCTTCTGACAGAGTAACCTTCTCTTTCCCCATCTCTGCCCCATCTCCTATCCTTTCCCTTCCTGTTCTTCTCCATCACAGGCTCCATCCTCTGATAAGCTAACCAGTATTTACTGAATAACAACTCAGCCTTGTGCTGGGATCTATGGAGAATATACATTTCAGATTAGTGGAAGGAGGGGTGGCTAGGTGGCGCAGTGAATAGAGCACCAGCCCTGGAGTTAGGAGTACCTGAGTTCAAATCCGGCCTCAGACGCTTAACACAAAAAACTAGCCGTGTGACCTTGGGCAAGTCACTTAACCCCAACTGCCCTCAAAAAAAAAAGATTCAGATTAGTGGAAGGAAATACTTCCTAACAATTAGAACCGACCAGAAATGAAATAGAGTGTGCTAGGGACTTCATGCCGTCTATCACTATAGGTACTTAAGCAGAGGCTGATGACCACCTGTCAGGTTCATGATTAGGATAAGGATTGAATTAGGTGAACTATGAAGTCTCTGCCAGTCCTATTTTCTGGGATCCCACTGAAGTGGGTCCTGCCTTTATTGCAATCTGGGAAGTATCTGTAACTTAGTAATAGTAATGATAATAATAATAATAATAATAGCTTGTTTGCATGGCATTTCAAGGTTTGCAAAGCCCTTGACATTTTATTTCCTTTGATCCTCACAGATAATTCTATGAAGCAGATCCCGATTTTGCAAATGAGGAAACTGAGTCTTAGGGAGTTTAAGTAACATGTCCAGGGGTCACAAAGCTAAGATTCAAACCTATACCACCTCTTGGTTTCATTATTATGACTTTTTTCCCTTATTTTTATCCCCTTATCCCCTCCCTTCCCTTCCCAATCTTACCTTCTCCATAATGCAGTAAATGCATTTTGAAAGTTTCTATGGAAAAAAAAAATCACACTGTGGCCAGTTTAGTGATGGTAGCCTCTTCTCTCTAGGAGTTTATCAGTGAATTGGAAAGCCAAGATACATGTAATAATAGAGAACCATACAAAATGGTACATAAAGATTTCATGGCCTGAGCTAGAGCAGTCTACCTCTTAGAGGAGGTGGAACCTAAGCTGGGCCCCAGAAGATAATTAGTGATGAAGACCCACTGAGTAGCAATCACAGAACTGCAGAGTTGGAAGAGATTTTAGAGACCATCTAACCTAGTCTATACCCAAATAGTGTGTGCTTAATAAATGCTTTTTGATTCATTGATACCTGACCAGTGATTATCTATCCTCTGTCTAAAAACTCCAGGGAGGAGGAACCCACCATCTCACTGACCACCCAAGGCATCCCATTCTTCTCTGGAATAGCTTTAATTGTTAGGAAATTAATGGTGGGGAGGGGAATGTGTTATAAAATTTGCTTCTTTCAACAGCCACCCATTTGTCCTTGGCCTGCTTTCAAGGCCAGCCCTAACAAGTTGCTCCCCTGTTTCACATGGCAGTCTTTCACATCCTTAAATGCAGCCATCACTTAGTTGGCACTAAATCTCCTTCTCAGGCTAACCATCCCTAGTTTCTTCCCAGACCTCACATGGCAAGGACCATACTGGTCAAACACCCCCCCCCCCCCCCGCCCCAGGACAGTCTCTGTTTTATCAATGTCCTTGATAAATGTGGTAGTTCTCTTTGCACTGGGCATAAGAATTTCAAGTGGTTTAAAGTACCCTGTCCTCACTAACCACCTCCAATCCCCACGACTCCACCATAGTATAGTGGAAAGAAGGCAGGATTTGGAGACAGAGGACCAGAATGCAAATTGACTCCTTAGTCGCTACCTTTGTGATTCTGGGCAAGTCATTTAACTTCTATATACAGACTCCAGTTTCTTCACTTGTAAAATGAGAGGGTTAGACTAGGTGACTTTGAGAAGTACTTGGAGTCAGGAAGATCCAAGATCAGATTTGGTCTCATACACATGTCTCTGGGCAAGTCATTGAGACGTCTCCCGTATCTGTAAAATGGGGGGGGGATAAGCCTAGTGAGGATCGAGTGAGTTCACATATGTAAAGTGCTTTGAAAACATTAAAGTACTATGTTAATGTGATTATTATTTAAATCTGTAATTTTATATTCTGAAATATGAAGGTCTTTGGCAATGGGCCTGACTTTCCTCCTAAGGAGTAGGGAGAAGACCATTTAGTCTCTGATATGCACCTCAATGTCACATCAAACTTTATTGATTCTTTAATTCTGACTTCTTTCAGCTCCAGAAATTGTGAATTATGAGCCCCTTGGGCTGGAGGCTGATATGTGGTAAGTTTTCCAATGAGATCTCTTCCAGGCCAGGGTTTGCTCGGTCTTCCTTTGTACCCGGCTTTCTTGGCTCAGGAGCATCCTCCCAAGATGTGTGATCCCCTCAGCCTTTTTTGGCTGGTGGTTATCTATGTCAGGAATCAAGTTCTCTAAGCACCTATGTCTTGGGGCCCTCTCCCTCCCATGTCCCCTCTGTATACACCTGAAGCAGCTCAGATTAGTGAGTATGCACATCGAGTCCTATTTAGAATATGGTGATGTGGCCTCTTTGGTAAAAGTTAAGCACGGAAGGAAACATCAAATTCATCTCTTTGGACCTTAGATAAATGACCTGGAATAGGGCGCAGAGCCCACACACCTGTACCCAGCACAGAGTAATTGATCCACCATCCCCCAAAAGTGAATAACTTCCTTAAAGATGGCTGGGGGATGCAGAGACCTGAGAACCACAGGGGTGGGGGGATGTCCTGTGGTCCTCTGACGACCCTATGGAAGAATCCCTTATGAGGTCTGGGATTCCAGTTTAGGAAGCCACTGATTCATGTTGCTTTTTGTCTTGCAGGAGCATAGGGGTCATCACCTACATACTGTAAGTATCTCAGCAGGGTTCTCAGTCCTAGCTCAGGTCTCCAGGTGGGGTGGGAAAGTAGTAGTTCTTAACCCCCCCCATTCAGAGCCAATCGGGAGCCACCAGAAGAAGGGTGAGTCCCAGCATGTCACCCTACGGATACTGCTTCATACAGCAGAGAAAGCCCTGACTACAGTCAGAGGATCTGGGTTCAGATCTTACCTTTGATGCTTCCTTTCTCTGGGATCTTAGGCAAGTCATTTAACTTCCATGGGACTTAGTTTCTTCATCTGTAAAATTAGTGGGTTGGACTGGACAGCCTCTGCGGTGCCCTCCAGCCCCAGACCTATGAGCCTATACCTTCCTTAGGATCAACAAAACTTAACCCTTTATTTAAACTTTGGTTACTCAAGCTTCATGGAAGCTAGGCTCAGTGGATAGAGTACCAGGCTTGGAATTGGGAAGACCTGACTTCAAATCCAACCTCAGACAGCTGTATGACCTTGGACAAGTTATTTAACTCTGCTTCAGTTTCCTCATCTACAAAAAGATCTGGAGAAGGAAATGGCAGACCAGTCAGTAGCTCTGCCAAGAAAACCCCCAATGGCATCACAAAGAGTTGGACATAACTGAACAACAATCAAAATTCCCATTTTGGGGGCAGTTAGGTGGCCTAGTAGATAGAGTGTCAGTCCTGGAGTCAAGAAGACTCATCTTCCTGAGTTTAAATCTGATCTCAGATACTTACTAGCTGTATGACCCTGGGTAAATCACTTTACCCTGTTTGCCTCAGTTTTCTCATCTGTAAAAAGATCTGAGGAAGGAATGGCAGACCATTCTAGTATCTTTGTCAAGAAAACCCCAGATTGGGTCACAAAGAGTCAGACATGACTGAAAATAACTGAAAATAACAATTCCCAGGGGATGGGGATACAGGTAAAAACCCAGGGTCAATTGAATGGTTGTTCCCCATCCCCAGCTTTGAGGTAAGAATAGAAGACAGACATTCAGCTCAGCCATCCTGCAGTACTTCTCACATAGCGAGACTGTAGATCTCATTGCTCAGAAGATTGATTACTTACTGTTATTAATGGCAATTAATATTCTGCAGCCTGTCTCTGCAGTTCCCACAGTGCCCCTGAGAGCCTACTAATCAGCCTCTCCCTGACTGTCTCCAGCTCTTTCTTCAGTTACTGTCAGAATCTAAAAGTGGGGTATTTTATTTTAAAACCATGAAAGAAGGCCCCAGCGCAGGGGCTGCAAAACTATTGTGTGTTAAGGAAATTGGATTGTTCTGGTCTTTACCTTTGGGGTCATTCTCCCCTCTCCATCCCCCTGCCTCTCCCGGCCTCTCTTTCTTCTCATTCCCCATTTCGTCTCTCTTCTTTTCCCTCCTTCCTTCTATCTCCAATTCTCTCTCTTCCCACCTCTCTCCTCTTTATTTTTCTCTCTTCCCTTCCTGTCTTGGGGTTATAAGCTACTAGATGGACGTTTTTTTCAATCTAGAATATTCAAGTTGAAGTAGTAATACTCTGTGTGTGTGTGCGTGTGTGTGCGTGCATGTGTACTCATGCACACACATGCATCTGATTCTGCCATGTTTAGCCTTCAGCCCTTTGTGAACCCTGTTTTTTGTATTAGGAACATTATACTTGACTCCCCAAGGCAAACAGCAATCCTATGGCTCTTTTGGTTAACAGTGATTGCAGATGTGGTCCAAATGGTGTAAGTGAGTACCAAGTCAATCACCAAGCATTTGTTAAATGCTTACCGTGAGCTGGGTACCATGTTAGGAACCTGAGATACAGCAACAAAAATGCAACATCTGCCCCTGTGCCTTCAAGGAGTTTACAGTTTATTGGGGGAGACAACACGTACCACTAGGTTAGAGTCACTGATCTGCAGAAAGACCTTGAGTCCCTGTCTAAAGTAACACTGTGCTGACTGGTGTCCCTCTCTGTCCCCAGGTATGATCACAGACATTTATTCCTGTCTTTCCCCTTTCTATCTCTCTTTTTCTCCCTTTATGTAATGTACTGCATCTAAGTATTTCAGAGGGATTCCTAGGAATCATCTGATGGAAATGAACGCAGACATGACCATCTTTTTACAACTGAAGCCTGAATTCAATCAATCAGCAAATGTTTAATTATTATTATCTTTGTGCCAGAGATCTCCAGGTGAGATGGGAAAGTGTTAGCTCCTAACCTTCCTTGTCCAGAGCCATTTGGGAGCAATTGGAAGAGGAAGGAACCCCAGAGTCTCACCCAGGCACTCTAGAGAAGCAGTTTTGTATAGAAAAAGGATCACACACACACACACACACACACACACACACACTTCCCAAAGCCATAGGGCAATTCAGTTAAGGTGCTAGGAAGAGCACCCAGAAAGCCTTGCAGAAACACTGGGATCCCCTGTTGCCAGAGTCTATAACCCTTACTCAACTGGTTTTAATTCAATAAACATTTATATGAAATACCCAGTAGGTGCAGGGCGCCGTGCCAAGGGCTGGGCCTATAAAGAGGAAAACAAAACGTCTCTCCAGCAGTTCCCAAGCTCCAGTGGGGATGAAACGTGTACCAAGATATTTAAGAAATTCAAGGTTATTTGAGGAGAGAGAACAGTGATGACTGGGAGGGCTTGGGGCAGGCTCAAGGATGAAGGCTAGGCCTTAAAGGACATGGAAAGGTAGAAGTGATGAGGGAGCACTTTCCAGCCGTGGGGAACGACTTATGTAAATACAGAGGATGAAGACAGAAAGATAGAATGCTGAGTTCAGGGAACAGCTGGTCTCTCAGTGTGACTGATGTGTAAGAAAAGTCAGAAATAAGGCTGGAAAGGTAGCTTGGAGCCCTTTTAGAGCAGGCCTTAAAAGCTCACATTCTCTTGGGGGAGGCAAAGTGTAAATAAGTGGGCATACGCAAGATGCATAAGGAAGGAATGCCAGGTAATCTCAGAGGTAAGGCACTAGCAGATGGTGTGGGGGTGGGGATGGGGGAGTCCAAGAAAGGCTTCCTGCAAAAAGTAAGATTTAAATTGAGCCTTGAAAGGCTCCCTATTTTAGGTCACCCCTTTGTCATTCTGGAAAGGCAATAACATGTAGAGAAAAATATATTGAATTTGGAGCAAGAAGTTGTTTGGTCATTTCAGTCATTTCTGATTCTTTGTGACCCCATTTGGGGTCTTTTTTTTTTTTGGCAAAGATCCTGGAGTGATTTGCTGTTTTCTTCTTCAGCTCATTTTACAGATAAGGAAACTGAAGCAAACAGGGTTAAATAACTTGCCTAGGGTCATACAGCTAGTCAGTGTCGGAGGCAGGATTTGAACTCGGATTTTCCTAACTCCAGGTCCAGAGGACCAGGGTTCAAATTCTGCCTCTGTTACTTAATGCCAGTGTGACCTTGGGGCAAATCATTTAACCTCTTTGGGCTTCAGTTTTCTGACGCATAAGGAGAGGGGGTTGAACTATATAGTTATGCCTTCCACATTGTAGAGGGCAGGATGCGGCATCCCCATGATCTGGAAAATCTGGAAAATGTTTTGGACCTCCCTTCGTAACAGAGAAAGTTGGAATTATTATGGTATTAAAAGATAAAATATGTTGATATTATATAATATTGTATGTATATTTTATGTATTTCTGAGTTTCTCAACTTTTTCTGTGTCATTTGCTGGATTTCAGGTGTCATCTGAGGCTTCCACAAACTCCCCCCCCAAAAATTCCCATTGAATTTCTTATGCCAACCCATCATATATGGAAACTGTGATGGGGAAAGTCATGATGTGGAAAGGGTAACTGTTTAGTCCCTAAGGATCCTTCCAGCTCTAAATCTTTGATTCTGCTAAAATTATATACTTCACAGGTTAACATTTCATGCCTCTAATTGTTTGAGTTATTTCATGTGTCTCTTCTGCTAGACTATAATATAAGCTCTTTGCTGTCAGGGCCTGTATTTTATGCTCCATCAATGCCTCCTGTGGTAACTAGCACAGGACTGAATCCATCGTAAGTGTTCAGTTAAGAGTTAAGACTTGATTGAATAAAGTGGGCAGACTGTGCAATTTTGTGATCCTGGAAGGGGCAGGAGTGAGAGGAGGAAGCATTTATGCTAATAGGACAGAGTTTCCAGAGAAAACTACTTTCATTTCTAGTTTCATTTAATTCAGAATCTTTGAGTGATTTCTAGTTTAATTGAGAATCTCTGAGCCTTGGTTTCCTCATGTATAAAATGACCTCCCTTCCTCACAAATTTGTTGTTAGGAAAGTGGTTTACAAGTTTTAAAAGACTATAAATATGAATTAAATGCTGGAGGTACTAAGTGGAATACCTGCCCTCAGGGAGCCTACAATCTATTGGAAGGAGGAAAAGTATGTGCACAGATAAGTGCAATGCCATGCAAAAGGACTTACTTCAGTGGTTCCAATATCTCATTTGTGCAGATTAAAAGTCATCTATGGCTTCTCACCTCATGCCATCCTTCTCCATGGCTTATTTTAAATGTGCCATTGGTACCTCTAGTTCTATGATTCTAATAAAGAATTCAGGCTTTCTATCTATTATCTCCCTTGCTTACTATGTGAGTGACTCATTTCTTTTTCCAGTCTCTTTTTTTTATTGCAAATGATTGTTAGTACTATACTAGTACGTATCTTCCATATCAAACAATGCTAGTATGTGTCTTCTCATTGACCTTCAGGTCACCTCCATTTTTAATTCTTCTGTGATTGTGTTTCATGGGTAACTAAGTGGCACATTGGATAGAGAACCAGGTCTAGAGTCAGAAAGACCTCAACTCAGATGTGGCCTCAGACACTTACTAAGTATGTGACCCTGGGCAAGTCACTTAACCCTGTTAGCCTCAGTTTCTTCATCTGGAAAATGAGCTGGACCAAACCAGTCTCTGCCAAGAAAACCTCAAATGAAGTCATGAAGAGCAGGATGTAACTGAACAACAATCATTGTATTTCATAATTCACACCCATATAGCCTCACTAGAAGAATATTTGGGTGAAAAACATAGGTTATTGTGGCTGTGCAAGATTGTACCCATTGATCACACTCTTCAGTTTCCTCAGTGGGATCCATCCTTCTTTCCTCTTCCAATTCAATTCTGGGTCCATCTCATTGTTTGTATGGGCTGCCTGTCCAACTGCATGTCATAATCTGGTCAATGTGTACTTTTTATCCACTTTGATTTTCCAGTGGGATTGGTTTCTTTTGGATGACCTTGTTTCTCTTGTGTGAAAATGCATGAGAACTAAAAAAAAAGGTATGAAAATTCCAAAGGAGAGATTTATATCACTTTTCTCAAACTTGATGCTTGAAATCCCTTGCTTCTCTCTGTCTCTGTCTGTCTCTATCTGCTCACAGGTTAAGTGGTGCTTCACCTTTCCTTGGAGACACAAAGCAGGAGACGCTGGCAAACATCACAGCAGTGAGTTATGATTTTGATGAGGAATTTTTCAGCCAGACCAGCGAGTTAGCCAAAGACTTCATCCGCAAACTCCTGGTTAAAGAAACAAGGTGAGATTTTAAAATAATTTATCAGGCAGCAACCCCCTCCATTTCATTGTACCTCCTCTCCAAACTTTTGAAGGAGTGTTGATTTATCCACCTGCATGGGACCCATTGAGGAGAGAAGTCTGTCATCACAGGCATTATGGTTGTTTTGGCAGGTGTTGGAAAATGTGTACAAGGCTGAGACTTGTCATTCAGCCTATTTGCTCAAGACTTTTTTGTTGTTGTTCTTTTCATATTGAAATGTACATAATTGTGTATGGGTTTTGGAAGCCAGCCTGGGTTTTTCTGATGCTCATTAGCCCTGAATATATCTCACAATCTGTCTCAAGGTGTGTTTGAGGTTTGAACAGTTTAAGATCAAGTGGCAATATTTTCAACTAGCAAATTTAGGAAAGGGGGTTGGGGCTGGGTGGTGAAGGGTTTGGAGCCAAGGTGCAGACAGAATGGGAAAAAGTGAGAGGCACCATCCTTCAGAACCCCTCCAGCTCAACCTGTGCTTATCAGGGAGTGGATGGGAGATTTCTGACTGAGGAAGGGCAGGGCTTAGCTTTGCCTAGTCCGTCCTTGGAGCTCCCTTTATCATGGAGTGCCCTTTCCCCAGCCAGCTTCTTACTCTAAGAGAGGCAAATCTGTATCCAACCAATCAGCCTTTAATGTTTACAGAATGCTTTATAGATGTCGTTACCTTATTGGATTTAAGCTATAGGAAATCTATTGAGCATAACATATCGTTCTGTGAACTGCCACATAACCAGCATAGCTTAGTTAATACACAGAGCAGCCTCAGCTGAACTTCATGGTTTGTCCATAGCTGTAATCAGGGGTGTGTTGGAGCCAGCCCAACTGACTCAAGAGCTGGTTGTTAAATTTCCAGCACGAGCATTTACACCTTGGAATCGGCAAAAGCTACAAATCAGGACTTGATCTGTTGTTTTTTGTTGATAGTCTAGACTTAAAGAAAGTGATGGAGAAATGCTAATAATGCTGATTAAATTTAAAAGTATGCCCCAAGCACTTTTTTCCTCTCTAAGAGTCAGTTGTGAAACATTTTTTTTAAATTGAAGGTAATGGGGTTAAGTGACTAGCCCAGGATCACACAGCTAGTAAGTGTATGATGCCAGATTTGAACTCAGGTTCTCCCTTCTTCAAGGCCAATGCTCTAGCCACTGCACCACCTAGCTGCCTTTCAGTTCTTAAACATTTACTACCACATCCCTGGCTGTAATTGTAGAAAACAATATGCCTGGTCTCTCTTGGTTCTCTTCCTGTCCATTCATCACAAGCTGTGAAAGTCAGATCTATATTGGTGTCTGGAAGCCTTGTGTTAAGGCATCGAGTCCAAGGGTTAAATTACAGCCACGACTATAGTTCTGAACAAGCAGCCATGACTGTGCAGAGACTGCTTCCAGTAATACAGAAAGATGGGGGAATGGAGCTGTCCTGAGGGTCTCTAGTTTTTGATTCCTTAACTCATCATCGACCTAGAGTTAGGAGCATTGGTCAGTAAATCAACAAATATTTATTAAATGCTCAGTTGGTTCCAGGCACTGAGTCTACAGCGACAAAAGTAAATATTCCTGTTCTCATAGAACTTGCACTTTTATCACAGGAATTTGCCTTCTAGTAGATGTATTAGGAGCATTTGGAGTTAGAGACATTAGGATCAAATCCCAGCTTTGCTACTTATTACCTCTTTGTGACATTGAGCAAGCCACCTGTGCTCTGTCAGTAAAGTGAGGGCATGGAGCCCAATAATGTCCAGGTCCCTTCTCATTCTATATCACATGACACTAGTTTCACTAGCCATTCTTCTAACCTTATTCTTTGTCTTCTCAACTTGTTTCAGAGCAGATATGTTAAAAGCCACTGTGGGTACTTGAATGTCATTCAGTAGGGGAAATATTTAATAGAAAGAGCATTGGATCTTTGAAGCCAGGAAACCTGGGTTCAGATGCTGGTTATGCCATTTAATATTTGTGTGAATGAATGAATGAATGAAAAAACACTAAGCACCTGGCTATGTTGGAGGCCAAGATCTGGGTTCAAGACTTGCCACTGACACATACTGGTTCTGTGATTCTGGGCATGTGAGTTAACCTCTTAAAGGTCTCTCTAAGACCTTCCATTGCAGAGAAAATGCCGATTTGCATTTGTAGACTTTCCTCACTAGGGAGTTCCTTTTCTTTGGTATGAAATTCCAGGTTCAGTTCTTATTGGCACTGGGGATACAATTAGCAAAGCAAATCATTTTCTGCCCTCAAGGAGCATATAACATATGCTGTAACATATCTGACAGGTGGTCATATCTCTTTCTCTCTCTCTCTCTCTCTCTCTCTCTCTCTCTCTCTCTCTCTCTCTCTCTCTCTCCTTTTTTTCCTCTTGGAGGCAATTGGGGTTTATTGGCTTGTCCAGGATGGCACAACTAGTAAGTGTCTGACGTCACATTGTTGATTCCAGTCACCTCTGCCACCTAGATGCTACAAATACACCACTGTCCAGTGCTGCCCTTTTCACTTTTGTCCAGCTCTTAATTGTTAAAAAATTTTTCCTGACATCAAGCCTAAATTTTTTGCCTCTTTTCTGCTTCTGCCCATTGTCCCTGGTGCTACTCTTTGAAATCAAAACAGAACAAGTCTCATTGCTCCTCCACATGACAACCTTTCAGATGAATCATTTAGCAAGCATTTATTAAATGTTTAAGGCAGAGACATCATGTTCTCCCCTGCCCCCCGCCCTCCAAGTTCTTTCTTACTGTGTTAAACTTCTCCCATTCCCCTTTCATATGACATGAACTCAGGGCCCTTCATTAGCCTGACTAGAAAATCACAGAATAAGTGATAGGTAGCACACTGGGGGAGTGGGGTCCAGGGAGGGATGTTTTGATCGGGTAGTTATATGTCTGGAACATTAGAGTAGTCTAATGGAACTTTCCAGAATTAATGGTAAGGTTGGATTTTTTTTTTGGACAATTCTCAGGACAAGAAGTGAAAATCAGGGTAGAATGCCTTCTTGGAGGCAGAGTAGGGGAAACTCTGGATGAAAAAGTATGGTCCTAAGGAATTCAAAACTGAGTGTTTTTAACTCCTCTCAGGCCATCTCTGGGGGTCTGGTTTGGAGCAAAAAGAAACAGCCATAGCAGCAATGCCAGGGCAAGTCACAAGTCACTAGGCCTCAGTTCCTTCATCTGTAGAATAAGATTATCCCTAATCTCCCTTCAAGCTCTAAATTCTGTTACCTACTGAACAAAAATCAGAGAGATATGGAAAAGCCTTTGACCTCTGGAAAAGAACCAAAGAAACAAATTTAGTGTTTATGGCCTGTCCAATTGATAGAAGCTGTGGAGGATTGAGAACTAAACACACCTCTTCCGTTATGTGACCAAGTTGGAGAATTTAATTAAGAACACATTAATAATTGAGTTTAGTTTTTTTCTTTTTAATGTGGGAACTTCTTCTCAGGAGTGCATGGCACACTCAGAGCCCCTAAAGGCTTTTATCCTGCATTATGTTCCCCAATATTTTGATTATCAGGGCTCTACTTGACCTGAGTTAAAACCTGGCCTCACACACTTAGTAGCTGTGTGACCCTGGGCAAGTCACTTAACCACTGGAGAAGGAAATGGCAAACCACTCCAATATTCTTGCCAAGTAAACCCCATGGACAGCGTTGGTTTGCTATGGCCATGGGGTCATGAAGAGTCAGATACAACTTGACGAATAAAGTACAACAGTTAAAAGGGGACAAATTTAATTCTTGTAAACATTAGGAGGGGAGCATGTCAATAGATACTTTGTTCATGAAGTTTTTTTTGTCCCTTCTTCAGGAAGCGGCTCACAATCCAAGAAGCTCTCACTCATCCCTGGATCATGGTAAGGACAGATGTGATGCATCAGTGCAGGTGATGCTTTTTTTCAGTGTGTGAACTTGAACTCACCTCGCTCATTTACCAGAATCATAGTGTAGCCCAAGATTAAGAGACTCTGTTTCCCCCATTCAGAATCAATTGCTTCCTTGTATGATGTACCATCAACACCAGACTTCCCTGTGTTGTACTCACCTAGTGAGTGTTAGATGCTACCAAACCAGACTACCATAATTTATTTGAGCAAGCTGGCCCTAATGTAAATTACTTTGCTGATTCATTGAAAGTTATGAACCTAATTTGGAGGGAAAAGAACGAAACAAATGCAAATGGGAACCTCCTGGTTTGGAGCTACCTCATAGAGAGTTCAAGGACAAGAAGAGCTTAGGGTCATCTTTCTTAAAGCAAAACATCAATGTTCCATAGTTATCCTAATGCCAACTCCAATTTTTAAAAAATGATTTACATTTCACACCTCACCCCTGGGTTTTGACATATCTGAAAACAGCAGCATACTTCTTTTCCTTTTCCCTCTTCTTCCTGACCCAAACTGGCTGCTCTGACCTCCTCAGGTAGTGAGGGGCGTGTACCTGTACCTGTGAAGGTAGATGAGAGAAGACCGTAGGAAATGGTGTTTCTGGACTGAAGACTGAAAGAGCCAGCCCAGCCAGGCCTTAGCCAAAGCAGAAACAGCTTGGCCCATGTCTTTCCTTTCTCTCTTTCCCTTTTCTTGTCCTGTCCCCCAAAGACGCTGGCTCTTCATGTGAGGGGGATTCCTACTCATTACTTTTGTGATCACCCCTCCAGCTACTCTTTGTTCAAAGAGAACTGTACTGTGGCAAAGTTAAAGGAGTAATGAATCGGGACTACTGGGAGATTGTGTCAAAGATGGTCCTTATCTTTGACATAGACTAAGTATGTGCTAGAAAACAGGTCACTCACCTTTAGAGAATTCATTTTCCTCTTCTGTAAGATGAGATGGTTTCTGAGCTCCCTTGTAGCTGTAACATTCTATGATTCTGTGATTAAGGGTTATGCTGGCATTTAACAACCTTCGTAAAGTCCTGGAAGACATTCTAATAAGGCATACTCAGTTCCCCTGTCCTAAGCTTGCCCAGTCTCATACTTAGGTCCCTAGAAAGCATCTAGGCTTATACTTATGGTTTAGGGCAGGATAAAACTATGGCCCAGAGTAAGGGCATCTCAGTATTCAAGATGGCATATCAAATCAAAATTTCTTTGAGCCCCAGGGTAGTGACATACCCTGTGAATTTCCAGGGCATATCCTGTCTTCTGTCCTTCATTATGTCCTTCCTTGAGAGCTGTCCTTTAAAGCTTAGGTGCTACAGGTAAGAATAGAGGATATACCATGATGGAAAGAGAATCAGGCTTGGAGTCACATGGTTAGCATTCCAGACCTACTTCTGACCATTTCTGTCTGTGAAGTCCTGCATATTTCCTTCAACTCTGAATCTTACTTTTTTCATCTTGAGAATAATACTTGTATTATCTGTCTCACAGGGCTATTGCATGTGAGACTATGAAGCCCTATATCAGTGGTTCTCAACCTTCCTAATGCCACAACCCTTTAATACTTATATGTGGTTGCATCTGCATGTGGGCGGACATGCCTGGAGATGGATAGAAGAGTGGTGTCTTGGTTCTTAAGACCATCAGAAATATGTGTTTTCCAATGGTCTTAGGCGACCCCCAAAGGGGTTGCGACCCACAGGTTGAGAAGCCCTAAATAGATATAATGGGAATTGTGAAGGATATAAGGAAACGTATGGCATAATTTGTGTCCTCAAGTAGCTTGCTATATAATAGTAGGCTGCTCTAGGCTGGGTCTGACTCAGGCCCATCACCTAGGAGGTTAGCTTTGATATTGGAACAAAATGAGACCCAGCATAGGTCATTCAATGGTTAACAGAAAGAGATTTTACTTAGCTACATTAGCAAAAGAAGAATATTCAACAAGGAGAGGTTTGAAGATGACTAGAGTTGCTTGAGCTGAGTAAAACTTCCTTAACTGAGTTGCTCATTTTGTACCCCGGCCATGAGGTAATCACATCAACCATCTTAGTTCCACAGGTCAACCAAGTCTTAAGGAAGATCTTAATGCCTTTTAAGGAAAACCTATTCTAACTTGCATAGGGGGCAGAGGTTAGGAGGGTGTTCCTACCTCATAGGGAGAAATGACATAAATGTAAAAGTATAAGATTTCCTCAGTATTTTGTGGCTCTATAATTTACTGTTTGGGGCACCCCTTTCAAACAGAAGCAGGAACCACTAAAACAATGCATAAGGATTCCTAGAAGTACACATCGAATTAGAAAACTAGATATTAACCTCATCCACGTTTTATTGAATTTTTACTTATTTTGTTAAATATTTTCCAAGTGTGTTTTAATCTGGTTCAGGTTACATATGGCCTGAGTATTTGACACTCTAATGGGCACGTTTGCACCTCCTCTGGGTCTTAGTAGGATGGATACTTAACTAAAACCAGAAAAAGTAATCATCACCCACAGGCTAGACCTCAATGTGGCCAGCTGGTTTTTAGCTTACACTGACCCATATTTGAAATCTTTTCATCTTAGAAAGCTCTGTCAAAGCTTGTACCTTATTGGCATGGCCTTCAGTTCTCCAGTTCAGTTCAATCACCTCCATGCCTCACTAAAACATTGGAGTATAACTACTGTTGTTGTGGAGTTGTTTCAGTCATGTCCAGTTCTTTGTGACTCCATTTGGAATTTTCTTGGCAAAAACATTAGAGTGGTTTGCTATTTCTTTCTCCAGCTCATTTTACAGATGAAAAAAACTGAAGTAAACAGGGTTAAGTGACTTGCCCAGGACCACACAGCTTGTAAGTGTCTGAGGCTAAATTTGAACATAGGAAGATGAGTCTTCATAACATCAAGCCTGGCACTCTATCCACTGTGCCACCTAGCTGCCCCCTGGAGGGTCACTAGTCAACAATAATACAAGGCAGTATATATACCAAATGAGTAATAAAAGTTAGTAGGGGTTATGGAAGTTTGTGAGAACAAGAATAATTAGGGAAAGTTTCATGGCAGAGGTAGTTTGGGGGGCTGGTCCTTAAAGTAGGATTTTGAAAAGTCAAGAAGAAATAGAGCAATCTAGGCAGGGCAAATGTGCCAGGATTGTTTTGAGGTAGTCATCTTTCTCATCCAGGAAGCTGCCTTGTTTTTGTTCCATAGATAGGTGTATACAAGGTGCTGCCAAGAGGCCCCCATAGCTACAACCCAAATCTGACTATTCATTTTATGATTCAGTTCAGTCCAATCAACATTTGCCTGATAAGTACAAGTTTGAGATGCAAGGTGTTATAGTGGATAGAGAACTGATGCCCAAACCAGGAACACCTATATTCAAGTCCTGATGCTAATAATGCTAAGGCAAAACTCTTAAGAACATAAATTTTAGAGGAAGCACCAATTTGTATGGGTAAAAGGAGTTTTCTCACCCTGGCATTGGCTATACCAAGGTAGTCACTGGTCCAGTCTCTATTACTAAGTACAAGGTATTAGGCACTAAGTATTCAGGGAGAAAATAAAGCAAAAGAGCCCTCCAGGAGCTTACGTTCTACTAGAAACCCTTTGAAAGAGCTGTGTTTGCCCTGGTCCTTTAATGGGCTGTTGCCTTCTAACTGCAAACTGCTTGCTTGTGTGAGCCTCTCACGATTAAATTTGCCAATCTTTGCATGACCATAAGAACTGACCCGTCCTGGGACCACATGTGAAACTGAACCATTGGTAGTAATGGCGCCATTTTGTGTATGCCTAGGGGAGGATCCTGCTTACTCTCAGTGATAACCTTCCCTTCCCTGAAATCAACATGCAGGGCTTGCCCTCCTTGGATGCAGTCTTTATTCCTTTCCATTTGGTCTTGGGGAACTTTCAGTGTTTACCACACCCCTTCCTTTCTCAGAGTCTGTTGCATGCAGGAAATGCTGAAGAGTGTGAGTCCTTGGTCTGCCTTGTGCATCAGTCTCCTTGTCTGTGCCCAATTAATACTCTGGTTCTTCTGTCCAAATGTTCACCAGTCGAACGGAGAGGCCAAAGCCCCCGAACACAAGAAAACAGAGCCCCCCCAGGTGAAGACCAAGCGCTTGAGAGAATACACCATCAAGTGCCACTCCAGCATGCCCCGCAACAACACTTACGTCAACTTTGAGCGCTTTGCCCGTGTGGTGGAAGATGTGGCCGAGGCTGAGCGTAGCTGCAGCAAGCTGGCCTCGGCCCACGACTCTCTCCAGGATGACGTGGAGGCTCTGGTGTCCATCTATAATGAAAAGGAGGCCTGGTACAGAGGAGAGAGCGAAAACACTCGCTACAACCTTTCCCAGCTCAAGTATGAGTACCGCAAGATGGAGGCCATGAAGAAGACCCTCCAGGAAGACATCCAGACTGTGGCCTCCGACCTGGGGAGTGTTGCTGGGAAATATGCTCAGCTTGGGGCTCAGTATGAATCTCTAAGACAGGAACTTTCTGAGGACCTAAAGTGGATCCAAGACCTCATGAGTGATTTCCAGCAAGAGAACAGCAGTGAAGGCAGTCTTGGCTCCATTTTCAACAGAGATGTGAATGAGTCACTAATGGAACTGTTAAATAGGTCTTGCAGTGAAGACTTCCTTGCAGGTTTGAAGCTCAGGGTCACAGAATCCAGCCCCTAATAGGGCCTAATTGGTTTGCCAAAGCCAGTTCTCAATTGTCTTGCTGCTGGGATTCTCACTGCGGTAGAAAGGAATTGTTTCAGCCAGTCTTCCAACCCCTCCCCTCCTCCTGCCCCCCAACCCCTTCAGGCAACCCCTTCTCACTCTAGCATTGAACCAGAAATTTCAGGTCCCAATTAGTGATGCAAATTATGTTCCCTCCTCACCCCTCCACCTTCCAGCACGTGTTCTAGAAGCACTCCTTTTCAGCATGCTCTGGAAGCACAATATTTCATTTGGACTCTGGTAAGGCATCTTCAAAAGGATGAGAGAATGGACATGAGTGATGACCCGTCCTTGGCCATGTTGTGTTTACTACCCACTCATCTCACAGTTTTTAGATGTTAGCCTGTGTTGCCAATATTTGTGGGGTACATGGCGCTTACGTACTCTCTGTGGGAGCTCAGTAGGAAGTAGACTTGAAAAAAGAATGCCACCCCATATTTGGATGGCATCCCTAACTTTTTGCAGAACCCCCTTTTGGGACCTCCCTCAGCTCTCACAACAATCCTGCGAAGTAGGAAAAAGAGTGGCTGTTATTATGTTTTTGTGGCAGATGAGGACTGTTGGAGTTCAACCCAGGGCTCCTGAGCCCTAGCATCCTCAAAGTCAGTCCATAAACAAACATTCATTATGCACTTACTGTATGCAAGGCACTATACTGGAGGGCGGCTGCAGAATGGGGGTCTGGAGAATAAGAGAATGCAAAAAAAGGCAAAAAACCATCCCTGCCCTTAAGGAGCTCGTATATTCTAATGGGAGAGGCAAGATTTATTTAAGTAGGTACATACAATCACCAACTCAGTCAGCCGGCATTTATTAACTACTACTGAGTTCCAGGCTCTATACTAAGTTGGAGGGGGAAGAAAAAAAGCAAAGAAAGACAAAAACCAGTCTCTGCTCTTAAGGAACTTGTATATTCTAATAGGGGAGGTAAAGTTCATTTAAATAGGTTCATAGAATCTGTAAGTTAATAAACAAACATTTATTCAATCACTGTGTGTACCAAACACCGCACTATACTAACTTGGAGAGGGAGGAGGAATAGGGATGCAAAGAAAGGCAAAAAACAGTCTCTAGGAACTTGTATATTCTAATTGGGGAGGTAGCATTCATTTAAACAGGTGCTTAGAAACAGTAAATCAGTTAACAGACATTTATTAAGTACTCAAAGGCTAAGGATATCCAAAAAGGGGAAAAACCAGTCCCCAAAGGAGCATATAGCTAGAATATTGGCACATATTTCCCTGGGGAATTTGAATGTTTTAGAAGATTCATCATCCCTATAGGTCACTGCCCAAGAACTGTTCATGCCACATTCATTGCTACCACTGTATGCATAGAAAGCAACAAGGCAAGTCAATAAGCATTTATTAAGCACTTAACTGTGTTCTGATACTAGTCTGGATATACAAAGAAAGGGAAAACAACAGTTCCCACTGTCAGGGAGCTCACCTTCTAAAGAAGGACACATACATATGCATATAAGATGTATGTAGTATAGATCTGTGGTAACTTTAGAAGGAAGACTCTGGGTGGGGCAGGAACCTAGAAAGGCTTCTTGTAGAAGGGGAGAATTGAGCTGAGCCTTGAGGGAAGCCTGGAGGTGGACATGAGGAAGGACATTTCAAGCATGGGGGACAAGCTCTGAAAAGGCCCGGGGATAGGAGATGGGGGAACTAGCCAGAAGGCCAGTGTCTTACTGGGTTGTAGAGACTGAGGAGGGGAGTAAAGTATGGAGTCCCATATTACTGGTCTGTGATTAGGATTAGGAAAGAAATAGTGGGTTAAGTAATATTTGGCTCTTGTCTTTTCCTTCATACTAGATCCTTGAGCTAGCTCATAGCCCCAAAGTTCAGCCGAATACTAGACCCAAAAAGATAAAGGTTCCCTCTCCTTGCTCATAGGGACATGTAGTTCTTTCTGATCTGAGACTTTCACAGTG
>CM053598.1:118479727-118501912 GCA_028646575.1 Pseudocheirus occidentalis
ATTTTTCTAGGCTTCTTGTGCCTTATACTCCCTCCTCTCTCCCCTGACCATATATTCTTATATCCAATGACACTGGACTCCTTGCCATTTCTCAAAATCCTCTCATTTCGTGAATCTTGGCATTTTTACTGATTGTCCTTCATGCCTGGAATTTTCTCCTCATTCCCACCTCCTGGCTTCCCTGGCTTCCTTCAAGTCCGAGCTAAAATCCTATCTTCTTCAGGAAACCTTTCCCAGTGCCCCTTAATTCTAGTGCCTTCTGTCCGCTGATTATCTCCAATTTATCTTGGATATATCTTGTTTGTACATAATTGTTTGTATGTTGTCTTTCCTCCGTTAGACTGAGTTCCTTGAGAGCAGGGACTCTCTTTTACTTTTTTAAAGTTTTATCTCCAATGCTTGGCATATAGAAAGTGCTTAATAAAGACACACTTGTATGCCTATGGTATTGAGAGATTGCCAGTTTAACTGAAAAGAATTTATTCTTTCTGAAATCATTGTCACTGCTCAGGCATTTCTAAATAGTCCATCTTCCTGTTCAGTCACCTTGCACAGTTAGCCTCTGGGAATTCCCATCCATTGAAGATATTGATGGGTTCTCAGAAATGTGTTTATCCAGTTTTTCTAAATTAGATTTTTTCCCCAAATAAATAGAATAATAGTAAACCAGTTTGTTTGGAAGCATTAAATGAGGCCATTTCAACTGCTGCTTTTTTATTTCCAGAGTAAAATTTTCCCTCTTTTTAAGATTTTTGCATTATATTAAAATGTACCAGTTTGATATTAATGAGATTAAATCAGTTTAATCCAAATGAAAATAAAATTAGATTTAAGTTCCAGTATGGCTCCTCTGTCCCTCGTTCAACCATTTTGTTTTTATTCGGTCATGTCTAACTTTCCGTGATCTCATTTGGAGTTTTCTTGGTGAAGATACTGAAGTGGTTTGCTATTTCCTTCTCCAGCTAGTTTTACATATGAGGAAACTGAGGCAAACAGGGATAAGTGACTTAGTGTCACACAGCTAGCAACTCTCCGAGGCCTCATTTGAACTCAGGTCTTCCTGACTCCAGGCCCAGCACTCTATCCACTGCACCATCTAGTCATGCAGAAGCCAAAATAAAACGTTTTGATATATTTCTCTTCTAAAGATTGTTTTTAAGGAGCTGTTTTTATTAATTATTGAAAAAAATAGTTTTAAGAAATCCTTGGGAGAAAAATTTATTGTCACTTTCTTCAAAAGTCCCAACTTGAGCCCATTTAAGAAACATAGTCCCATCATCTATCCGTTCTGTAAATTAATGACTACCTGGGACTGAGCATTTGGACTTAATGGTATCCTCAAATCAGTACGCTCAGTGGATCCCCATTCCTTATAAAATAGGGTTAATGGTTCTCATATTATCTATCCCACTAAGTTGTTGTTCTATGTCATTGTGACCTTTTCTTATTATATAACACCTTCTCCTGTTCTTTTTTCAGAGAAATTGTGAGAGTGACACAGAAGAAGATATCGCCAAGAGGAAAGTGCTTCACCCCAGGAGGAGAAGCAGTACTTCCTAGTCTAGCCCAGTTCCCCTCCTAGTAGGGAAACCCAGGTCCCTTTGGAGAGCTCCACCATCCCAGCGTGGTTTACAATCTGTGGACACTCATGAGCCCCTGACCACAACCAGCACCCTCTGAGCCTTTGAGAGGGAGCCTACAAGGTGCTTACTCTCTTAAGAAGACTTTGGCAAGGAGGAAGACTTAAGAGGTTCTGGAGGTGTCCTCCTGTTGAAGCGCTGAGCCAATCAAGGCCTTTGCTTAAGAGCCCAAAGCTCTTAATTGTAATTAAGAAGGGCTCACACCAGTTTGCCAGCCCTCAGAACCAATGGGTAAGGTCTATGGGCCTTTGTGGGATTTTTTAATTTTTATTTTTATTTTTATTTTTTCAAGTTTCGACCTGGTGTTGTTCACATAAGGCACCACAGGTAAAGAGGAGTCTACTGGGCTGCTGAGAGGGCTGAGAAGAATTCCTAGGCATCCTTAAGTCCTGTTTGTCATCTTTAAAAGTATACTCATTCTTCAGTGAAATTGGTGGATTCAGAACATTAATGAGAGATGACTGATAGACAGAAGGAATAATGGAGGTCCAAGGAATCCTATTCCTAGAAGAGAAGTACTGGATTTCTATTTGGTTCTATTGAATGGAAGAAGACCAATATCCTAAGACAAGAGATCTCCAGAGAAATAAGGGAAGAAATCCTGTTTATCCACAGAGTTTGGACAAGGTTGTAGGGAGGGGCAGAAACTGAGAAAATTTGGGAGCTGAGGCCTATATGAGAAAGGCCTGTAACACAGAAGGGAAATCCATCCAGAAATGGCTATCTTCCTGGGCTTTCTTGTTGGTATCAGGTATGGGAATGAAATGGGTCATCATTTGGTAACCTGACTTTTCATGGAAGGATAACACCCTCTGGCCTTCAAGGATCAAGAAAAAGATCAAGAAAAATTTTTTCTTAAATTTGATACACATTAAGCTTATATTGATGCTCATGTTCAGCCTGAGGATGTGAATTATCAATAGAACAAGCCTTCTCCTAACATCAGGGCCATTCCTTCTAAGGTTGGGATGAGTGAGTTTTTAAAGAAGGTAGAGGTATGGGTTCAGGAAGAGAGTGGGCCACATTGAGAGAAGAAAATAAAGGGCAGTGCTAATTTGTGTTTTTTTTTTTTACCGTGATGCTTCAGTCCTCATGAAGACACAGGTAGAAACCTATTGGCAACAATCAAAAAAGCAGAGAGAGATATTTGGACCCTGCTTTCCAGCTCAGCTTGACTGGAACCCAGGAAAGAGAACCTATGAAAGTCCAGAACAAAGAGTAAGGGTTTTAAAGTTAGGAGAGGGCTAAAAAACAGAGGAATAAAGAAGTGGAAGAGGAAGGGGAGTGGAGTTGTGGGGAGGAGGAAAGAGAAGTTTTGGAAAGTGAGGGAGGGAACTGAGGAAGAAGAAAATTGGGAGAGAGAGAAGGAATGAAAGGGACAATGAAAAACCTAATCCAGCTCTTCTCATTTTGCTGATGAGGAAACAGGTTTAAAGAGAAAAGATAATTTGCCTAAAGTCACTCAGTCAACAGCAGCACAGGACCTGGAATCCAGGTTTCCTGACTCCCAGTCTAGTGTTCTCTCTGTTAACTACACTGTCCTCTTAGGGGATGAGATAGTAGCTTGTGTTTTCATAATGCTTTCAGGTTTACAAAGCACACAGGTGATAATGAAAGGCAAAGGCCTAACAGGTCCACTGGGAAATGAACAGAATCTCCAATCCCTTCACCTCTAATTTAAAAAAAAAATTTTAAACCTTTCATTTAACTTCATAATGTTTTCTGCTTTACTGCTTCCAGGAGAAAGCTATTAAACTGAACCAGATTATATTCATTTGCATCCTTGTAGGGCCAGTTCCTTCAGAGTAGAGGAAGCTCCTTCCATACATCCTAACTGAAGTAATAGCTAACTGATCAGTGAAGGGTGGGGAAGCTTAGGACCGGCCCAATGGACATTTTTAAGAGCTTCTTGTATGCCAGGAACTGTTGGAGATGATGGGAAGTCATAGAAAGTCTACCTTAGCCCAGAATAGGAAGTTCTGTCCATATCCTCAGTAAGTAGTTTCTTGGACACTTCTGTAGTTTTTCAAAAGCCCTAAGAAGCCTTTCTTTTCCTTTTTTGTCACCACCTTACACACTAAGGAGGGAAGCCAAATGCGGTCTCCTCAGAAATCCCTGAAACCCAACTGGTCAGTTGCTGGATGTGTTGGGAATTCAGGAAAGCCATTATCAGTATATGAAAGTAATTACAGAGGTAAAGTATCCTGCTTATGAATGGCCACTCAAGTAATGGGGTGGAAGGAAGGGCATCCTTCTGCCCTGTGGGTCCTGGTACAGTAGAAAGATCTCTGGAATAAGAGGACCTGGATTAAAATCTTTCCTGCACCATTTCCACCAGTGTGACGGAGAGCAATTTACTTAACTTGCCAGGGCTTCAGTTTCCTCCTTTTTTTTTTTTTGGAGGGCAGTTGGGGTTAAGTGACTTGCCCAAGGTCACACGGCTAGTTTTTTGTGTTAAGTGTCTGAGGCCGGATTTGAACTCAGGTACTCCTGACTCCAGGGCCCGTACTCTATTCACTGCACCATCTAGCCGCCCCCAGTTTCCTCCTTTATAAAATGAAAGGTTTGGAAGATAACATCTAAAGCCTCTTCCAGCTCCAAATCTGTAGTCTCCCACTACTAGTGTGTGGAGCTGCCTTTGGATGAGTGGCAACCCAGAAGGGTCCAGAAGAGGTGGGTTGATTCTGCTGACATTGAAGTGCTGAGGAATGATTCCTTGACTTTAAAGGGTGTTGGTTTAAAGGACTTAAGTTTTGCTCTAAGATAAATAGTTCATTTACAGTATTAAAAAACACTGGTTTAAACCCAAATGCTGTTTCATAAATAGGTCTAGAAGTACCCCTTCTTTTCTGCAATATTTGCCTCCGTTTTTCCAATGTGCCAAATTATTTTTAGTAGTTCTCTTATAAACAGTTTAGTGTGTTTTATTTTCATGTGAATTCTAGTAAGTGTTCTTCACTGTAGATCTTGAAGTACATACATATGTACATACATACATACATACATGCGTACATACATACATACACACGTATGCATGTATTTTTCTCTTTTCCATTTAGATATTTATATGCTAAAATGATGTCTTGGAAAATAAATGAAAGACAAATCCCAATGTCCATACCTCAGAAAGGAGACCAGGAAATCTCACCTTAGGCGGGGGGCAAAGGGGGAAGGAATCACTTTTGTGTTCTGTAGGTTTAAAAATATATATATATCTTTGTTCTGGACCTGTGATTTCACTGATGTTGAAACCCCCATTATCAGCGCAGATTGGCATCTTATAGTTTTAGAGAGTTGCCTGGGAGGATAGAGAGGTTGAAACTTGCTTAGGTCACAGGAGCAGCACATAGTGAGAGGCAGAATTTGAACACGCCTCCTTTTGACTGTCAGGCCACTCTTCACTACACCATGATAACTCGTGTAACTCAACTGAAACAGAGAAACTACGTGAGTTCTGGTGAGATTTTTCTAGTGCAGAACCATCTCACCTCCAGCTTTTGTTCCTGGCTTTGTCCTCGTCACTGCTGCTGCAGCCCAGAGAAAAATTTCTCTTGGGTGAACTGTGGGTATCCTGTTCAGAAAAGCTGCTGAAGGCCTGATGATTGAAGCAGTTATAGATCTATGAATAGTGATTAATTTGCATTTCGAAGTGCAATTTTCAAATTGTCCTCCAATTGACAGTCTCCTTAGCCTAAGCCTCTCTTATTGGTGATTCCCTTTTTATTTTCTTCAGGGCTTTTTTTTTCTGGTCCTTTCCTCTTTCTCTGTTCATTTCTACCTTTGCCCTTTTGAAGTATATATTTTAGTATTTGTTGAATTACCTAAAAAAAAGTGTCATCCATTTTCTCACCTACAAAATGATAGGGATAATTTCTAAAGGCCCTTTCCAATTCTAACAGCCTACAGGCCTCTGTATGTTATTCCTAATTTTAAAAAGAGTTGACTTTCATATTTTAAAGTTTTGAGGGGAACACACAATCAAAATCAGCTTGACTGGAACCCTTTTTTTGTTCAAACCAATCCTTTACTGAGTCTTGTAGGTCAAGGACCCTCAACAGGAAAAGATTCCCCCATCTACCATGAAGCAGCATAGACAAATGGAAAGACTGTTGTATTTGGAGTTCAAATGCAGCCCTTGCTAATTTACTTCCTGGGCAAACCTTGGGCAAATCACTTAATTTCCCTCTCTTTCTTCATCTGGAGAATGACTAGAATCTCATTCTGACTAGAATGAGATCTGAGTTTCCTTCCAGCCCTAAATCTGGGGGTCTAGAATGCCAGGACCCCTGTCCTAGAAAAGTAAAATAAAGGGGAACTTTCCCAAGGCAAGGCAGCTTTTGGGCTATTGACAGGTTTCTCAATCAGCAGACGAAAAATATTCCAGAAAAAACTGGTACTTGCTGAGGTTCCCTCTGTAGCTTTGTAAAGAAATTTTCTCCCTGTGGGTTCCCTTTACAGAGGAAGGGAAGACTGGCCCTTTAATTACCAGCAGATTTGGCTATAGGGATGTCTCAGAAGACACAGAGGAAGAAGTCTGGACTATGATATGTAATATGGTAGCCCCAATATTAACCATCTAATCATGAGTGATACTTCCACAAAGGTATCTCTCCAGACCAATAGTAATAATAATTATTGCTCACATTTGTATCTTATTTGATAATTCTAATAAAACTGTGAGATAAACCTGAAGTATATATCGTTCTCAAGCCTCTTCTCCATGGTGATATCACACAGATCAATACAGAAGTTATTGTGATCTCTGGAAGTACCATCTTTTGGGGGCCTTTGCCCACCCTGGGGAGGATTTCCCCCACTATCTGGACGGAGGTTATCCATTTGCCCCATGCCTCAGAGTTTTCTTTAGTATTAAATCTAGAGATCCCAGGTTCTTCCCTCAGGTATTGTGCCTAATAATAGCCCTTTATACTTTTGATTTAATTAGTAAGGTGTTTGGTGGGTTTTCCTCCCATGTTTTATATGGACAGTACAATCTAGGAAGTTAAACTAACAATCAAAACACCAATAGGTGTTTGATCTAGGTTCAGTGGAGAGAGTGCCAAATCTGTGACAAGTTTAAATCTAGGCCTTGCCAATTGCTCCCTGTTTGTCCTTGGAGAAGTCACTCAGAGGCCTGCCTCCAAGGTCTCTTCCAGCCATAGAGCTGTGTGATCCCAAGGAGGGATAATTTTTCTTAATATTTTTTGTGACAAGGATTCCCCAGCTCTGCACAGGAGGCAGAGTCCCTAGCTTGATTCTCTCCTCCTTAACCACCTATACCCCTGGGAATGGCAGACACCTGCTAGAAAGGAGCTGGTTCATTAGCAAGCATTTAGTCTGAGAGAAGAATCAGTAAAATTGTAGCTCTGGGAATCAGGTTGCTGTCATGGTGGTGTTTTTCTTTCCAACCAAGAGGCTTGTTGCTGAATGTCTCCACAAACAAGTCAATATGCTCTTTAAAGAAGTATGTCTCAGATTTAAATTTCTGATTAGTTTGGGAGTGGAGAAGAAAAAATTCACATTTTCCTTATCTGTCTATGGAGTTATCCTATTTTATTCAACTTTGAAATAAAGTGTTTTATTTTTTTTTAAATCCCATTAGCAACCTGGGAAGTGGGACAGTAGCCTTTTAAAAGAAAGCAACAGATGAGTAAACTTGGGTCCAAAGAACTTAGGTGACTTGTTCAAAGTCACACAGGAAGTCTGTAGCATAATGGAGGCTGGAGCTCCATCAGGGCTTTATTTCTGACTTACAGTCTAATGTCTCAGTTGCTGAACCCCTCTCCATAGAGTCTCATTTTTGAACCAGCAAAAAAAGGCCCTGGTCAAAGTATAGGGTTATGGCAAATATTATATATACATATATATAAGTTGGGATAATATTAATGTGTTGTGGTTTGCATATAAGTGTCTCTTCCCCACTATTTTTACTAAGGGGAATATTCTAATTTTTATTGCATATATGAAAAAAGATAAGTTCAGACAAAAAAAATCTATTGTCCTTGAGAGTTATAAATAAAATTTTTAAATCCAACAGTAAGATTTGCATTGATTTCTTTATTCTGTCCATTTCTTGGTACCACATTTTAGAAGGGACACTGGCAAGCTGGTGTACCTTCTAAGTAGAGTAGTAAAAGCAAAAAGATAATTAAAAACCATATTAAAAGACCTGAGGATGTTTAGTTTGAAGAAGACAGGACTAGGGGAAAGACATGTTCTTGATCTTCAGATATTTAAATACAATAATGGCTAGCATTTATAAAGTACTTCAAGGTATGCAAAATGCTTTACATATGTTGTCTCATCTGACATCCCATGAGTCAGTACCATTTTATCCATTTTGCAGATAAGGAGACTGAGGCTGGGAAAAGTTAAGTGGCTTGATGAACTCTGAGATCCTGACCTATGTTTTGATGTTTCTTGTGCCATGAGTTTACAATCCAAAGAACGAACGCACGTGACTGACCGGGAAGGAACACAAAACAAGGAGGACTTCTCATGATAGCTGGAGAGATGTGCAGGCCAAGGAGGGTGTTATGATGGGCACGTGCATTGTTCAGTCATTTTAGTTGTGTCCAACTCTTTCATGATCCCTTTTGTGATTTTCTTAGTAAAGATACTGGAGCGATTTTCCATTTTCTTCAGCTCATTTTACAGATGAGGAAACTGAGGCAAACAGGATTAAGTGACTTGCTCAGGGTCACACATAGTGTCTAACGTAGGATTTCAACTTGAGTTTTTCTGTCTCTAACATCTGATCTATTGTGCCACATAATTGCCTCCTGCTTAATAAAATGTTAGCAATTCATCATCAGCCTGCAAACAAAAATCTTCCTGAGACTTGTCTGACCATTATTATAGCTGACATTTATCTAGTACTTATAGGTTTGCAGCTAGGGGGTATGGTGACTAGAGTGCCAGGCCTGGAGTCAGGAAGATCTGAGTTCAAATTCAGCCTTAAAGACTAGCTGTGTGACCGTGGGCAAGTCACTTAACCCAGTTTGCCTCCATTTCCTCATCTGTAAAATGAGCTGAAGAAGGAAATGGTGAACCGCTCCAGGATCTTTGCCAGGAAAACCTCAAATGGAGTCATGAAGAGTCGGATACACAACTGAACAATAACAACACTTTACACCTTTTTGCCTTTGTATTATTAGTTCTTGTCACCTCAGTCTTCTCATAGTTTTTTTTATCTCCCCAACTGTATTGTAGAACTGTGCCTTTTATGTCTTTTCATCTTTTGAATATGAAACAGTGCAAGAGGTACTTAATACAGACTGTCTTTGTTTTTCAATATAATGAATTCTCAGAAACACTTCCTGAAGAAGATGGTTATAAGCGGGTCATATGTAGCCGTGGGAACAATTTTATCTTTAGAATAATATTCCCAAATGAAGAGGATTAGACATCAAATAAATCCCAGCCACGGCCAATAAGAAATATAGATACAACTGTAAACCTCTATTATAAGTTATTTCATTTTTAATCAAATTTCTTTTTTTTCAGTTACCAACTATTTATTTTTTTCTCTTTCCCCTTCCATTGAGAAAGAAAAAACCCTTGTGACAAATATGCATAGTCAAAGAAAACAAATTCTCACATTAGCCATATCCGAAAACGCGTCTCATACTGTACCCTGAATCCATCCCATCTGTGTTAGGAGGTGGGGTGGTGTCCTTCATTGTTTGTCCTTTGGCATCATGGTGGGTTACTGCAGTGATCAGAGATATTCAACCTGACAAAGGTATTTGTTTTTACAATGTTATTATATAAGTTATCCTACTTCTGCTCAGTTCATAGAAGCTTTCCCAGCTTTCTCTGAAATCATTGCCTTTATCGTTCATTCTTACAGCACAATAGTATTGCATCACATTCATAAACCATAACTTGGTCAGCCATTCCCCAATGGATAATTTCCAGTTCTTTGCCACCACAAAAAGAGTTGCTATGGATATTTTTGTACATATGGGTCCTTTTCCTCTTTTTTGGGGTGGGGGGTTGGTTTATGTCTTTAGGGCCATTATTTAAGTTGCTTCAATGGATCTGTGCTCTTTCATCAAAGTGGATGTCCCCTTCAGTAATGCAGATTGCAACCTCTCCAGGTCCATTTATCCTGTGCGACACTTGTCTATTTCCTCCCATAAGTCGTGTTACGGAGGCCTTCTTTAAAGCTCTTGTTGTTGCACAGATACCAATGGAGCAACCCAATAGTTATCCCTCACTCTCACCATGTGAAGAGGGAACATTTGGATACACTTTAAAAAAAGTGCCAAGTGTATTTACTTGACTTGCTCTCAAAATTTACTTCTTACTTGATTGGAAAGCCATAAAAACAATGTAACAGGTATTCTCAATTCTTTGAAAGTAGTTTGAAAATCAGAGTGATACCTAGGGAAGAGTCACTGGAGCTCTGCCTCAAGGTGAGATATCTAGAAGGGAAAACAGCGGTTACTAATAACACGCTTTCTCTCAGACCCATATGAAGAGCAGCAGACTCCTTCCTTTCCTGCCCTCAGCATGCTTCCTCTTCCCAATCCCAATCAGTATTGTTCCTTTGCTGTCCCCCTCAGCAGCCGCACAGAAACCTTCTGATAACCTAAAATGGGATTTCCCCAGCACTCCATCTATGTCCGAAATGAGCATCACCTTCTTCCTCCGACCCTAGTCAATGCCCAAGCAGTATGTAAGCCTTGTGGTGCCCCAGGATGATCTTCTCCTCTCCTTTGCTTGCCCCAGGTGCAAAAATTGTCCATGAGGGCTCACTTTAAAATAGCTCTCAATGAATTGCTAAGACAGGCACAAATGAATATCCTGGAATCCTTGGTATTTTATAGAAATATAATGAAATGGAGAGTATGGGTGTTAATCCAGTGGCCTGGCAGGGAATGAGTAGAGCTCATTCCTTTCCTCCAACTCAGAACCTAAACCCCATGCCAATTATCCCATCACCCTAAAGCATAATTGTTATTCACCTGAATGTTGGCCAAATTTAAAGTCAGGTTTCAAAAGACATGCCCTCTTGGATCTGCTGCCTCCCTGTGATATCCATCTGACATTTGGGTGATACTTTGGAGGAGCCAGAAATTTCTGAACAGTCTCTAGAGAGGTCATTGGAACAGCTGGGAAGAGGTGGGGGTGGGGGGGAAGAGGGGAGTACAGGAAAAAGGATCCATTTTCTTTCAAGTCAGAAACCACCGACTGAGGCCTTATCCCTTCCCAGAAGCATGGTGGTTTCTGTTCACTTTGGGGTGGGTTTTCTTTTCCATTTCAATCCAAGTAGATTTCTGAAGAAAATACTTTTTGTGTCACATATGTTTCCAATCTACTTAGGTCACTCAATTTGGACAGCTTGAAAATTGAGTGGGCATTGGGGAGGAAAAAGGAGGGGGAGACAGTGGAGAAGAGGAGAGTCACATCTGCTGAATCATAAGTAACTGGTCTGTAGACCTTTGTTTATGAATCAAAGTCCTTTCAAACCAGAGTCTGAAGAGGTCTTAGACCAAGATTTCTTGACTTTTTTGGTATCATGGATCTCTTTGGCAACCAGATGAAGCCTATGGATCCTTTCTCAAAATAATGTTTTTATACAGATAAGGCAAAATACATAGGATTATGAAGGAAATCAATTATATTGAAATATAGTTATCGAAATAATTTTTAAACAAACAGATTATCATGGACCCTAGGTTTCAGAGGATTGGCTGACCCTGCTTAATTTGGAAAGTTATGACCTTAGCCAACCCTGGTAAACTAAGGAAATAAGGATACTACTTGGTGGCCTTGGAATGACTAAGAAATCAGAATGTAATCAGACCTTTCCCCAGTTGGCTCTCTGTGGTGATAGATTTCTCATTTTATTCCAATAATCAAGTAAGAAACTTTCCCACTGACAGCACATGTCTTGCTTGATTGCAGAGAATATATGATAGGAATAGATTTCCCAAAAGGAACCAAGCCCTAAATATCTTCAAGGTCACTTTGGTAATCAGGATTGGCCTTACTAGACACAACTATGTGTTGTGGTTCCAGGGACCCCAAATGCCTTCTATGCCAAATAAATAATATAATACCTCCTCTAGATGGGAATAGCCTGGACTGGCATAAGCTTCTGGGATCTGGGGTTTTTCTGCTCATCTCCTGAGGCAAGGAAATACCACATGGTTTAGGATGAAAACTGCTTAGGGAGGCAACATGCCCTCTCTCCTTCTGTTATGTTCTTTTTTGGGGGGAGAAGGGGCTCTCCATTCAGTCCCGACCCCATTCCAAACCATGGAATATTTTCATGCTTCGAGTGATGGTGATAAAAACTCCAAATCCCAGCAGTCTCTGCCTTCCCTTGCTGGAGAAAGCATTATATTCACACTTTCTTTTTCTCCTATTAAAAAATAATCCCCGAGAGGTAGGGATAGGTTCATGAGTTTAAAAGCCTAATCTCTCATATATACCTCAATGTGAATGAGTTTACTAGATTCTTTTCTCAGAGAAGATTTTGATAGAGATGAGGAAGGTTGAATACACTAAAATACTTGGTGGGGGAGGAGTTGGAGGGAAGGAGGGAAGAAAGGGAGAATTTCTGAAGGCTTGTAAAGTAAAAAGGATTTTTTTTGTAAAAAATCCTTGTATCTCCACTAGAGACTATCCTATTGTCTCCCTATCAGTCCAATAATTTTGTACCTATCTTGTAGGGATGGTATGAGGATCTAATGAAATATACATACATACATACACATACATATACACACATATATGTACGTATATGTGTATATGTGTATATGTATGTATATACACACACATATTGTGATGAATACTATTGTGCTATAAGAAATATTGAGCAGGATAGTTTCAGAAAAATCTGGGAAGACTTACATGAACTGATGCAAAATGAAGTGAGCAGAACCAGGGCGACACAGTAATAACAACATTGTATAATGATCAGTTGTGAATGATTTAGCTCTTCTTATCAATACAATGATCCAAAACAATTCTGAAGGACTTGTAATGAAAAATCCTATTTACCCCTGGAGAAAGAACATACCTATTGGTTTGTTTTCTTGACAGAAATACTAGAATGGTTTACCATTTCCTTCTCCAGTCTATTTTACAGATGTGAAAACTGAGACAAATAGGGTTAGGTGACTTGCCCAGGGTCACACAGTGACAAACAGTAAATGTTTGAGGCCAGATTTGAATTCAAAAAGATGAGTCTTCCTGATTTCAGGCCTGGTACTTTATCCATTTTACCACCTAGCCACCCAGATCTGTGGATATAAAAATGAAAACTAGATCGTTGCCCTCAAGGAGTTTATAATTGAAGAGAAAGGAAATGTGTACATGGTATATACACATATAATTCATAGACGATATGTAGCATAATGTAATGGGGATTAAACAAGAAATTCAAAGTACCATTGAAAATTCTAAGGAGGCAAAGATCACTTTTGGCTAAGGGCATCAGGGAAGGCCTTATGGAAAAGGTGACACCCAGGCTGGGTCCTGAAGGAGAAGGATTTCAATAGGAAGAGATGAGGATGGGCTCAGTTTCATGCCTGTACCTGTGTCAATGCAGACAGGAAATCTCAGACTAAGATAAGAGAACAGTTAATTGTCCAGTTTGACTGAAATATAGAGGGCATGAAAGATAGCAGTATGAAATAAAGCAGGAAAGGAAAGTTAGAGCCAGATTTGTGGGGAGTCTTAATGACCAGGCAAGAAAAACCACCAAGATATTCCACAGCTCATAAGGTCCGTGAGGACAGAAACTCAATCTCTTTCACAACCTATGCAGCTGCTCTCCCCCTACTAGTACTTCATGAATATTTACTGAAATGTTATTTATTGAATGGGAGAGGGGCGCTTAGAAATGGAGGGAGTTGAGAGCATTATTAACCCATGCAATATAGGACTTATAGCCCTATCTAACTAATTGGGGGTTAGGACCAGGCCTATTCAAATGAAATCAGTATCCACCTAAAAGCGGTGTGATTTAAAGACTTCCAACTCCAATCCCCAACTTGTAGGACCAAAAATATCCCTGCTACAGACCTTGCTAGGGTTCATGAACTTTTCACTATTATTGACTCCTAGCATTTAGGCACTGAATGTAATTATTGCCTGGGAAGGGGAACACATTAAGGATTTATTGACTATTAGTAGCTTAGGTAATTTATTAACTTGGTAGTTTATCAGAACAGGGAGACACGGACACAAGACTTGTAGGCTTTAGTCAGAAAAAAGGGGACCTGGAAATGTTCAGAGCATAAGGTGCTACACCTCCTTTTTCTCTTCTATGCTCCAAAGGGAGTCTGCAATGGGGAGCTCAGGAAGGGTTAGAAAGAAAAATATATATATATATATATATATATATATATATATATATATTAATAAACATTTATTAAGTGCCTACTATGTGCCAGTTATTGTGCTAAGTATTAGGGATACAACAAGAGACAAAAGACAGTCTCTGCCCTCAAGGAGCTTACTTCTAATGGGGAAGGTAATGTACAAATAGGTACAAAGCTATATGCAGGATAAATAGAAAATAATTAACAAAACGAAGGCACTAGAATTAAGAAGGGATGGGGAAGGCTTCCAGGAAAAGAAGAAATTTTAGTTGAGACTTAGAGAAAGCTAGGGAGGTCAGTAGGCAGACATGGAGAGATAGCTGTCCGGGCACTGGGAACGGAAAGAGAAAATACCTGGAGCCAAGAGATGGAGCGTCTTATTTGTGGAAAAGTCTCAGGAGGACAGTGTTACTGGATGGAAAAGTATGTGTCCTAGAGTAATAGCTAAGAAGACTAGAAAGGTAGGAGGGGGCTAATTTTTTAAGAGCTTTGAATACCAAACAGATCTTTTTAGAGACCGCAGTGAGCTTCTGAAGTTTATTGAGTAGGGGAGTGATATGGTGGGATCTGAGCTTTAGAAATATCACTTTAGTGGCTGGAGGAAGGATTGGAATGGGGGGGAGACTTGTGGCAGGCAGGCCCACCACCACACTGGTACAATCGTCCGGTTGTGAGGTTATGAGGACCTGCACAAGAGTGGTAGCAGCGAGAGAAAGGTAAAATGCTAAAACTAACCTGGACATAAATGATTGAAATCGAAAACACTTATCAAGTGCTTACTATGTGCCATGCATGGAAAGAAATAAGGGGGATGCAAATACGAAGATATGGATGGTCCCTGGCTTCAAAAAGCTTTTATTCTAATAGGGGAAAAGAATACACATGGAAGAGGAGAGTCCTAGAAAGGGCTTCTTTGGTACAGAAAGGTACAGATATAATCATTGTCTCAAAGCCCATTGGTATGGGACTCTCTTCTTACTGGTGGAGATGAAGGCCCTACCCTAGATGGGTGGTTGTAATGTGGGATTTCAGATCTCCCCCCCAGCCCCAGCCCCAGCCCCAGCCCCAGCCCCAGCCCCAGCCCCAGCCCCAGCCCCAGCCCCAGCCCCAGCCCCAGCCCCAGCCCCAGCCCCAGCCCCAGCCATCATGAATAGCCCTCTCCTGGAACCCATTAAGGAAAGCTTGCTTAGTGGAGGTTTGCTTATATGAAGGCTTTCACACCTTTTGTTAATTTCTAATTAGGCACTGAGTCAGTAGGGTTGTGATGCCCTCTGACTATAAAAAGTGTGTGTGTGTGTACGTACGTACGTGTACGTGTGTACATGTGTGTACACACACATGTACGTACACACATATACAAACACATACTCTGAGGTTAATGCATTTTGCTTTGGGGCTCACTCATTGGAAGAGTGTTTGTGTAATTTGGCCAGATGAGAGTCTGAGTAGCTGTTAAGGACTCCCCCGTTAGAAAAACCCAGAGGTTGGTGCTTCCCTCTCTGGTAACTATGTCTGTATTGCCTTGGTCAGACAGTTAGATCTGTCTGTCAATCTGTACTAATTTCTAAGACAATTAGAAGCCCTGTCTGTTAGTCTTTATTTCTCTGCTTGTTTCTTCTCTATTTTCTTTGTATTTTATCTTAAGTGCAGGGTGCTGATTTTTTCCCTCAACTAATGAATGTAATTATAAAGATTGCTGACCCTTTGAACAGCTACCTTTTCTAATAAAGCAGATCTAAGAATTTGTGCTAGCAGTCATCCTCAGTATGCCAGGGTGGTTGCTGCTACAGGGCTAGGCAGAGTTGGTGTGACGCAAAAACTGTAGTTCCCAGGGTAAGTCCCTTTTAGGACTCTCCCTTTGAGTCCCACTTAGAGACTCTTCAATCAAGAGTCACCCCTTTGGGATTGGTCTTTGAGTTTTCTTTGAGTGTGAAGTTGACTTCCAGTATCTGAGATAGAATATGGAAGAGGCCAACCCCACCTCAAGTTGCTGAAAGAAAACACTCTGGGAAGGTATGAGAGAAGTGAGAAGTCTTCATCATATCCTTACCTCTAACTTGCTACTCTAGAGATGGAGGGGAGTTTTTCTATTGGGTGAGATTTAGGGATATTCTCTTGGTTGAAGAATTATGTAGCTCCCAATGGGAGAACTCTTTTATTCTGTATTTTTTGATGTGTGTGTATACATATACATATATTCTCATATTATACCTTCTCTGGTTTCTGTTTTGCTACAGTTTGGATAAATGGGTTTCTTTGCTATTCACTATGTGTGTTCATTATGGAACTGGTATTAGGTGGGAAAGGGGTTATGCCTTGGATATGGAGCTTGGCGTCCCTCTATTCCCCTGAAAGTCACAAAGTAATAAGAAGTTAAATGAAACCTGATCATATACCCAAAATAAACAATATTTAAAGGAGTAGACAGATGTACTTGTAGCCTTGTACCCTCTCTCTCCCATTAGAACAGAGTGGCACCTGGCCCCAACTTCCTTCTTCCCTTCCAGGTAGGAATGAAATTCTCCCTTGGAGAAGAGTGGAGAGAGGAGCTAAAGATGCCTATTCCACCTTTCTTGGAGCCACACAAAAGGACAGTGTCTTCATCTTAGATGGAGTCTCACTACATGTATGAGGATCATTATCATCACACAGGGATAGTGAATTGGGGCCATCAGGGAGTAGATTGATATACCCATTCCAGGAATAATGGTAGAGATGATTTGATCATGACTGCAGAACTGAAAGGGAAGAGAGGGTGCTGCAGGGTAGGCATCTGAGGCTGTTGAGAATATGCTTGAAGGATGAATGGGCAGTGGTCATGGCTGGATCCTGTGTGGGTGTGAGCACAAACAAGGTAGGATTTTTGTTGTTTTCTTTTTGGAGTTCAGTTTTGCAGATTCCAGCTAAATTATAAACATCTGAAGGATTAATTTCCTTTGAACCCTGATAATTCACAGCTGTGCTGAGTCACGTAGATTTCTTGCCCTCTGGCTCAGAGCCAATCAGGTGCCAAGTCTTTGTTATATATTTTGGGAGGCTGGTATTTTGCTTTGGAAGGTTATTCATAAGAAGGATCTTTTGATTTCCTGGCTGAGACTCTTGAATGGTCATTTGTTAAGAACCCCCTCCACTACTCTGATGTTGTCTGTGCTTCTTCAATCCAGTGATGTATGTAAAGTGTATAGCAATATTGCTGTGCTCAGACAGCTGGAGCCCTGTTGATTTTTGTGCTAATTTCTCTGCTTGTATTTTCTCTGCTTGTGTTTTCTGCTTGTATTTTCTCCACGTTCAGGGTACTGACCTTTCTCCTGAACTAGTGAATATAATTAAAAGTAGGACTGTTAACCCCTCTTTGAGCACTCTTTCCTTTAAAAGCAGATCAAAGAACCTGTACTAGTAGGACATCCTGGGTGTGCTAGGGTGCTTGCTAATACAGTGGGCATGAAATAATGGGCCAGGTGAGGCAGTCACCAATCAGGATATTGGAGCCCCAGGGAGAAGTTGCAGAGATGAAAAGTTAAAACATTCAAGACATAGTCTCTGATCCAGCTGGCAAGGGGAATTGTGAAGACACATCAGTAAGATGCTATGAATATAGAGTTAAATGCAGTTCTGTGCACTGGCCAGTCGAACTTATTTTGGCACTAGCTGTCTGGTGCTGGAGACAGATGCAGAAGGAAATGATGGAGGGGCCAAAGCCCAGTTTATCTCCCTCACCATTTTGCAGAGGGCTGGGTTTATATATAGTTCTTGCAACTTTTAATGCAGGGGAGTTGAGGCTAACTGGGTGCTCGATCTGTCCCCTTATTGCATGCATTGTAGCTCTTATGAAGTCAGCCCCTTAGTGGCAGAATCAAAGGTTAATTCCCTTCCCCCTTTCTTACTACCTAGCTTGAGCTTCTCCAATCATCGTATGACTTGGGGTCCTGTGGGTTCCTGTCCAATGGTGGATCAGCCTTCAGTTTACTTGACTTTCCAAAAAAAAAAAGCCTTAGAATGATGAGAGGAACTTGGGACACTGCAAGGACTTCAGGTTTATCCATGGGTCTACTATTTCTGAAGCTCAGTTGCATGAAATATAATAAGGCTGATGCCTGAAAGACAGTGCTGATGCTGCAAGGGGGCTGAAAATAAATCTCAGACCTGGCCCTAACCCAGGCCCATGAGAAGCCTCTAGTGACACTGCCTCAGCATCAAAGGGGCAGGAAGCATGAATGTGAATTGGGTCTGTGCCCTTGTCTCCCATGAGCCCAATCTCAAGCAGAGCTCAGCTGTCCTTCTGAGCAGGGCCCATGGGTCACTGACTGCAGGGCACCAGGAAGCTTCCTGCCCCCTGTCAGATGGGTCCCCTACCTGCTTAGTGGTGCTGGATATTTCTTTCATGTTTCACTTAGCGAGAAGGCTTAAAATTCATTCAAACAGCACAGTGATCTATTTGTCCACACTGAAATGTAGATGATGCTTTATTGGGAGCTAGTTTTGAAAGGGATAATGGCTTTGTTCACCTGAAAAGGATGGGAAGGCATGGGGAAGGGAAGAAAGGAAAAGAGGAAAGAGAAGTCTGTGTCTACCTACATTAGAGCTATGCTCCATCCCCAAGAGCAAGATGAGATGACGCTAAGGAAGGAGGGGGATGGAAAGTAGTCAACTTATTTCTGATCGACCTTCATGACAAAGACCTCAAGAATGGGTTGAAAAAGACTGCCTCCATGATGTGATATGGTGAGACAGGAAAGCCCTGTTCCATTATCCATCTCTTCCTCTCTACCAGGTGGTTCATGCCTGAAAGTGCACTGCCAAAGTTTGAACCTTTTAGCTTAAGACTTTGATCCCCATTCAAGTGAAAATCCCTCTAGGAGGGCATCACATTTGAGTGCGTGGAAGTCAGTCATACCTTGGACGAAAGATGCAGAATGGGTTTTGATAGGAGGCTGAAAGAGAGCTTAGATCACTGGAGATTAGTGGAAAGGGGACTTTGTACCATAGGGATGGTCAGGGACAAGAAGGCAAAGGAGACTGAAGTAACCCTAGGGGACAGCAAATGGGGCAACAAGTTTGTTAGGCCTCCATGAAGGGCCAGGGCAAGAATGTCCTATTAAAGGAGTTATGAAGACCTAAGTTTGAATCTTGCCTCAGATACTTACTAGTTGTGTGACCCTGGGCAAGTCACTTAACCTCTGTTTGTCTCAGTTTCCTCATCCATAAAACAGGGTATAACAATAACATCTACCGCCCAGTGCTGTGAGGATCAAATGAGTTACAGTTATTCCTTCCACATTGTGATTTTGCCCATCACAATTTCAATATATCATAGGTCAGCATTAGAAATTAAATGGGAATCTTGGGAGAGTTTTGTGGAAGCCACAGATGACATGCAAAGGCCAGTAGATGACAGAAAAAAAATTTAGAAACTCAGAAATACATGAATATATGTATAATATATTATATAAAATTATATAATATAATGATTATAATATAATAATACAGTCTATAAGTAAATACTTTTTATAGTGCCTAATTTTGCAATGAAGTATTGTAAATGCCCCATAAAGGAAAAAACAATCAGACCTTCTCTGATATGACAGGAGGGCCAAAACTCTTTATACAGATTTTCCACAATGCAGGGGTGCCATACCCCTAACCACCATGATGTAGGAGTGATAACAGTAATATATGAAAAAAAATTGTAAACCTTAAATTAAAGGTTTACATCATGATGATGATGTTTCTAAAATAAGGTGGCCACAGTGATAATTCAGCTAAATGACAGGAAAGATTTGTTAGTATCAAAGACAAAATTTGAACTCGTGGGATCATTTATCCTCTCTGGACCTCAGTTTTATCTCTAAAACCAGAGAATTGGACCAGATATAAAACTTATAGCTGTAAAACTGTGAATCATGACTCCAAGTTCAACATTTTATCAATGTGCCATATTTCTTCTCATTGTTTTACCAATGAGGAAAATAAAATCATTACTAAGGCGAGAGGAGGGTAAGGTATTTTTATAAACTCTGTACACAATCTACTAAACTCCAAACCCAGTAGGACTCAGGTATTCTTCAGATCTTTTAGGCCATTGCCTATAAAGTACCAGGAAGCTGAACGCCACTAATTATAGACATAATCTTGCTAGGAAAGATGGAGTGGGTATTTAAAGATTATTAGACATATGAAATACATGGGGAATTCTTAGCTCTGAAATGAACTGAATAGTCGAGACCTGTCCAGCACTGCTTAACATTTTCTGTTTCCCTTATTTGATCGCCAGAAATTATCCAGAGGTTGGAATTCTACCCTGATCTAATTAGGTATCGTTTTGAAGATGGGCTCAAGCCTATTTCTTCTAGAGAGTACTTACATAAATTCCCATTGGGAGTCCTATGCAACCACTCTCGGCTCTATATCGCACAGGAAATTCCAGATTGAATTAAAAATACTGGGCTCTGCTGTTGCTGGTCTCACCCACAAAAGGCCCTTTTCACTTTGCTTACGGCCAAGGGAAAGCTGAGAAGGGAACGGCTTCTGTGTTTGTGCACTTCTACTCTTTAAACAGCAGTACCAAGTCACTGGCTCAGAGCCTTCAAATGACTCCTCCGGGTCTGCTCTTCCTAAGCCCCAAGTACCCTGAGCTTCTGGACCTTTCCCAGAAGCCCCGCTCCCCCCAACACAAATACAAACTTCCTTGACCTCTTTTCTATTCCCTTAGGATCCTTCTCTCCACTAGGTGATAACTAGTACATTTGATAAATTGATCCTGTTCCGGTAGGCGCTAATAGATTAAGGTGCTGCTCCTCCCAGGAAACACACGTTCATGTTAACAAGAACTCATCATTCCAGGATGACACAAACATCAAGGATCTCAGAGACACGTCCAGCCCCCTCATTTTCCCTTCTAGAAGGGGATGCCATTATTTTAATGGGAGTCTCCTTCTAAGCAGGCCTTCCTGCCTCCCCTCTTTCCCAGCTCTAGTCCCCTGTCCAAGGCTATCAGACAAATTTTCTTTTTTTAGGCAGGGGAATGAATGGAATTTGCATTTTTAAAGCACCTACTACGTGCCAGACGTTGTGCTAAGTTCTTTACAAATATTACCTCATTTGATCTTCAGTATAACCCTCAAGAAAGCTGCTATTACATCCCCATTTTCATTGTTGTTCGGTCATTTTTAACTATGTCTAATTCTTCATGATCCTCTTTGGCAGAAGTATTGGAGTGGTTTGCCATTTCCTTCTCCAGCTCATTTTACAGATGAGGAAACTGAAGCAAATAGGGTGAAGTGACCTGCTCAGGATCACACAACATCTGAGACCAAATTTGAACTCGGGTCTTCCTGACTCCAGGTTCAACACTGTACTACCTAGCTGCCTCTTTCTCTTTTCACTTTTTTTTTCATTCTGACTTTAAGCACCAAATAAAATGAATGTTTTCATAAATTCATTAGAACAGAAAAAGGCTGTACATAAAACTCCATTATGTATCATTTGCTTTTCTTAATAATAAATTATGTTTATAATTATTACATATGCATAATATAAAATATAATAAATATAACATTATAATATATAATATGCTCAAAATACAATTTTCAAATCTGTATTGCTTGCCAAATTAATTTTCCTTATGCACAAGCCTGGTTATACTGTTGTTGTTTGCCTGTCATTTTAAAAAGGACCAATATCATTATGGGGTGATCTCTTGACTCAAGAGTGAACTAGATTTAAGTGAGGCAAAGTTGCACAAAGTCATTAGCCTCACTCTCTCTTCCAGAGTCACTGAAGTCCAGTGCCTCCCAAATAAAGTTCAAATCCATTAATATGGTATTCGAGGATTGTAAAGCCAATCACAGTAGATTCCTGAGAGAATGCTACTGTGAACAGCTTTTAAGATTTGGATTACACAGTATTAGTGAACACTTTGTTTATTCCATTACAAATCAAGATTCAGTACAATGTTCACAGTATCAACAATTCACAATATTATATACAATATTTAGAACAAGGAAAGTCTCAATATTATGTCCTATTACAGAAAGTAACAAGGAACAAGAGAAGAATCACTTGGTTTCCTAAGGGGGGAACCAGCTTCACATTTAAAGATTCAATCAAGTTAAAGATCCAATCAATCAATTAACAAAAGGAATAACCTAATTTCCCTAAGAGGGAGTTGATTCAATCAACAATTCACAATATACTGATCTTCCACT
>CM053598.1:118502412-118582080 GCA_028646575.1 Pseudocheirus occidentalis
CTCCCAGGTCCTTGTCCAGTCCTCAGGGCAATTCCCGGCACACACTGAAGTTCACCGGATTCAGCACACCTCAAACCCTTCAGGACTTCTCTTGCCTGGAACTCAAGGATAAGCCAGGCCACAAACAAACAAATCCCATCCTGTTCGTGTCTTCAGTCAGCTTCACTGAGGAGCCAAATCCAAAATCTGTCTTGTCTCTCTAAAATTCTTCCTTATAAGCACTGGCTTTCTCCCAAGTCAACAAGGGAGTGTCTCAGCCAATAGCCTTCTCCCAAGTCAACAGGGGAGTTCATATCTTTTCACCAATGGACAGAGTTCTATACTTAGCCCTAAGTTACTAGGTGCTACTTAGCCCTAAGTATCCTATCCACTTAGCCCTAAATATCCAACAAATTGATTACCATTACAAGGACATCTATAATCTAGTGCTACTTTCCTTTTTCAAACTTATCTTATACAGCTACCCCCTGTGTTCTCTATATTCCAACCAAACTATTTATTGTATAGTCCTGTAAACAAATTGTACTTTGCAACCTCCATTCTTTTGCTATTATTGTTCCCTGCTCCCCGAATTCTCCCTCATCCAATCTTACCTGTTACAATCCTATGCATCTCTTTTTTTTTTCACTAACAAGAAGCACTTTATTTGGAAGGCAAACAGGTTATTACAATGAGGGGATGGCAGAGGTCATGGTGTTATATGCTCATTACAAAATACTTCAGAGGAAGAATAGCACAGAATCTTCCCTGTATTTCGCGACTCCAACTTCAAAATAAAATGATGTCTGCTGTAAGGTTTAAGTTTGCTGTATGAAAATCTGCTCGTCCTCAAGCTGATGTCATTTCTATCCAAGAAATCATGAAGTGAAAACGTTGTTCTTTATCTCTTCTTGTTTCAGTGAATGGGAAGGATTCAACCAACAAAGTTCATGACAACAAGGTGCAAGATGGTGCTAGCAAAAAGGAAGTCAGCAAAAGCTCGTTCTGGAGAGATGCCCTGGAAATCTCCCTTGTTCTGTGGGTTGATCTGTATCCTCAGACAGACCACCAGGATGAAGCTTCCCACACAGGAGATGAAGCCGGAAAGGAAGGAGTTGAAGGGGAAGGTCCCCACGAGGAGACAGTAACCAAACTGCAGCGCTCCGGTCAGCAGGATGTAGAGCAGGTAGGCGTCCAGGAGCTTCAGGCGCTGCGGCGTGCTGCTCATGTACTTCTCCAGGAAGCGCGAGATCACCGAAGCCACCTACGCTGGCATAGCTCCGCCGTCGTGCCCGCGGCCCGCACCGCCCGCTCCGCGCCCAGAACCCACCACCATTCGAGCGGTGCTGTGCCCACGCATGCGCACTATCGACCCCCGACACAGCCACGCTGACACGCCAAGCCCACGAGTCTGCGCAGCGGCCCAGCAGAGCCCCGCCCACCCCAATCCTATGCATCTCTTAAGGTCTAACTCTAACTTTATCTCATACAGGAAGCGTTCACACATTTCTCTACCAGTTAATAATCCCTTGTCTCTTGAACCTCAAATTGGTTTTTGTGGGGAGCCAAGTTTGGGGAGCCCTGCTGTCCCACAGCAGGGCTGAGAAAGTATGAGAGGGAGCCCTACCATCCCCATACAGGGCTGAGAAAGTGTCACTGACCCAGAGGCTGCTAGTGAGTGCATAAAAAGAGAGACAGGATTCTCCAAATGGTAAAAGTAGAGAGCCAATGTTTATTGTTCCAGGCATAGCTTTGTAGAGCCATGATCCTTCTCCCTGTTTTCCCCTGTGAACATTGCACACTTTGATGTTCCCAGGCCGTGAGTGTAAACACCATGCTTATCTTGAAGACCCAATCCTCACATCTGTATGATGTTTGAGCACTTTCCTAGGGTATGTGGAACCTATCCAGGCCCATCAGCAGGCCAAACACCTGACAGGGCTTGTTCAGCCATATGGCCTGTGGTCCTCAACAGGTTTTCACTAATATTTCTTATGCATTCTTTTTTTGGAATGCAAATTATTTAGTTAATAAAAATGTTGAAATATATGTATGTCGATTTAAGTACAATGCACTTTTAACTTCAGCAATCACTGCACTAATATGCCTTCTTAATATTTTGTATTATAATTACTGAAGCCTGTGTTATATCATACTATGAGACCGGGGACTTTGAGAGGGCAGATTTGAACAAATAAGACACAATAGGGAAAGAACAGAGCTATACTAGAAATGAATTTCTCTTGTTTGTGAGTCAGAGAAGAGAAAATATTTAGGAGAGGTCAGCACTGCAATCTATGCTGCTGTAACAATTGTCAAGCTGGCTCATCCTTTGTGTTATGTAGTTTCAAAGCTGACCCGCGAACACTTTTCTCTAGGGACAAAGTCAGGAATAAGCTCGACTGGCATAATTCAGATAGGCAATAACTTCCTGAATCGGACCACAATTATCAACACCCCTCAAATCCCTAATCTGGTGCAATTTGTGTTTAGGCTTTAGAGCAGCAGGAGCCACACCCTTACAATACAGAGAGCCTTGAACAGCCTGAAGCACTAAAGTGATGGCTCAAGGGCAGGAGGTCCAGAACCAAACCCTTCAGTGCCAGGGAAGCATGGCAAGGCTCTACTTCCACTGCCCTCTCTCCAATGGACATTCCATTGAGTCTTCTCATTGTATTCTAGTACCCAGGTACATACCAGCTTGCACCAAGATATACCAGAGGTCTTTCCATTACTTGACTCCCTTTGCCTTGCCATTTAAGTACATAGCAGGTGCTTAAATGAATAAATATCTATATCTGTGTGTGTATCTATCTCTTTTTGAAGGGCAGTTGGGGCTAAGTGACTTGCCCAAATTCACATAGCTGATAAGTGTCAAATGTCTGGGGTCGGATTTGAACTCAAGTCCTCCTGAATCCAGGGCCAGTGCTCTATTCACGGCACCACCTAACCATCCCTAGAAATATATATTTTTTAAATGAATGTAAAGGTAGAGAGGCTAGAACAGGTAAGATGAGTTAAGCGGCTGCAAAGAACCTAGTCTGACTGGAACTCAGAGTGAATAAAGGGGAATAGCACCAAGATGGCCAGCCCAGAAAGGGGGCTTAAAGGCAGTAGAAGTCCTTGAACACAAAGCTAAGCAGGTTTTTTTTTCTTATTCAGTAAATAATAGGGCTTCGTTGCAGATTTTCAAAATTTACAATTCTTATTTTATGGATGAAAAACTAACTAAGAGAGATTTAAACATTTCAGGACAAAGCCACACAAGTAGAAGTGCCAGAACCAGGACTCAAACCCCTGAGGTCTGAACTTTAGATCAATTCCATTCCATTCAGTAGTAATTTATTAATTATCTGCCTAGTTCCAGATTCTCTGTGCCCTTGAGGAGCCCTCGTGATCTTTTCACAAGACCACAACATAGATTGGAAGTTGTTATGACTCATCTTTTTTTATCCCTGGTGTCAGGATTAATCAAAAGGATTGTTTTGATTCTTATGATCATAGATATAGAGCCAGAAGAACCTTAAAGGTTTTCTTCAGTTAGTCAATCAACTAGAATTTATTAAGTGCCTTAAGTGTCTCCTATGTGCTCAGCATTGTGCTAAGTCTGGGTACAAAGAAAGACAAAAAACAGAAACCAAAACAGTCTCTGCCGTCAAGGAGTTCATAATCCAACTCCCTCATGTAGATGAGGAAACTGAAGGCCCCAAAAGTTAAATGACTTGTCCAAGGTCATACGGGTAATAAATGTCAAAGGCAATATTTGATTCAGGTCCCTTGGTTCTACATGGAGTCTATGGTCTTTCCACTGTACCGCACTACCTCCATCCTCAAATACTTTGTCTAAAGTAACATGGACTCATCTACCTCATACCGCTCACAGCAATACTTGGAGGTGATAACTGCTGTCTGGAGTAGCTATATCTAGCCCTCTGTGTAGGCAGAGTAAGTGGATATTTCTTGGTTTAATGAGATCTACTGAAAGGCTCACAAATGCCCAACTTTCTCCTGCACTGACCAGCCTCAGAGGAATTCTACTTCAACGATGATATTTATTAAGAGCCTGTTTTGCTCAGAGCCCTGTGCTAGGTGCTAGGAAAATGTCAAAGACTGCATAAAGTCACAGTCCCCTCTTTCATGACTCACTGCCCACTGAGAAGCGTCTTTTCCTTAGGGAGCTGAGGACTGAGGAACTGAGCATTGGGCTCAGTCTGGAAGGATCAGATAAACTGCTCCAGGATGAATCCGTGATGCTCCATAGGATGTGGCCATGAACTGCTCTCTCTGTCTCTCTCTATGTCCCACTCCTCTCTTCTTTCTCTTTCTTTCTGCTTTTTTCTCTCTGTCCTCTCTTCTCTCTTCCTTTTTTCTCTTTCTCTCTTCTCTGTCTCTCCTCTTTCCTTCTCTCTTTCTCCTTTCTTCCTCTCTCTCTCTCTCTCTCTCTCTCTCTCTCTCTCTCTCTGTCTCTGTCTCTCTCTCTTTCTCTTTCTCTCTCTCTTCCCCCTTCCCCCTCTCTATGTCTCTCTATGTCTCTGGCTCTGCCTCTGTCTCTCTCTCTCCTCCCTTCCCCCCGTCAAACCCCAAAGGGAACATAAACACATTAAATGAATTCATCTTCCTCTCCCAGAGAGTCAGCAAACTGAAAAACAGCTCCTGCCCTCAAGATGCTTACATTCTATAGAACAATTCAGCATACACACAGATAAGTAAATGCAAGATAAGCAAGAAGAAAGAGTCCTTCTTTATGCCGGGAATGTCTTTCCTCCACGTCTCTGTCTATTGAAATCCTTTCATTGCTTTAAAGTTTGGGTCAGTTACCACTCCATTTATGAGCCTTCCCTGGTCTTCTCAACTGTGATTCTCTCTTCTCAAAACAGGAAAGACCACAAGGAGCAGTGCGACTCTTTCAGAACATCCTTTATTTATGGTGACATTCTGGTGCAGTATTACCTCATACCATTCAGTAGAGAATACAAAGTCTGCTCTGCCAGGATTGGTACTATTAATGCTTCTAAAGCACTTTAGAATCCCAAAACAGAAACTATTTTAATGTAGAGAAATATACATTTCTCCTTCCTTCTTTGTCCCCCCATATAGTGAAAAGAACAATGGACAAAGGGAGTTGTAAAGTCTAGGTTCTAGTTCTACCTTGCTGTTTGACCATGGCCATATCACTAAATCCCTCTTGGCCTCATTTTCTTAACCTTGAAATGATAGGATGGGAGTAGAGGATTGTGAAGGTCATTCAAACTTATTAACATGCTATGATTCTTGGAATAACCTATGAGTCAATTGTAAAAAGTCAAACCAATTATCCATCTGAATTATTTTCATGATGCTATTGGGTTATTTGGTAAAGATTACCTCATCTTGGCTATGTGTGGAGTGATCCTAACCCCAAAACTTCAGGGGTGCAGAGGGGAAGGACAATCTTCACATCCATTTTGCTCAGGTGGAGATCAGCTCCCTCTGGTGGTTGAGAAGGAACAGCCAAGCCTCTACCTTCACTACCTGACAAGCCTTTCAAAGTCTTGAGGTCATGGGAGTATAAATTTAAATCTAGAAGGGATCTTAAAAATCGTCTAGTCCAGTTCCTTCATTTTGCAAATGAGAAAATTGAAGCTCAAAGCATTAATAGTAAATAAACATCAGAGGCAAGATGTGAGCTCAGGTTTTCTTGACTCCAAGTCTAACGTTCTGTCCATTATGCTATGGTGCCGTTCTCCATGAAAACTGGTAAGAAAGGCACCAGATGGCAGAAGGTCTTGAATAATGAATTTGAACCCTCTCTCTCTCTCTCTCTCTCTCTCTCTCTCTCTCTCTCTCTCTCTCTGTATATATATAATATTTATATATTATAACACACACACATTTAGCCATTAGTTCTCTGCCTGAGTTCTTAGGAATAAGGAGGAGAGAACCCTCTGACTTTTAAATGAAGCTAAGATGTCAGAGAAGTTAAATTAGCTGACCAGGTACATTGATATTTATGCTTAGTGCTCACCCTTTGCCCTGTTTGTGTGGAGGAGATAAGACAGACAACTATTAGACAGAAATATAAGTGCTGAGAGACACTTGTAGCAGGTATATGAAGACAGGAGTCAAAATTGCTTCATCTTTCCTATTTATGGGATGGATGGGCAGCCTGAGAGCACATGTTCCCAGGGGAGACCCTGAATGAGGATATGAACCATTTCACAGATGCCCCCAAGACTGACTCTAGTCTATCACATCAGAGACTAAAAGGACAAGTTATGGGTATAAACAAAGATCTGTGAAAGTTTAGAGGATCACTAACTCTCAGACTGGGAAGGTACTTCTTCTGAAGATGGAGTCGGGAGGGGGGGGTCTAAGAAGACTTCTGGAAGGAGCTGGCATTTGATCTGGACCTTGAATTATGGGCAGAAATTAAACAGTAGGAGAAAGGATATTCTAGATGGAGGCAATAGCATTGACAAGAGAGAAAAGACAAGAAGATTTCATTCTGAGAATGAGAAATAGTTATATTTGGCTATGTCGCAAGAGAACAAATGGAAAATAGCCTAGTATTTAAGGTCCATCAACTTATCTTTTCCAGCTTAAGAAATTTATTCATAAGGTAATATGTAAGCTACTGAAGTTTTTTGAGCAAAGGAGTAACCCCATTAGAGTTGTTATAAACTAGTCCTAATATATATGTGCTGTCTCAAAATAAAAGCTTGATTTGTTTTGTTGAGTGTCTATATTAAAGAAAGTGTTAGAGCTAATGTAAAATAATGAATAAACTTAAAAGTATGTCAAGAGAACTCTTCTTCCCCCTCAGAGACCCAGTTGTTAAACATTTATTTACTAGCACATCACTGGAGAAAAATGAGACTAAAGCTGGGCTAATAGATCGAGAAACAGGGAGGGGTGAAACAACAGGAAGCTGCAGTAAATACAATGAATACACTTTTGAGTGTTAAGGCAAAAGGAGAGAGGAAATGACATAGAGCTGAAAAAGGTTAGGAAGTGAGGAGATGAAAATTAAGGACTTTAGACTTCCCTTGGGAAAAATTTGAAAAATCGGTCAGGGAAAACACAGAGAGAGTGATTGTGGGGAATTTGGGTTTTGGAGTTTTTTTTTTTAATGGTAATAGTCATTTTAAGGCAGAGGAAAGTGAGACAATATAGAAGGGGAGAATTGCAGAAAGAGAAGGGGGGATGTGGCAGCGTATGAGATGGAGATTATGGATGGGCCAGTGTCCAAAGGAAAATTCTGAAGGAGATGAAGTCGAAAGCACAAGTGAAGAAGTTAGCCTTTGGAAAGAGAGCCACTTCTTGTTGGGCTGTGTTTGTCCTTCATTCTCGAAGAGAATGTCAGGGAGATGATGACATGACTTGCAGTTGACTGTGATTTGAGTGAGAGAGGGCTGTGCAAGGTCCCCAGCCTCACTTTCTCCTCCAGAGCCATCTGGGTCCAGTGGCCAGATATTCATCAGGACAACCGGAAATGACTCATGATGCAATGGGAGGTCCTGGCCCTTTTAGGCTAAAATCTTTTCAGTGAATAGGCCTCTTCTAAGACAAGAAGGAAGGAGAAGCTGAGTGAAACTTAAGTAGAAAATTTGTCATGAGGAGCAAACTTGAGGAAGCTCATGTCAGATGGTTTTCATCTCAGTGAAGTGTGACAAGAGGTCATCTGCTATGAGTAAAGGTGTTGGGATTAGAGGCCTGAGGAGAGAGGATAAGGTCTGGAACAATCTATCTGGTAAATGAGATTGGAAGTTAACAAGAAATTAACAATGGTATTGCTTAGCATTAGTGAGAGTCCAGTGGAAATTAGACAGCTTTTTTTTTTTTGGAAGAGGGAAAACAAGGCAGTGGGGGTTAAGTGATTGCCCAAGATGACATGGCTAGTAAGTATCAAGTGTTTGAGGCCTGATTTGAACTCAGGTCCTCCTAATTCCAGGGCCAGTGCCCTATTCACTGTACCACCTAGCTGCCCCTAGATAGCTTTTATAGTGAGTCATTGAGTCATCCTTTGGGACTCATGACCCACTAGAATATGCTGAATGGGTCAGATTCTGGAGTCTCAAGATGAGAGACTGGGGTCACCATGGAAATGAAAGTGATGGAGAGAAGACATATCTCAAAGGGCTTGTCTCTGAGGTTAGTAGCAGCCTGGATACAGCCCCTCTTGTCCAACTCTAAGCAGCTGAGGTCAAGGTCAGCCTACAGCCTGACTATGAGAAGTTGGGGAAAGCAAGGAAATGAATTCTTTTTTTAAACTTTTGTTTATTTTTGGTTTACATCATTCATTTCCATGAGAATTTGAATTACAAATTTTCTCCCCGTCTTTCCCCTACTCACCACCCCAAAACAGGGATCCCACTGTATACCCCCTACCCCAATCTGCTCTCTCCTATATCCTCCCCCATTACCCCTCTGACTTTCCAGTAGGGCAAGATGGATCTCCCTACCCCAGTGTCTGTATATCTTATTTCCCAGTTGCATATAAATAATAATAATGATAATATATATATACATATATATTTTTAACATTTGATTTTAGAACTTTAAATTCTAGATTCTTTCCCTTCCTCTCTCATCACCCTCCCCCATTGGAAAGACAAACAATTCAATACAGGCCGTATATGTGTAGTTACAGAGATCTCCACAATGGACATATTGTGAAAGATTGACTATATTTCCCTCCTTCCTATCCTGTCCCCCACTTGTTCTATTCTCTACTTTGTCCCTGTCCCTTTACAGAATTGTATCCTTCTAATAACTCTCCCCTACAACCTGCCCTCCCTTTTCATCCCCATCCCCCTTCTCATCCCCATCCTCCCTACTCTCCTGTAGGGCAAGATATCCAATTTAGAGTGTATGTCATTCCCTCCCTAAGCCAAATTCAATGAGGGTAAGGTTGACTCATTCCCTTTTGCCTTCCTGTTCTTCCCCTCCATTGTAACAGTTAGCCCTTGCCTCTTCTATATGAGATGATTAACTCCATTCTGTCTCTCCCTGTTTCCTCTCATTCTATTCCACTCCCACCTCTCAATTTCACCTTTTAAAATATCCCATCCTATTCAATTGATCCTGTGCCCTCTGTCTATGTACACATATATACACACACTGTGAGATATGGTTTACTATGCTTGTGCAGAATGATGATATTGCTGAAGTTAACCTGTGAGCTTAATATTGACAAGATGCCTTCTTTGTCTGTTGCCCTATAAAGCAAATGGGCACTGGTCAGTGAGCAGGGAAACCATGGGGAGCCCATAGGGGAGTCTGTGTGTGCCTTGACTGGTCCTCATTAAGGCTTGAGGGGATTCAGGGGAGTGCACAAGCTGTGCTTGTCTTGATTGACTCCATCGAGTAGGAGTAGTTACTCCCTTTATCATTGGCCCCTGTGAGAAGGGTTATTAGGGAATGTTGTAGGAGCTGGTTCACCCAATATCAACAACCTTTCTGAGCAGACTAGACTAGAATAAAATAAGATAATATAACCCATCCAAAGATGTCTGCCTGTCTGACCAGATCAAGAGTGAACCTGTTAGAAGCTGGAGTCCCAACACTTTAGTGCCTCCTGTGTGTTATCTGTGAAATATCCTCAAAAGCAAAATAATTCAATTCAATTCAGTTCAATGCAACTCAACAAAGCAACTAGGCAGCGTAACAGATAGAGTGATAAGCTTAGAATCAGGATAAACCTGAATTCAAATTCTGCCTCAGACACTTAATAGCTATGTGACCATCGTCAGCCTCCCTTAGCTTCAGTTCCTTCATCTGGGGTTGAACTCATTGGCTTCTAAGATCTATGATTCTGTCAACTTATGAATATAAGGACTCTGTATCTGTTATGTGTATGTGTATGTGTATATGTGAAAGAAATATAAACTTATAGCTCATCAGTGAGAAGGTAGCATACTAATTCATTGTTGGTGGATTGTTTATTGGTCTGCCTGTTCTGGAATGAAATTTGAAATTATGTGAGAAAAATGACAAAACTGTTTACACCCTTTGACCTACCCCATTGGTCCCACTTCTGAACTCCAAGAAAGCCCAAGATAGAAAGGATCCATATATTCCTAATAGCACTTTTTTATGTAGCAAAAAGCCTACAACAAAGTGCCCATCAATTAGGTAAAATATGAACAAATTATCATATAGAATAGAATATTGTTGTGTTAAATAAATGACCAAAATGATAGATTCCAAGAAACCAAGGAAGACTTACAAATGAACTGAGGCAGTGAAGTAAGCAAAACCTGGAGAATAATTTATATAATGACTTCAACATTGTAAAGGAAAACAACTTTTTGAAGGACTTCAGAATTCTGATCAGTGCAATGACCAACCACTACTCTAGAGGAATGATAATGAAATATGCTTCTCACACATTGGTGTAGAGATGATGGATTAGATATACAAGGTGAGACAGATATATCAAGACTCAATGGATGTGTGATTTTGCTTTATTTGACTCTACTAATTTGTTACAAGGGAAGGCTTTTATTTGGAGAATGTAGAGAAGAGAACTGTGAGGGATAAGTGCGTGGGAGAGAGATAGTGATGCAAAAAAGGGAAAAAATACAAAAAAGAAAAACACGTCATCAAAACATTAAAAAAATAAACAGAATAGAAGGAAGTTCAAAAAAGGAAACAGAAGCAAGGCAGTGTTAGTACTATCATGTTAAATTTAATATACATTTATAAAACAAACTGTATATAATAATAGAGATTCTTAGATTCCTATATAATCCTCTTTTCTAGTCTTCACATACTGAAATATTCATGCTTATTGATGTTTGTTAAATTCATAATTAAAAAGAAAATTTTAAAATAAAATATCATTATGCCATAATAAACAAGGAATATGAAGAATTCAGAGAAACTTGGGAAATGAATCACACTACCAGGGCAAAGGGAGAACCAAGATAGATGGGTAGGAAATAATAAGACCTAAAGTGCCAAGAAGAGCTATCTATGACTTGGAAGTTCAAAGACAGGACAGATCACTGCAGGCTGGAGTGGTCAAGGAAGGCTTCACAGAGAAAGTGAGATTTTTATCTGGGCCTTGAAAAAAAAGAGGACAGTATTTTGAAGCTTTCTAGGGAAGAAAGGTCTTTTCCTTCTTCTCTCTCTCTCCATATGCTAAGAATCTTTTATTTAGAAGAAAGAAATAATAATACTCTCTACTGACTAATGCTGGGCTTCCTATTTCTAGAGAGATCACAGAGACTGACCTCAGGTCAGATCAGAGCTATTTGCAGTGCTATGGTGGTGTATGGGAAATGAGCCAGCATTTCCGGTGACAGCAAAGAAAGAATGTTGATGGGCTTGGCAGCCTTCCATTCTTGCGGTTAAATTGTTCAGGTCTCATGGGAGACATGTTGTTCTCTAACTTTTTTTCATTTATTGCTTGCTAAATTCCTGAGATGTACTGGGTGCTACATAAAATGTAGACAGTCACAGTCACTGTTCTTGAGGAACTTAATGTCTATTAAATGAGCCTAAATGTTCCTAATTGGGCCAGCCTTAGGCATAAATGCAAAGACTATGGAGAGCAAAGTGAAAAATCTCCTGACCTTGCAAAATTGCCAATGTCTAAAATGTCACAACTAGAGAGCCACTCCTTTGAATTAGGGTTATGTCTCTCACCAGGGCAGTTAGGTGGTGAAGTGGATGGATGGAGTGCCAGGCCTGGAGTCAAGCAGACTAATTTTCCTGAGTTCAAATCTGACCTTAGATACTTACTAGTTGTATGACCCTAGGTGAGTCACTTAACCCTGTTTGCCTCAGTTTCCTCATCTGTAAAACGAGCTGGAGAAGGAAATGGCAAACCAATCCAGTGTCTTTGCCAAGAAAACCCCAAATGGGGTCACAAAGAGTCTGATACAACTGAAACAACTGAAGAGCAATATCACAATTTCAGTGAATTGTCAGCAACAAATGCTTTCCCTCTCTCAGCAAATAAATGGTAGACTGTAGGATATCAAATTAGTCATATGTTTCAGCCACGGTCAATGCATTTTGCTCTGTTTGATTACTTTGTTAGAAAGGCAGGTTCTTTTGGAGGCCAGGGAGTCACTAGGAAAAGATAATGATGTGAAAAAAGAAGAGCATATTTTTTTTTTCTTTTTGGAGGGTAATTGAGGTTAAGCGACTTGCCCAAAGTCACACAGCTAGTAAGTGTGTCAAGTGTCTGAGGCCGGATTTGAACTTAGATCCTCCTGACTCCAGGTTCACTGCACCTCCTAGCCATCCCCTGAGCATAAATTTTTTAATGACATCAAATGAAATCCAAACACCCCATAGTATTTAACACTGAAAAGTTATGAGTCATTAGCCCCTTTCCATGCTTTAACTGCTTTCTTAGCAGGTACTACCTCTACACCTATAGATAGTAACCCTTTCTTATCCTTGGCAAGTCTTGTCCATGTCCTTCTATAAATCCTTCAAAGAAGGATTAGAATTAGAATTAGAATCCTTGTGTTTATAGGCATCAATACAGGATTTCAGCAACTCATCAGTTATCTGTCTCTTATTGTTCATTCATAATACATGACCCGTTAACTTCCTTTTCTGGTCATACATGTATTTTATATCATACCTTACTTGAAGGGCCATGATAATGTGGTCTGTGTTAGAAAATTGTCTATTAAAGTCTTGGCTGTTTCCTTCTCCTATTTCTTCTGTTGGTGAATTACTTTGAGTCACATCCGATTCTCTGTGACCACATTTGGAGTTTTCTAGGCAAAAGTACTAAAGTGGCTTGTCATTTCCTTCCCTAGCTTATTTCACAATGAGGAAACTGAGGCAAATAAGGTTAAGTGACTTCTCTAAGGTCACACAGCTAGTTAATGTCTGAAGCTGGATTTAAAGTCATGAAGATGAGCATTCCTCACTGTGCCACCTAGTTACCTCTTATTTTCTTTGAAGATACTCTTGATTCATGCATCAAAAACATTTATCACTTAAACTATCATGTGCCACGCACTACAGTGAGTGCTGGGAATACAAAGAAAAGGTAAAAGCAGCCTCTGCCTTCAAGGAGCTAACATTTGCATGGAGGAGACAATGCATAATATATATATATATATATATATATATATATATATATATATATATTATTTATATATATATATAAATACATACAAAATAAATGGAGAGGAAAGGAAGACCCCAGCAGGCAGGGAATGCAGAAGGTGGCTTTTGAGAGGAATGTTGAAGGAAATGAAGGCCTCTAACTGGCAGAGGGCAATAAGATCATCAGAATCAACATGGTCTAGAGACGAGAAAGGAAACGTGCATATCAGCAGATGCCAGTGTCTTCTTGGTTACCTATTATCATTTATTATACCTACCTTTTACGTATTATCATTTATTATACCTACCTCATAAGGTGGTTCTGGGAGAACAAATGAGACCATATATGCAAAACATTTTATGAACTTTAAAATCCCACCTGAATTTCAACTATTTTTTAAAATAATAGAGCATTTATTGATCAAGCACAAAGAGAGAAGGTACTTATAGCTGGAGCTGTGCCTTAAAAGATCAACTGTTATTATAAATGTTTTTAATACAGTCTGGTTTATTTGAGTCCTACCTCACACTTTCTATAGACTCATTTTCCCTTCCAATGTTTTGTGATATTTTAGGAAATCATATTTAATAATCTTCTGTCATCTTTCTTTAAATGTCTTTTTTGGTCTTTTTTAAAACTTATTTTAAACTTAAATACAAAATGAGAAAAGAAAAATCAGCATTGCCATGTATACAACAAGGGAGGATTAAATATAAAACAATAAACTTCCATTTCAAGAAAAGCTAATAAATACTACACATTGCTTTCGAAGTTGCCCAGCTTTTCCTTGCTTCTTTCTAAGTTTTCTTTTATTCTCTGCTGTGCAGCAGCAGCAGTTTATTTTCTTTATAATGTCTTTTAAAAGGAGTTTTAATTCTAAATCCATGTTGCCCTTGACCACAAAGAGATCAAGTTTTTACTTTCGGAAGGTCCTGATGGCCTCCTTTTTGTGGTGACTATTCTACATTGCTTAAGTGAATGAATGAATGAACAAATGAATGAAAAAGCATTTGTTAAGTGCTTACTATGTGCCAAGCATTGTACTAAGAGCTGAGGATACAATAGAGAAAGCTAGTCAGTCAGCTCTCAAAGAGCTCATACCATAATTGGAAGAGAAAACACATACAAGAAAATTCTACTGCAGGGCAGATGGAAAGACCTGGAAGTCCTAAGGATTCTTTTGGTGGAGTGGCGGGTGGGAGGTGGGGGAGGGGGGAAGGGGCAGGAGGAAGGGAAAGGGAAAGCAACTGGGGTTAAGTGACTTGCCCCAGGTCACATAGCAAGTTTAGTGTCAAGTGTCTGAGGCTGGATTTGGACTCAGGTCCTCCTGACTGCAGGCTGGGTACTCTATTCACTGTGCCACCTAGCTGCCCCATTGTTTTTTAAGTCCTAAAGGATTCTTCAGTGAGGCAGATAGCAAGTCCCAGATACTCTTAGGTTTCTAAAATAGTTAAGATGACAGTACCCAATAGCCTGCAGGAAATAAAGGCAGGAAAATATGGAAAGGCTTGGAAAATGGTGTGGCAGGGCAGATAGTAAGGCCTGATGGTCCTCTCTCTTATTAGAAAACATGGAGTTACTGACTTCTATCTCATTCAAACCCAGCGTACTGTCAAACAGCCAAGGCCAGGAAGAAGGTAAGGTGGGAGAGCATCTCCAGTAGCGGTGACTCTTCCTACCAACCATCAACATCTTTACTTCTGTCCATTTCCCCCCTTCTATACAGTACCCAGAATCCTTTCATAGTGGGCCCCCAGAAAATTCCATGGTCAACACTCACTCAAAATCATAGCTCATAAGCCCCTGCTTATCAGACCACCAGAGTGCCCTGTTCAAAACAAAAGATATTTAATCAAGCTACATAGCAAATAAAGTGACAAGAAAAAAATCACCCTCCTATATACATGGGTTATACCGTCAAAGGGATAAGATACACATACAAGAACATATACGATCGCACACTCAGAGAGCAGCACATGGCAACATATGTGGTCAGAGCGTGTACATGGCCAGAACCACTCATACCTCTGATTTTGCAGATCACTTAGTGCTCTCTCGTGATGTCACCAACCCTGCTCTCTGCTGGACATGATGTGTCCACTCTCTTCTGGGAGGGTCATTTCTGTTGTACACTAGATACTAGTCTCTGCTAAACATTCTGCTCTATATGACCAACCTCCATAAAATGGGCATCCCCTATATTCAGTCTCTTGATTGTAGACTATTTACTGTTTTCTACTACCATATATTGGAATGTAATGGCTATAAAAACCTCTCCTTGACAAAATTAGATTGACTTTCCTTTACTGCATAGCTAAGGGCTACAAGTGAGAAAATCAGCAAAATCTAGAAGTACCCTGGATGAGATAATATCTATTCTTTTAACCAGTTTTCTGATGCAAGCTTCATGTCCTTGGTTCTAGTTAACTGTCTGACTTGGGGCAAGAAAATTCCTTTTAACTCTTGTGCAAGCCATGATTGTGTAGCTTGTGTAGTCCCATTTCATAGATTCTATTATCATCATTCCTATTTTACAGGCAGTGGTTAAGTGACTTGCCCAGGATCACAAAGCTAGTAAGTGCCTGAAGGTAGATTTGAATACAGGTCTTCCTGACTCCAGGTCCAGCATTCTATCTTCTGTGACCCCTGGCTGCCCTAGGGTTGGTTAGAAACCAAGTTCCATATCTTGTCCTTTTCCTCCTGGACAATAGCTGGGAACAAAGGACTGTAGGACATAGGGAAGCAAGGGAGAAGATTAATTTTGAATCACTGACCATTGCCAGACGAGGTCATGTCTAGGGAATGGAGTGCCAGGAAGAGAAGAGAGACAGACAAGGGAGGTGGGAAGATGCTAAAAATAAACTTGACCTTCCTAATTTTCCAGAAGGTCAATACTTCTTCTTAATTTCACACAACATGAGTATGAGTTGGTAGATACCCATGAAGGTATTTCCCTCCTGATGATTTTCTTGTTTGCTTTCAGGGGCCAGAGGAGGTGGGGAGAAGAGAGTATTTCCCTTTTGCATTCCAATGGATGCCACACCTCAAGTGGAATGAAGGCCCACTGCTAAAGACACTCCTTTTCTACCCAGCCATCTGAGTTCGAATGCAGGATTCTGCATCAAGTCCCTGACTTGAGGTTAAAGAGAGATCAGGGAAATGGGGAGGAATAGGAAGAAATAGAGAGTGATTTCTTGAAGAATTGTCAAAGTCCCATCTGTTTTTTCTTGATCAATACACAACGGGAGTGTTCTTTTTGTCTTGGGGGCAGATGTGACAGATGATCCTTATGCTGGTACTAACAAAGTCTTTGGCAAGTAAACCATGATCTTGCACAACAAAGTGAGCAGTTAGGAAAAATTTAGATACAGAATAAATGTAATGGAATAGTTTGGGCTGCCAGGTTAGCCAGCCCCCTACACTTCCCATTTCCATGCCTCCATGGTAGTTGGGCTGTTTATCTCAGAGCAAGTCAAGCATATCCTAGACTCTGTGTACAGCAGAAACCACCCTTTGAGAGAATGCCGCCTTATTAAAAAAAACAAACAGAAACCTCAGTTTCTCCAAATAACTCAATAAGGAAACTATTTTTCATGAAGTAGCATCAACCAGATTTGGCCTGATACATCAAATATCTGAACTGACTGTAATCTACATCTCTTCTTCCTGCTTTTCTTTTCTCCCTGAACTTTGAATTTTCTAATAGACAAATAACCAGGAAATAAACTAGTTTTAATTTGCTAATGGTATCACCCTTTATTTCTAAATGTTGTACTCATTTTTACCTTAACTTGTATGTATGCATGTCTGTGTGTATGTATGTATGTATATGTGTATGCATGCATGCATGCATGTATGTATGTACGTGTATATGTGTATACAGTGTGAGATGTTGGTCTAAACCTACTTTCTGCCAAACTGCTTTCCAGTTTACCCAGCAGTTTTCTCAAATAGTGAGTTCTGCTTCCAAAAGCTTGGATCTTTGTGTTTATCAAACACTAGGTTACTATAGTCATTTACTATTGTGTTTTATGTACCTAATCTATTCTACTAATCCACAACTCTATTTCTTAAGCAATACTAGATTGTTTCCATGATTATCAATCAATACAATAAAATAATGTTATTTTTAAAAAAGAATCATAATTGAAGGAAATGCTGAATTACAGTTGGAGGTTACTGAAAATAAAGATGTAGTTTTGTTCCCATCCAAGTGCATGGACACCTGTAATCCATGGGTCACAGGTTAAAACTCATGTTCTCGAGGAAGGCAACTTGGCCCCCATAGCTAAAGGAAGGAAGGAAAACCACCACTTATTAGGTGCTTGTTTTGTTCCTGGCACCCTGTTAAACACTGGGGATATAAATAAAAGAGAATGTCCTTGTCCTCTTGGGTCTTTCATTCTAGTGGGGGAAGATAACACAGAAGGGACTGAAAAGTGGCAAGGGTGAAGGTACCCATTGTGAGAGCATGGTTCCTAAGTCCAGAAAGTAAGGGAATAGGGCTGGGAGAAGAAAAGCAGGCTGACCAGGATCCCTACACACAAATGGAAACTTTAGGAGAACTCATCAAATGAAGGGATAGGGGACAGGATATTTTAAGCTTTTGCCTGAATCCAGACTTCACAGAACAAATCCTAAGGGGATCTCAGGTCTCAAATTCCCCAACCCTGTAAGGTGAGCTGGACAGAGGGGTGGTAGGTTGTTCCAAGGCACGGAGGCTCCAGATACTGAGATAACTTCCAGATTTAGCCAGCGTGGCTCTGAAGTCCATAAAAACAGGACAAGGGCAGGAGGGGAATGCTAAGGGATTAAAACCACATCATGGTAGAGCAAGAGCTCTGGACCTTGCTAGCCTCTGCTATTATATTATTCACATTGTATAACAGGTAAGGGAAAGGGATTACCTGTCTGGCATACCCCAAAGTAAGTTTATCTTCCCTTAGGAGTGCCCATGGTGGCACTATGAATCTTGGAGGAATTATATATGATTCTTCTGGAAAGAGAGACTCACTAGAAGAGGGCCTGTGAACTTGCTTTGTTTTTGCTTTTTAATTTGATGGCTCTATTTCAATATAATTGGTTTCTTTTGTAATCCTTTTTTAATGTATACATTTAATAAAATTATTCTAAGAAAGAGTCCATAGGTTTTACCAGACTGACTACCAAAGGGATCCACATGCAAAAAATGGTTAAGAATCCTTACACTAGCACATCTGGTAGAAGCCTCAAATTCAGTTTCCTTTTGAAGGGAGTTTAAATGCTATATGGGTACTTTTTGTGTTCTTATATTTGTTTACAAGCTCCTGTGAATCTCATTTCTGCCTTTTCTTCAGGGAGTAATAAAGGCTATCCTTTTTACATTGCTTTGTTGAGTGCCTAGAAGCTGAGACCTCACTACCTACATTTGGGGAAACTTAGATATTAGCTAAATCAAAGCTTTGTATTGAGAACTTTCCTTGGACTCTAGCTACAGGTGAAAGCCATGAGTCAAATGGAAAAACTGACGCTTTGGGGATCAGTGTTCAGAATTGGACAGAGTCATGCAAATACTGAAGCTTTGGGGAACTCAGAGCCACAGATTATACTTAGATTAGGGATTTAGTTTTTGAAAAAATTAATTCCAAGTTATGTCTTGGGATCAGAGCCCAGTCAGTCACTGTATCCTAGCTTTCCCTTTATAGGCTTGGACTGTGAGAATTTAAGCTCAGAATAACTAACCACCAAACTAACTCACCAAAGTGTTTTTCCCCACCCCTGTGATCTGACTAGTGAGTTCCTCCTGGCACCTTTGATAACTAGGGGCTCAAAGTCATTTGCATGAGATTCTCCTTGACTTCCAGGTCACATGATAGAGGGCTAGCTGGTTTTATTCTGATCCTCATGATCTCTTAAAATCTCTCCAAAATAGGAATTATGCAGAAACAATAGAGCAATTTTATCTGTCTCCATGGTCTAGGTCACCAAGAACTCAAAAGAAATTAAAAACTCAGTGAACTAACAACAGAGAAGACTTAACCTCTTCTGAGGGTCAGGAACCTGTGACCTTGAGGCCACATGTGGCCCTGTAAGTCCTCAAGCATGGCCCTTTAACTGAATCCAAACTTCATAGAACAAATCCCCTTAATAAAAAGAATTTTTCTGTAAACTTGGACTCAGCCAAAAGGCTGCACCCAAGGACCCAGAAGGCCACATGTGGCCTTGAGGTTGTAGTTCCCCCACTCCCGCTTACATACTCAGCATTCTCTCCTTGACCATTGACCATGATCTTGTGGGGAAACTCATCGTGCATAAGAAATGTTCAAGATGAAGAATTCAGAGAAACTTGGGAAAACTTACATGGACTATAGCAGAGTGAAATAAGCAGAACCAGGAGAACAAGTTATGAAATGACAGTAATGTAAAGGAAAATAACATTGAAAGATTTCAGAACTCCCATCACTGGAGCGGTCAATCATGACTTCAAAATGTTGATAATAAGTCCTGTCATCTCTACAGAGAGGTGGTGGAACCATGGTACTGAACAAAGCAAATCTTTTTAGATTTTGCCAATATGTTTCTTTGTTTTGCTTGATTGTACTTATTTGTTACAAAGGAAAGTCCTACTGGGTTGTGAGTGGGTGGGAGCCATTGGCAAATGACATTTGTGAAAAAAAAAGAAGAAGAAAAAGAAAGAAAAGAATATCAGGAAGAAAAAAGAAAAACAGTTAAGCTCTTTGGAGTTGTTGGGCTTCTGGCGTTCCCTACAGATAATTACAGAAATCTTAGTTACTCCACATGCCTGGCTCCCCACAGCTGATTTCCATTAGTTTTTTTCTAAGGCTGGTTCAATGAGTTATTATCTTGTGCTCACCATCCTTTCTCCTAGTTCCTTTTCTCTCTCATTCTCCTCAGCTTGGTGATAACTCCCCCAGGTTTTAGAAGACCTCCCATACTTGGAGGCTCCTTGCACTGTAAATTTATGCACAGTCTTCTAGAGGATCTAGTTCCAAGGAGGACAGAGACATTCCTTTATACTACGTGAGTTATTATTATTATTATCATCATTATTATTACAGTATTACCTGAAATCTAAGTAATTTTCCACAAGAACAGTTAACATCCTTGGGTTTATTTATTCTAAGAAAATTATTCTATTCTGTTTTCTTTAAAAACAAGCAAAACAAATTGAAATTCTCTCACACAAACTCATGTTGTTATTATTCAGTCATGTCCTGACTCATGTAACCTCATGGATTTTGTCCATTAGGTTTTCTGGGCAAAGGTATTGGAGTAGTTGGCCATTTCCTTCTCCAATGTATCGCAGTTTTACAGATGAGAACCTGAAGCAAATAGGAGTTCAGTGACTTGCCCAGGGTGACACAATTAGCAAGTGTCTGAAGTCACATTTGAACTCAGATCTTCCTGACTCCAGGTCCAGTGCTCTATCCACTGCACCACTTAGCTGCTCACAAACCCACATACTGTACTATAAAATAGTAATTTTCCACATCTCTTCCTCATCTTACCACCCCTGACAATAACAAAACACTGAGCAAGTTTTGTTTGGAGTCATTTTTAGATTTGAGTTCTTGAATTATTGTTACCCACAAGGCTGGTCATAGGTAAAATTATGAAATAGACAGGTTTATCCCTTCTTTTCCCTTTCCAGGTCCTTTTCTCTGTGTCAAAATATTGTTTTCCCACTCCTTTATATCAGAATCCTTACTAAGGCTTGGGTGCACAAGAATAAAGACACCTCTCTCTTTCAAGGAGATTTTTTTTTAAACAAGGATCAAAGCCTTAAGCTAAAGAAATGAAGCTCTGACATAGAATTTGAGACTTTAGCCAGGGACTAGAAATGTTGATAGGACTGGATTTTAAAAATTATTATTTTTTGGTTCTGACAGTCAGCCCTCCCCCACTACTACTGCCAAGAGAGAGAAGGGGAAAAAAATCATATCAGGGTAGGTCCTGCTGTGATAAAAATTTCCATTAGCACCAGATCCACTAGATAGTATTTCTCAACTTCCTCTTCATGGCAAATTATTTTTATTGTCAAAGGTCCTGACTTCCTAAAATCTATAAATTTTTTTTAATTGAAATCTGCTTGTCCTTTCTTTTCCTTTTTTTCTTATGTCTTTCTCTTCCCACTCTTAGGTCCCTTCTCACTAGTTTCCAGGGTCCTAAGCCACTACAATGTACTACTCCTCTCTCCCCTCAATACAAACACCTCCCCGTTGGGCCAGGTATGGAGAAGTCAAGCAGTCCAAGGTAGATAATTAAGTTATTTTGCTGATCGAAAGAAAAAAATTACCGATCTGTGTTGGGAAACATTATACTAGTATGTTCTGTGTTAAAGACATGCTTGTTCTTGCTCCACTCTCTAGAAAGTAGAAAAAAGTATAGTTTCCCCCATCCCTTTAATTTTCCACAGCTATCTGATCCTGTCCATGCTGTGCCCATGGGACAGGGAGAAACAATAGGCTGCCAGGTATCCCAGTTAATATTTTCCTGGGTTTCAGCAGGTCACTTGATCTATGTTGCTCTTGAACTGTTGCCTCATTGGCAGTGGAAGTGGGTCCTTTTGCCAGGGCAGCTAGATCATGAAGGTCTTTCTTTCCCCAGTCAATTCCCCAGTCCTCAGTCATAATCCTTTTCAAACATGAAGTCCCAGCCTTCCCATTCATACTATGTTTTCCTTATTGTGGGATGGGTATATGCCTGAGTTTAGATGGTCCTTCTTGGCACCTTTTATTTTATTTTTAAATTTTTTTAAAAGTTAGATGACAGTTTTTGTTGTTTTTGTATCAGCCTTTCTAGTGCTTGCATTGATATAGGTCTATTCAGAGGAAACTTTATGCACAAAATAATTTCTCCTCTTTGACCTTATCTATAAAAAGAAGAGTTTGAACTAGTTGATCTTAAGGTACTTTCCAGCTCTAAATACAGATAAAATAGTCTTACAGAATGTTCTTCTTTCCCTAAATGCCTCTATTACTTGAACATCTAGTGTCAGAGATTAATACCGTCACCATTCCATGTATGTTTTCTCTTCCATTAGAATGTAAGCTGCTTGAGGTCAGTGATTATATTTGTAATCCCTAGTTGTTAACACTAATAAAGTAAGTATAAAAAAAAGAAAGTGCTTAATATATGCTTTTAAAATAATCAGTAAGTTAATTAAAGGGAAAGTTCAATGGGGGCAAACCTTTTTTACAAAAATGACTGGTAGGGACATAAAACACATCAATAAAATATTTTAAAGTGAAATCAAAATTTTGAAGAGACTTGGCCAAGGAGCAAGTGCACCAGGGTGGTATATTGTGTCTCAGATTCACCAATGGGGAAAGGAACAATCATCCACATCGCTTTTAAGTCTATACTTAATATTCATTTAACATCTAAAATGAAATCAACTGAAAAATAGCAGTATTTGTCTTTTTAACAATAGTTGGAGTCTTTTCTCCAGGTAAACATTTTATATGTATTGAATGCATGAACGAAAAATTGCTAATCATTTCATGATTTGAACAGACATGCCAGGTACAAAGCATCCTGAACATGGATGGAAAAAAGTTGAACCAGAATAAAAGAATCCCCTTTCCCTTTATCTCCAAGTCATGGTTTTTAGAAAGTGGATGCATTGATGCTAATGGCTCAGAGACCAGAGCACCAATATCCTGTTAAGAATGTCTAAAGGTCACATCCTGCAGGACTGGTTCCTATAAAAACTTCACACAGGGAACAGACATTTATTTTTCATTAGGTTCTTCTCATCTGAGGCTCTCAAAGCACTTACCATTCCAGGCCCCCAAACACCTTTGAGAGAGAAGTATTTCTAGGCTTAGAGCATGGGTCCTTAATCTATTTTGTGTCATAAATCCCTTTGGCAGTCTTGCGTGAAACCTAAAGATCTCTTCTTTAAAAATGGAAGGAAATACTAAATACTAAATTTCAGTTAGAGGTTTCATGTATTTTTTTTCTTACCATCCAAGTTCCCAGACTCCCCCAAATCTATCCATAGACCTTAGGTTAACAACTGGCTTAGAGAAAACTGAGGCCTAGAGGAAGATATGATTTATCTCAAACCAGGAGCTAATGACAAATAAGTCTCCCAAATCCCAATTCACTGCTTGAAGCAGAAGGCAGTAATCCTAGAAGATTGTTCAAAGTGTAAATTAGAATAGGATAGAATCAAGTATTAGTGCTGTAAGAGACCTTACATAATAGTAAATGCATGGTTAAACTAGATCATCTCTAAGGTTATTTAGTTTAACCATGAATTTATTATTACAGATTATTATTTCTTATTATTAATGATAAGTTATTATAACAGTTTTATTCTGTATGGGGGCAGGGAAGTAATTTCTATGCACATAATCATCCCTGTCGTTTCACAGCTATAGACCTTGACAATATGAAGGGGAGACTCAAGAGAATGAAATACGGTTATGCCTAGGGAAAAAAGGGGTGTTTCAGGGTCAAGGGTTATCTCTTCAAATATGGGACAATTTGCTGTCTGGAATATTTGCGTACAAATGAACATAAACAGTAGACTTATACATAGTGAGCATTTAATTGATGTGTGTTGAATAGATTGAGAAAAAAGACACTTGAAAAGGGCAGAACTGCTCTCACTTCAATCTCTTGAAATCCCCCTCCTTAGCCTCCACTCCCCCATCCTCACCCCCTTTCAAGGTTAGGTTCAAGTACCACATGCCTTTATAATGCCTCTTCTGATTGTTCCTGTTAATAATTTCCCCCCAATCCCACCTAAATTACTTGGGGTTTGCTTGCTACATATTTTATATTTACTGGCAATGAGCCTCTGGCCATTTAACTAGGTTTTTTCTTGGAAAGCAAACTTGCTTCATCTGTTGAGCCCATATTTAAAGTCAGAGTTTGCACTCCAATAGCATAATCTTCAAGAACCTATGGTTATCCTCACATCATCATAATGGTCTACATTTGTTGCTATTTTTCGTTTTTTTTTTATTTGTAACCCAAGACCACACATCTTACATATTTACTGACGTCTTACAGTTTTATTTTTGTATTCTAAGCATTTTACATAGTGCCTGGCATAAAGGAGGTGCTTAGCACAGGTGTAACACCCCCTTTGGGCTACTCCTGAAAATTGAATTAAAATTCCCAAAAGAAAGGCTGCCTTCAAGTTCTAGGGGTAATCTTGTGAGTCGGTACTCTAAACACTTATCAGCCCCACTTGGTGGGTTTCCCATTGAAATCAACCAGTAAACTCATTTGGCTTTTACCAAACATTGGCATTCACTAAGATAGTATAGTAAGAACAGCTGGTGCAAAATATTCCTGTCATGAATCTGGGGCACATTCCCCACAAATACACACAGCAATACAAACGTCAATTCATAATTACAGTATGATGGCAGTGAGACACATGAGGATATGTTTATGACAAAGGAGACTCCTAAGTCTTGGTAATTCAGGACCTGGAAGTTCTTCCTGTCTTCACGATGTCCTCATGCTGGATTGTTGGGTCTTCTCTTTTCCACAAACTGACTCTATTGCCAAGGATCACACTTCTTGAAGCTATTTTCCTCTTTCCCTATATGTCTATCTGGAGCACTTCTAGGTTCCCCACTTCAGTATCTCTGATATGACCAACAGGGACTGGGGTTCAGAGTAGGAAAGATAACCCATTCCTATCTTTGCTACCCTCTCATATAGGCACAGTGGTCTTCTCCACAACTGCTTTGATCCAGAAACTTTAAAAGCGCCAGCCATTTAAGTCATGGCCAACCTTCTTGCTCAGCCCACAACTATTCCTTTCTTGGCTCAATCAGAGAATTGCTTACACTCCATAAAGGAATGAGGAGTGCGTTCATTTTGCTTGCATATTGTTTCTGCATCAGATGAGTAGAGGAAACCCACTCTTAGGAATACTTGTTAATGCACTGAATTGAGAGTCTCTGGCAATTTTTAAAATTCTAAACTAGATAATGATCAACAAAAACAAACATGCAAATAAAATGAAAACATTATTATGCATAAAGACACAAACGTCAAATTATTTCCAATTTATTTTATTAAAATGTGTGCTTTATAAGACTTGTTTTTAGCGCAGCTGTCAGTTCCTTCTCAGTCAATTAGCAAACATTTATTATGTGGCTACTATTTATAAGTTAAAAAGATTAAAATGAAATAGCCTTTGTCCTCAAGTAGCTTACATTCTATTTGGGGAGAGGACATCTATAGGAACATGTATTTATCAAATAAATTCTCCCCTATAGGGAGAATTTCCTTGAAAAGCTGCTTAGTTGACTAAGTTCCTGTCCCAAATAATACCAGATTTTAACCTTTGATGTGGCCTGAGAGTAAGAGTCTATTTCCTGTTAGGTCCTTTTTTGATCCCTACTGCAATTAGGGTCATAGTAAGTACAAAGAATGATCACTGATAAATCACTTGCTGACTTCGACAAGATCTAGGGTCAATCAAAGATGTTCAAACAATGTCCTCATCCTGGGTGACCACAGGAACATTTTCACTCAAGGCCAACATCCTATAACCTACTTGGAGCTCAATTGCAGGGCAATTGAGACCTGGAACATTGCTGACCGCTCAACCTGGGGCTGGCTTGACATGGATACTGTCCTTTTGGTCTCCTAGTTGGGCACTAACATAATTTGAAAGCAGGAGATGTTTGTCTTGAGCATCTGGTCTCCAGGTTCATTACCTGCCCTTTTTCCCCCTGACTCCCACCATCTCTCAAACTTTCTCTCCCTTTTTCCCTTAGAATGGTGTTTTCAAACTTATTTCCCTCGAAACCCAGCTCCCAGAAAAAGACCAGAAACTTGCTGATTCTAAATTGTCCATGGCTTTATTTACATTTTTACAAGGATAAAACCCCTCAGACTCCTAACTCTCTCTGAGGCACAAGTTCAAGTGCTATCTCCAACCCATCTTCTTTCTTTATTCCTAAGCTCCCCTCACCCTCTCCTTCTTTCCTTCTTAAAACCCCCTTCTCCCATTACTTATAATTTATTTTGTATTTACTTCTTTAAGTAGTGTTGATTCCCTCTGTTACAATTTAAACTTCCTTAGGACTTCTTTTGCTTTCAGAGTCTCAGAGCCTAGTTCAGTACCTAGCTCAGGCAAGGTGCTTAATCTTGTTGAATTAAATTGAATTTTAATTCATTAAGCTTCAGGATCAAAGTTCCTAGGCAAAATTTAAAGACTCTGGAATTCCAATAACTAAGATTTTGCCAAGAGTAAGTGACCTCTTCTGCATCTCCATAAATTCATAAGGCCTAAACCTCAAGTGATCAGGTTCTCTTCTACTCCAAGTCCTGTTTCGTACCTGAGGATGACAGGGTTTCTTTAAAGAAGGGTTTCTTACACAGGCTTCCATGAACTTGTTTTAAAAAAATTTTGATCATCAACTTTCAATATAATTTGTTTCCTTGGTAATCCTTTGTATTTTGTTTCAGGCATTTAAAACATTTGGAGAGGGTGTATACCACCTTCAGCACAATGTTACAGGGATCCAGGACACTGAAAAAGTTAAGAACCATTGTAAATGTAGCAGAATCCTCACAGTGAGAGAATAAATGCACACTTAAGAAGGTTCAGAAAAATCAAGTGCCAGGAAGTAAAGAAAGCTAGTTTTATTGAGGAGAGATACCCACAAAGTGAAACATAGAAAGGGGCAATCTAATGAGGTCCTGGTTGGCAACCCCAACCCCAGAGGATTAAATGAGACACCTTCTAACCCACCAGCAGAGTCGGATGGGGTTTTTTGTAGGGTTCTTATCTGGGTCTAGCAGGCCCAGGCAAGTATAAGGGGAGAGAGGGAGGAGCCTATATCTGGAGACTTGTGCTTATTCATGCAAGTTGTGGGGTTGGGTGGGGGGAAGAGGTAAGATTTTTGATAAATTGGATGCTGGTTGTTATTAAAACTCCTGGGTGACTCAGTGGTTTCGAGCTTCCTTGTAGGGTGGGGAGGTTAATAGATATCCCTCAGTGACTTCTTTCTCTTGGTCTTATTCAGGAAACTTCCTACTGCCCAGTCTTTATTTTAAACTTCTTCCCAGGAGATAACAGGATAAATAAAGACCTTACTATGAGCTCTACATATCCCTAACTATAAATCCTGGATTTATAGGATTTTAACTAAATGACCTGAAATTAAAGCAGATAACTCTTTTTTTTTGAGAAGCAATGTGGCATAATGAATAGAAATTAATGTACCTTAGAGCCAAGAGACCTATGTTCAAGTTCCACCTTTGATACAGTTCATGCTTTTTTTTGTGACTCTGGGTAAATCTTTTAATCTCTCTGTGCTCTAGGCCACTAAGACCATAATTTATAGAGAAGGTACTAACCTACATGAAAGAATTTACTTATCTGGAAATTCCCTGTGTTGATGAAGTCACAGATTCAGTCCCTAACTTTTAAAAAGTATTTTAAAAATTAATTTTTGCTTTTACACAGTTATATTTCATAGACATTTCTGGATATAATTACTAGATTGTAAATTCCTTGAGAGCAGAAACTGTCTCGTCTCTTTTTGTATCCTCAGCACTTAACACAATTCTTAGCACATAGTAGGACTTTAACAAATGTTTATTGATTGATCTATTGATATAACAAATGTTTATTGATTGATCTATTGATATACTCCATCCCCAAGTCTTCCTTTGTAATAAAGAAAAAAAAAATCTGGAATTCAACCACCATTCAAACGTCTATTAGCCAATGCAATATTCCAGGCCCATAGTCCCTCACTTCAACTAGAGTTAAAATGTGCATTTCCTCACCACTACTCTGAGACCAAGACTGGTCATTTCAGTTATACAACATTCAGCTTTGTTTTATCCTTCTTTTTGTTACCATTGTTCTACTTTTTATGCATATAATTTTCCTGGTTCTACTTACTCTATTCTACATCAGTTTATACAATTCTTGCCATGTTTCTTCAAATTCCTCATATTACCTGTTCCCTACAGTGCAATAGTATGCCACTACATTCATCTACCCATAATTTCTTTATCCATTCTCCAACTCGTGGGTACCTACTTTGTTTCCGGTTCTTTGTCACCACAAAAAGTGCTGCTGGCCATATTTTAGTGAAGCTGGGACCCGTCTGTCTTTGACTTCCTTTGGGTATATGATCTAGTTGGATCACTGGATCAATGGGTACGAACAGTTTAGTCACTTTCCTTGCATAATTTTTAATTATTTTCAAGAATGGTTAGACCAATTCTCAGCGTTAACAAACAGTATAGTGCTATGCCTATATTCTTCCAACCCCTTCAGTATTGAGTATTTCAATCATTTGTTTCCTTTGGCACTTTGTGGGGTGTGAGGTAAAACCTTAAAGCTGCTGAAATGTGCATTTCTCTTAGTGATTTGGAGCAGTATTTCATATGGTTGTTAACTATCTACAATTATTCAGAGAATGGTTCTTGGTCTAATTAATTATAAGTACTGAATTGAATTGTTGAATCCGGCTAAGGTCTTGTAGGGGTTATATAAACCTACTCTCCCAAACTCCTAATGTTTGTTCAGCTATCCCCTATTCCCTATCCCTTTTAATATGACTAATTGGTTGATTCCTAAGTATGCCTCTCTTCTGTTCCCACTCTCTTAGAAGGAGACAAATAAACCTACCTTTCAGCAAACAACCATGGGTGGGAAAGGCCAGGCCTGAGTTAGTTTCAGAAATGGTTCCAGCATCTTTGCTTCATGCCTATGAAATACTTGGAGCCTGGACTGACAGGAGCTTATGGAACACAGAAGTCTATTGAAGAACTACTAAATAATTTGTTTAGGATTTAACAGCTAGTGTTTACATAGAGCTTCAAGCTTTGTAAAGCACTTTACATCTTTTCACATTTGATCTCACGACAACCCTTTAAGATTAGGCCCTACTGTTACTCCCATTTTATAGACAGTTGGGAGAGTTGTTTGCCCAGTATTATACAGCAGGATTTGAAATCAGGTCTTTCTGACTGCAAGATCAACACTCTATCCACTGTATCTCCTAGGGCAGTGGTTCTCAACCTTCCTAATGCCAAAACCCTTTAATACAGTTGCTCATGTTGTGGTGACCTCCCAACCATAAAATGATTTTTGTTGCTGCTTCGTAACTGTAATTTTGCTGCTGTTATGAATCATAATGTAAATATCTGATATACAGGATGTATTTAAATTGAACATAGCCCACAGGCTGAGAACCGCTGACCTAGAGGGACCATTTTAAAAATGTGTTGAATTACAGAATGTTCAGAAATTATGCTTGTACTACAGGATTATAGATTTAGAGCTGGTGGGGACCTCAGAGATCATCTAGGCCAACCCCCTAATTTTACAGATAAATTTTAGATGTGGAAACTGAAGTCCAGAAAGATGAACTTGCCTCGTCATCAAGATGACACACAGCTCTCTAACTATAAATCTGATGCTCTTGTCACCAAACTACACTGTTTCCTATACTTTACAACTAATTCTATTTTACTCATACCAACCAGGAACCCTACAAGACAATCTTGATTTTGTTATTTTAATAAATTCAATTCAAATATTTATCAATCACCTCCTTTGTGAAGAGCACTGTTCTAGGCACAGGGAAAGAGTCAAAGTTTAAAATAATGTTTATTATCCTGTTCCCAGGGAGTTTCTGTATGGATGTTATAACATAAATGGCTACTTCATAACATATAGTAATATTACAGGGTCAATGGCCTCTATACAAATCTTCTCTATTACAAGTCATCTTTTTTTTTAAACAGCTGCTCTTGTTCCTACCACACTCTAATCACATAATTAACACTTAGGCAGTTTTTTCAATGAACAGGTTCATCTCTTTAATGACTCATTGCCAGGCATTTCAGTCATGATTAAGTACTCTACAGAGTATTACTTGACCCATGTCTCTATGGGAACTAGCCACTTCTTTGAAGTAGGGCAACCCTTGAAAGGGATGAGTTCACTACAGATCAGCTGAATACTAATATGACCCAACTCTGTACATTAGGACTGGTCTCTAAACTCTGCTCTTTAATATTTCTTGTCCCAGCACCACACTCCCAGTTTGCCTGGGTACATGTGCAGTCAATAAATGATTTTTAAAATGCTATTAGCCATCAAAGCCTCAATCCCGGCCCCCTAGTTCCCATTCAGGCTTTCTGAATGACAAACAATTTTGAACTAAGATTCATTAGAATACATCTATGGGAACCACATTCAAAACTGATTCTGTATCTGATCCAAGTTACATACTCAGCCACATCTTCAAATAGCAGTTTGCTTGTTTTATGTGGGAAATGCTTCACAGAACATGACTTGGTTTATTCAAATCCTGTCCCTCCAAACATAGCAGTTATGAAACCAAGGGAAGTAAATATTATAACTTCAACATTTTAAATTTTTTAAATTATGAAAACAACCCAAAAAAATGAAGTTTAGAAGTGGATACTTCGGCTCTTTCTCCTCTTGTCTCCTCTGAGTTAAAAATGGCCTAAATCTCTTTAATGGTTGCTAGCATCCTCTTTGATCTGTCTCTCCTCTGTTGATTATCTCCAAATGTATTCTGTATGTAGCTGTTTGTACATAGTGTTTCCATGTTATCTCCCCCATTAGACTGTAAACTCCTTGAGGGCAGGGATTGTCTTTTGCATCTTTCTGTATCCCTAGTACTTAGCACAGTACTTGGCACATAGAAGTGGTTAATAAATGTTTATTGACTAATTGTATGACTGAGATCTGCTATTGAACTCAAGCATTCAAGCCTTTAGGTAGTTTTCTTTGTGTTCTGGACATGTGTGTGCACACGTGCGCGCATGCTTTTTCAGAAAACATAATGGACAAGAGTTCTTAACCTGGCATCTGTGAATTTTGGGAAAAAATATATATTGACAACTGAATTTCAATATAATTGGGTTTCTTTGTCATTCTGTCTATCTTATTTTTACAAACATTATTCTGAGAAAGTGTCCATAGACACACTAACAAAAAGGCTAAGAAACCCTGATATAGGAGAGTTTTTACCCTTTTTTAATATTGTGCTATTTTGGTGCAATTGGTGCTTACTGCACTTCTTGTAGTAAATTCTTTAGGTTTATGTAACTGAATCTGTGTTTGGGATCAGCAGGACAACCTTCAGGGAGTCTTTTCAGGTGATGCTACTCAGAGTTCTCCTTTAGCTTTCATGAAAAAGGGATGTTAAACCTTTGGTTTTGTAGATGCTGTTGTCCTGGGTACAGCAGAGATAAGGAAACAGGGAGTAACCTCCTTGATTATGCTATAGACACAAGGTATTCATGTAAAAAAAAAATCCTGAATTTCTCTAGTTGTAGGGTTGGTGAACTGGGCAAGGCTTTCCCAGAGTGCTCTCCTTAGACTGGAGAGGCTACGATGAGGCACTCAGCAATTTTATTGATTCTCCTCTAGCTAACCTAACTAGTTTCAGTGACTAGAGCATTATTAGAGAGCTGTTGATGGCATTAATAGTAGCTCTTGGGTCAGGAAGGACATGTTCTAGCATTCGTGTTTCCAAATAGGCAAAAAAAGCACTGTAAAAAGATAATACTTCTTGCCCCTTTAAGCCTTCATGGATTTCAGCCAGAAACAGGTTGTGTCAATGAAATGAGTTGTGAAACTTATAAAAATTTCCAGGGTCTTGATTTTTTTTTTCCTACACTACTTTTTTCATGCTCAAATTGGCTCCTTTCCCCCAATTTTTAAGCCCTTGATACTTTTTATAGTAGAGCAGCTTGGTGGCAGAGTGAATAGAACCAGAGCCTAGAGTCGGGAGGACCTGCTCAAAAATCTAGCCTCAGACACTTAGTAGCTAGCTGTCTGATCCAGAGCAAGCCACTTAACACTGTTTGCCTCAGTTTCCTCATCTGTAAAATGAGCTGGAGAAAGAAAGGGCAAACCATGCCAAGAAAGCCCCAAATGGGGTCATAGAGAGTTGGACATGACTGAAATGACTTGGCAACAATATTTTCATAGTATAGTATAAAAAGCACTGGATTTGGAGTCAAGAAATCTAGATTCCATTCCCAATTCTCCTCACTATCAGGATGACATTGGATAAGTCACTGAACCCCTTTGGATCTAAAGACCCCATCTGTAAAACGAGAAGGCTGGATTAGATGTTCCTCAAAGTTCCTTTTATCCCTAATTACTATTATGCCATCTCCTTTTCCCTCTATCAAAACTTTCCTATCCAGAAGATACATTTACACCTGAGCATAGATGGAAATCACTGTTCCTCTTCCCAGAATTATTTGCTTATCTGTAGAATGAAAGCTACACTCTGGAGAGATATTTTAATTATTTCAAGAGTTGGTATTACTGAAAGAGTGAAAAGAATACTGATCTGGGAGTCAGACGGCCTGCGCTCAAATTCTCTCTCTGACCTTACTTGGATAACCCTGGGCAAAGCAATGCACCTCTGTTGGCCTCAGTTTGATTTTATCTGTGAAATGAGGAGACTGGCTTAGATGGCCTTGGATCCTCATCAGTTCTAAATATGTGGTCCCATGACTATGAAAATGGGAGAATAATGAAGAATGTCTCAATGGACTAAGGGGAAACAAGGACCGGACAATATCACTTGGGTTTTGTCACTGATAGATTGTGGGGCGGGGATTTCAGTTGGCTGCCATACCTTTTCCCACTCCCATTGCTGAAACAAGAATGACAAGTAATGTTTCTTCGGCTTATTACTCCTGGATGTAGCAATATCAGTTTGGTTGTATGTAACGATAGCTACTAATAGCTAACTTTTCCGTATTGCTTTAAGGTTTGCAAAATGCTACAAACACACACATGTGTGTATATGTATATATGTATATGTATACATATACATATATATGTATATATACTTATATTTGATCCTCACAATAGCCCTGTTTCCCAAAAAGGAAACTGAGGCTAAAGAAATTAAATTACTTGCCTAGGAGTTGACTGATAATATCAGCAGTAGGATTTGAACTCAAGACTTTCTAAAAAAACTAATATTGTCACATATGCAAAATGGGACTATTTTTTAAGACAAATAATATTTATCTCAAGGAGATATATAGATAGATGTGATGCTTAAAAAGTTCAAGAGACATAGTTTCTGGGTAATTTAGTAATTTTATTAATAAAGCTAGCATAGGGGTGGGGAACCTGCAGCCATAAGGCCACATGTGGCCCTCTAGATCTTCAAATCCCACTCTTTGACTGAATCCAAACTTCACAGAACAAATCCCCTTAATAAAAGGATTTGTTCTATAAAACTTGGATTTAGTTAAAAAGCCATCAAGGACCTAGAAGGCCATGTGTGGGCTCAAGGCCATAGGTTCCCCCCCCCCCACACACACTAGTTTATTTATTAATAACAAGAGGTCAGAGACATTCTAGCATGCCATAGCAGTGGGCTTCCAGTTTATATGGCCTTGGAAGAGCAGGTGTTCCTGAGAGTGGCAATCAACTCTGATTGGTTAACAATTAATGAGAGAATGAATATTATAATGGAAGGTGTACTATATTGCAACGAAGGTCTTGGGGTAACTGACTTGGATCACCTAAGTCTTGGTCAAAGAGACTTTTATCAATTTCTACATTACCTGTCTGACAAAAGGGAGAATCAATATTTTCCAGACTGAGTAAACACAACGAATAGGAATCCACCAATTCTCTCAGCCTGGTTGGGTAAGTTTTTGCCCAAGATTTCCCACACTAGTTGATTCCTGGATAAGGAAGTAGAAAAGGGGAAGATTCCTGGATAAGGAAGTAGAAAAGGGGAAAAACTTTGATCCTGATTTCAATAATTAGCTATTAAATACAAGAGAAAAATAATTGTTTCTCTCACAGATATGACCTGTAATTTTATGAGGGATCCAACACAGTACTGCCTTATTTTGCCTAGGTTTCTCTGTTTTCAAATTCTGATGAGCAGAACCACTTATCCACCTTACACCAGTAGAGAGCCTTCTCAGCTGCATCCTAGACAATCATGAGCATTAGATGTGAAGTCAGCAAACTTGGATTTGAATCCTAATTCTGTTGCTTCCTACCATGTCTGACTTGAAGCAAGTCCCTTTACCTCTTAGGGCCTCTGTGTCTTCATCAATCCAACAGAGGAATTGAACCAAATGACCTTTAAGGTTCTTTCTCAGGTCCAAGTCCTATGATCTCAGGAACTTAAAAGAGAATGCCTTGCACAGATAGTTTAAACTAGACTGCCCTAGGGAAGTGGAAAAGAGTCAGGAACTAAATCCTGTAGGGGAATTTTGTCATAGGGTTTACCTTACAGGTTTGCAGCCTGGGAGACTTATAAAGAAACTCAGTCTGTACAAGCAGTAACCAAAGAAAGCATTGGTGGTGTGTGTGTTGGGGTGGGTGGAAAAGGGTGATAGACCTTGAAATTAGATGAGTTGAAACTGTCTCTTCCTCCTCCTTTAATGATTGTTTTACTAGCTAACCCTCTGTAATGTTCAAGCAGGTAAAAGTTTCTTCAGACCAGTTTTAAAAATTAATCTCAACCTGGGGAGAGGCCCTATTTGGGGAAAACTTTGCCTTTCCCCACTGGATCTTTTCCTCTGCCCATTTGGGCTTTCTTAAAACTTTCTCCTACTCTTCATCTCCTTTGAACCTTTGGGATTATGTTGTCAGGAAGGAGGCCACTAGTGTCAACAAGAAGATTTTCCCCTTAGTAAGCCAAGGTCAAGCCACTGTGGGTTTTTGTTGTTTTTTTCCCTCTGGGATGATTGCATATCCCCAGCTGGGAAGTAGGGGAGAAGGATTAGGGTGGAGGAATTGAGCATAAGAGCTAAAATGTTCTTCTCTTTTCTCTTTACCTGATAGAGGGTAGTGAGCATCTGGGGATCAGGAGCCCCCACCCAGAGACTTGAGTTTGCCTTGAAGGCTACTGAACGTAGACACTGGAATTTGTTTATGAGACTATCCAGGATCCAGAGATGGGATGGGGGAAGATTCTGAACTTAAAATAAAAATAAAGAGGGGAGTATGAAGGAGGAACACCCAGGTTTGGTGTACAGGAGGAAATGATCACAGGAGGAAATGATCTGTGATAGTTGAACACTTAGGTGGTGTAGTAGAGAGCACCAGGCCTGGAGTCAAGAAGGTCTGAGTTCAAATTTGATTTCAGACACTTATTAACAATGTCATCTTGGGCAAGACAATTAACCTCTCTCTGCCTCAGCTCCTTATCTATAAAATGAGCTGGAGAAGGAAATGGCAAACTACTCCAGTACCTTTGCAAGAAAACTCCAAATGGGTTCCTGAAGAGTTGGACATGACTGAACAACAAGCTGCTTGTAAAAGTCTCTCTTCCTAGGCTGTCCTTGGCTTTCCCCAGGGAAATATGGAGAGTCTTTTAGTATGGGACTGTGTGATTAGTCAAGCCTAGCAATCTTCTCTGCTTGCTCCAGAGGAAGCTGCCCTTGGAGGGAGGAAGCTTTTTAGGATTCTGATGACAGCTGCCAGGTCAGGCTCCAGGGCTCCATTCAGACTCAGCCACCCTCTTTAGTATGCTTCTTCCTCCCTTTCTTTAGTTATTCATCTTCAGCTGTCTGGGATATGGAATGTAGTCTGGTTCACCCCCAGTTCTCTGCTTTGTTTCAGAATCTGAAAAGGACAGGCCTGCCCAGCGGCATATATCATCCTTTCTCCTTCACTCTTTTGCTTAGTTACTACAAGAATGTTTCTAAGAACTCTGTTTCTACGTTTGATCTCAGGGATTGGGAGTGGGGGGTAGGGAGGGGGGGAGGAAAGACAATCACTTTGGTTTCATTCCCTTGATGATTCCAGGAGGACTCGAGTACAGCTTTACTGATGAACTCCCCTACCACTTGAACCAGGGGAGGCAGGGACCCTCTTCTGTTGTGCTCTGGAAGGTGGATTCTATTTGGGCTGGTGTCTTTGGTAACCATTACTTCACCTCTCCGACTTGTGTGATTCCGGAGAATGCCCTTATTCTCCCAGATAACAGAATTTTTTAGTTATTTTTGTTGCGGGAAGGAAAACTACTTGGCAGGCTGCCCCCCTAAAACATTCGTTGATCCCACTGGATCACTCGAATCCTTTGAGGTTTTCTGAGGAGGATCCATGCCTGAAACTCCTTTGTAATGATGAGGATAGAGGACAGGACTGAGGTCTTCAAGGTAGGCTGTCCCTCTTAAAACAAGCCTACAGGTATTTATTGAGCATCCCCATAGCTTTGAGAGAGAACCTGTTCCTTACATCCTAGGAGCTTGAGACTTAGTACTAAGAAAATAAAATTTACACAGATGTACTTGCTAGAAAACAATTTAATCAAAGGCAAACAGATTATTAATGCTATAGAACTTCAGTGTAAGTAAAAGCTAAGATGTAGCAGAGTATTGTCTGTGGGGGAGGGGAAAGTTTCACAAAGAAGGTCGGACCTAAGTAGAGACTTGAAGGAATGGGTAGGGTTAAAATAGATGTAGAGTATCCTAAAAAAGGAAAAATAGCATGAGGAGGCAGAAATGCATATAATGCAGGGAAAGTAAGGTCAAGCCTTCATCATAGTTACTTGTTTATTGTAGTTATATTTGGGGCAAGGAGACATGATTTTGCCTGGTCGTATAATGATATTTTGCATTATAATAGAGGACTCTTGCAGTTCATATCCAATCAGTTTCTCAGGAACACTACCATCTTAGCATCATCTGCTGTAGGCTCTGAGAGGGCCCTTAAAAGCCATCTAATCTAGAAGTCTCATTTAACAATTGAGGGAATTGAGATATAAAGAGGGGAAGTAGGTGGCAGAGTTCATGCAAGTAGCTGAGCCAGGATTCAAATCCACAATGACTGCCTCCAAATTCAGCCTCCTTTCTGTTGAAACTGTATGCAATATGTGTCCTGTGTGTGTGTGTGTGTGTGTGTGTGTGTGGTATTTCTTTTGGATTCCTTGCCAAAATGGGATAGATGAATTAATTTATCTGATAAGATGTAGGCACCATGATGTAATGAAAAGATGGTTAGATTTGGAATCAAGTTGTCCTGTTCTGATTGCAGTTTGGCCACTAACTAGCTGTGAGACACTGGGCATCACTTACCTTCTCTAAAACTGAATTTCTTTATTCATAAAATGAAGGCATGGAGCTGAACTCGATTATAGAATTGAAAGCTAGAAGAGACCTCAGTGATTATCTAGTCCAGGGTTTCTTAACTTGGAGACTATAAACTTTTTTCTTAATATTATGATAAATGTATGTCAATAGAATTGGGTTTTTTTCATAATCTTACTAATTTTATTTTATTCATTTAAAAAGCATTATCCTGAGAAAGGGTTCATAGGCTTTTCCAGACTTCCAAAAAGGATCTAACACAAACAATATTCAAGCCTGATTCCAGTCCAACCTCTTACTAAGGGTGGAAAATGTAACCCACAAATGGAAATTCAGTTGCTCTTGAGTGATCTGTAACTTGTGAAGTCCCTTCTGGTTCTAAAATCCTATAGTTCTGTTTAATGGTGTCATAGGAAGCTACACAAGGGCTAGTTTGCCTGTTCAGTTCTTTCTACCACACATGCAGCTCCATTGGCTCTTCTACGGATCATCCAAGTAACTCTGAAATAATGACACTGACTCATGATTCTATCTGTATATGACATCCTCAGTATAAGTCGCCCAAGATGTTAGGGAAAGGTCTCTCCTATTTGTCTCTCTGTCACAACTAAATGTGTAGCCTTAAACAAATGTGGATTAACCGATTCCTGTATTTGAATAAGGCTATGGAAAAAAGAAGAGGAAAGCTCTATTTATCTTCATTAACAAGAAGGAAGTAAGCCAATGTATATTAGTCAGCCAGGTAGGTTTTTTTGTTTTTTATTCATGCTTAAAGTTGTTTTTTTTACAATCTAACTCAATGTTAAATAACTTGAAAAAAATTTCCACTGGTTCCCATCTAGCTCTGTTGATCTTTCAAAGATACTGAATCCCCAAACTGCATTTTGGCTATTTTAATGATATCTAGTAAAGAAATGAATTGATCCAAGCAGATTATATTTTCTCCTTCCCTTAAAGTACTAAGCTGATTAGGCCCTCCATAGCGAGGTGATGCAGTAGATAGGGCACTGGACCTGGAGTCAGAAGACTCATCTATGAGTTCAAATCTGGCCCCAGATACTTACTAGCTGTGTGACCCACAGCAAGTCATTTAACCCAGTTTGCCTCAGTTTCTTCATCTGTCAAATGAGCTGGAGAAGGAAGACAGCAAACCGCTCCAGTATCTTTGCCAAGAAAACCCATGAAGAGTAACATGTAACTGAATAACTGAACAGCAACAATCTCCCCTCATTCACAGTACTCTCTATATAGTAAGTGCTTAGCATCCTATAACCAGAGAATCACAGGATTGGACCTAGATGGAATTTTTGAGGTGATCTAGTCCAAATCTCCCTTATTTAGACGGGAAACTAAGGGCCAGAGAGGGAACACGACTTGCATACATACAGGTCATACAGCCAGGATTTCAAGCCAGGTCTTCTTCCTCCAAATCCAGCCCTCTTTCCATAGCACCACACCCATGAAATTTGTTAATTGAACATTAATCTTCATACCCACTTAGCACTTTTCAACCTTCATATTTTTTGCTTAGACTGTTCTTGTCACCTAGAATTTCCCCCTCCCCTGTCTATTCACTTATCAACACCTTTCCCATGAAACCCTACCCAACTATCCCAATTGGAAAGTGACCTCTCCCTCTCCTCTGAACTCTCAGGACATTTGTTTTAATTATTGTTTTGCCTCTTAAGATATAAACACTCATGAAAGGATACATAATAATACTAGGTAATAACTCATATCTTTCCAGCTAGATCTTAAATCCTTTAGAGTAGATACCATGGGAGAGATGGAATAGCCTAACACAATGTCTTTTGCATCATATTCCAATGGACCTTGGTGGTTATTTCCTTTCAAAAAAAAAGTGGTAAGTATTTGTTGATTTGCTCTAGATAATTTGCTCTGGATAATGCCAACTGAAAACAGTTTTTTCTTCTACTGCCCAGCTAATTCAGTTAAAAGCATATTTAGGGTTTTAATTGTGTAATTTAAGCTGTATTGACCAGACTCCCATTTTTCATTTTCTGAAGCTTACAAGTATCTCATGCTACTACTCACAGGATTAGTGGAGAGGCAGAGTTAGTTCCAGAAAAAGTTAGTGGTTAATATCCTAACTCTAAAGAACACTCACTGGTTATAACCAAATAAAGGTGAGAAACCTCTGGAATTTAGGTAGGCTGAGAAATAGTCATGAGAGATACAGAATTTAGAGGCCTTAGAAGTGGTTGCTGGCTTCCAAACAAAATGTTAAAGGAGAAATTTTTTCTGATGTCAAATATCTCCGGCCCAGAATAAGAACACAGGAATAGCTTCCTGTTAAGAAGAGAGTGGTACTGATTCTTACAAAAGAGAAAAACTCTTAACAAAAAACAAAACAAAACAAAACTTAGAAGGCTAATTGTTGATGATTCTCCCTGCCTTTTAAGCTCCAGTATGGGTGTTGCCTCACTTGACACAAGATGGTGATGCTGCAAGACAAGCACTGGACATAGAGGCTGGACTGCTTTCATGAACTGGAACAAAATGCAACCACTTTGGAGCAGTGTTTACTCACCTGCATTTTATAGTAACTATTAAAGATGTTTCCCTTATGTTTGCATTATTATTAACCAGGATTGCAATGAGTTTTATAGTTGGCTGCCCTTGACTAGGTAAGCAAATGCTATATTAATAAACTAAATCAACTGAATTAAATGGATTTTTAAAAATGCATCTCTGCATCCTGAGCTAAGGCATGTCAAAGCTTTCCCTTTTCTCCATCTCTTTATGTAAATTTTCCAGGTAGAGACCTTCCCCACAGGCCTATCTTGCCACATGATAGAGGTAATAGTTGTATAGCAGAAAGAAGGCCAGATTTGAAGTCAAGTAACCCAGGTTTTAATCCCAGCTCTGATCTTTACTACCTGTACGGCTTTAGGCAAATCACTATCTCCTTGGACTACCACCCCTAGGACAGTGAACTCTAATTAGTGAGTGTTCACTTTGGGCTATCCCACCCCTCTCAGGCCAACTCCGTGCCATGCTGTCATCTCCATGTATTCTTTGCTCCTCAACCTTCTAAGACTAGCTCTGAGAACAGTAATCAAATCAGCACTATAGTTCCTGGAAAAAACATGCCATTTGGTCACCCTATGACTCTAATCATCATTCCCTCTGATTGATTTCCTCTTTGCCTGCTACTCCCATATTTGTATTGTCTTCACCAATTAGAATGTAAATATCTTGAGAACAGTGACTTGTTATTTTTTATTTTTATATTTGTGTCCTTGATGTTTAAATAGTTTCAGCTTAATGGTTTGGTTTTTTTTTAATTCATTCATCTCATTTCCTCATTTGTAAAATGAAGGGATTGGATTACATGAAATTTAGGTGATTTTTTTTACGCTCTAAATCTATGATGTTGGTTACTTGTAGCCTAATCTTTCCTCCTCCCTCACTGTGATTTATATGATGAAACAGTGGGCATTGGAGGATATTTTAAAAATTATTTTAAAAGCCCTTAAGCTTTTTACTGGCCTGCAGGGGTTGTGATCTACATTGCTGGAGTGAGTATCTTCATCAGTGAAATCAAAGAGTCGTGGAAGTATTAGAGTAGAATTTGTATTGACTTTTTCTGAGATTTTGGGGCACTACCCTGCCAGGCACTCCTTAAGTTTTTCTTTTTTTATTTTTTTAAGAAAAAAAAAACAACATAATTTATTTGCATAAAACAAAAACCAGCTGGGCTGCATATTACTTCTTTTCCTGAATGGACATTTGGGCAACAGCCTTCTGTCCTTCATCTGCAACATCAGGGGAGGCTGGTGGATACCATCTGATGATACATTCAACCAGTTCTTTTGCTCTAATTCTACAGTGGTTACTTCCGAAAACTTGCACCTCTGCTTTTTTCGGGCTTTTCACCGTCTTCCTCTTGATTGAACAGATCTATTTTAATCTGAGCTCCTTAAAGGGTCTCCATGGCTCGAATCCTGGATCCTTTCATCCCTATGAGGGCCCCCATGAGCCGACCCTTGACCAGGAACCGCAGAGGGCCTTTTTCTTGGGGCTTGGGTCTCAGTCTCTGAGGACGAGACTGGTTATAGTCTTCTCGAACAGGCTGGTTGCTCATGGTGTCCTCGGGACGCAGGTGAAGCAGGCCAAGAGCAGAGAAAAGACTCTCTTTATGTTTTCTACTGCTCCCCACATGAGTACGTCAACGGATCATGTATTGTCTTCCACGCATGATTACATTAGGAGTCCTCCATGAATGTTTTTTTCAGTCTGAGTAAATCTCGTAAGGAAGTAACAAGAAAGAAGAGTTCCAAGATAAAGATTATTTTTGTTCAGGGGAGGTGTTGGAAGTAGAAAAGAGTAGACTTTTTTTTTTTTTTAGCTCAGTCTTTGGATTTCCGTTAGTATACATTAACTGTATACTGGCTACCGCTGAATGAACATGGGTAACAAGAGCTCAAGATAACCCTTGAAGAAATATGGACAGAAAATGAGAAATATTAGATTTAGGCTGTCTAACTACATCCCATCCTAATTCTGAGTTGGATAATGCATTCTCTTTCCTCCTATCTTAGCTTCCTTTAAGAACAATAATATTAGATTTCTCTGCTTGATAACTCCAGTGGAACCATTGGCTTAGAAGGACAGATCAATTGATTTCAAAATGTGTTTCTAGAGGCAAGAAAAAAAGGACAATTTTTGCAGTTATTTAAATTTTTGTTATTAATCATATATCCCAATTCTAAGAAGATAACATCCATGAATATCTGAACTTATAAAACAAAGGCTGATAATTCCCATTTGAAAAAGCTTTGATTTTATAAAAGGATTCCCAGTGGGATTCATTTAGTGAGCCTTCTTCTAACCTATCCCATCAGGTGAATTTTAAAATTTATTCAATTCACAGATGTAATTTTTTGACAGGTTTTCAGGAACACTTTTTTTCAGAAATAGAAATATAGCTGTATCATTATTATTTCATGATTCATTTTTTTCAGGCAGCAATCCTTGAATATGTACTATTTCCATTTTATAGGGCAACTGTTTTGATCTTTGTTGAAAATAAACCCAAAATTAGGAGGCATCTAAAGAAATGATTTGAAGCCAATTTGAAGGGGGGGAAAACCTTTCCCTATTAAACAGTGCACAGACTTTCTTTGCCGTTGAAAATGCTGGTGAAAACTCAAAATGAAAAGCATTCAGGCACATAATGTTCTCCGCTATAATGAAATCAGCCAGTCACTCCTTCCTCTGGAAGAAAAAAAAAGCTGAAGTGGGGGAGGAGAGCTAATGAGCTCAATAATGTGCATGCTAAAAAGAAAAATTAACCAGTCCCACTTCACTTGTTTTCTGATGTTTTTTGGCTCTCATCTGCCTTTCAGAGTCTGAATCTAGTGCTGCTCACTCCCTCCCCTCCTTCCCTGCTAGTCTTTCAATTACTAATAATTGTGCGTTATAAGCTTGTAAATTATGTATGCACATCCTTTCATGTAGAGATATTGCTTACTGCCAGCACTTTACTGTCTGTCTGTATGAGTGGGGCTGGAGTTAGGTTGAATTCAGAGAAGCCCACTCAACTACAATTGTGTGCCTCCCTTTATGTTAAAGTGTTCGGTGGGGACTGGGTAAAATAAAGAGTGGTTTACAGGTCAAGAAGACATAGGGTAATGAGTTGTGAATTGTACGGTATGGGATCAAGCGGCAGATTATATGGTATAAACTTTGATTACTGTTGGAAGAGTTTAAAGCAGGGAGATATCTTTGCTTAGGCTAGAAAACAGGCGGCATCATAGAACAAGTGGGACTTAGAGCCAAACCTAATAGTATGATCTCCTTGAAGCCAAGGCCTATCTTTTAAACAATCTCCTTCCAGTGATGTTGTCTGGCTGTGGATCATGGAATGACAATGTCTCCAAAGAATTTAAATTGTGGGTTATCCAAAGGGCAATTAAGAAGCACATAGTAGCCTTTTCCCCCAAGATGGCGCTGAAGGCAAAGAAGGAAGCCATTGTCCCCCTCAAGAGAGAAGCCAAATCCAAGGCCTTGAAGGCCAAGAAAGCAGTGCTGAAGGGTATCCATAGCCACAAAAAGAAGAAGATCTGAACATCTCCCACCTTCCGGTGACCCAAGACACTACGACTTTGAAGGCAGCCCAAATACCCTCAGAAAAGTGCCCCTCGGAGAAACAAGCTTGATCACTATGCCATCATCAAGTTTCCCTTGACCACTGAGTCTGCTATGAAGAAGACTGAGGACAACAACACCCTAGTCTTCATTGTGGACGTCAAGGCCAACAAGCATCAAATCAAGCAGGCCGTAAAGAAGCTGTATGACATCGATGCAGTCAAACTCAACACACTGATCCTGCTTGATGGAGAGAAGAAGGCCTATGTCTGTCTTGCTCCAGACTACAGTGCATTAGATGTTGCCAACAAAATTGGAATCATCCAACTTACTGTGTCCAGCTGTGTCCCATTCCACCTACAATAAAGAGTTTTCCAGGAAAAAAAAAGAAGCACATAGTAGATGTGAGTAGGGAGCCATACATTACCAACCAAGAAATGCGAAGATATAGCATAAAGGGCATCTTTAGAGGTATCAGTGATCAGAAAAGATGGCTCATCATGTTATATGAATGACAGCTGACACACAGCTTGCAGACTCACTTGGTAGGTATTGCTATATCACAAGATGAAAGAAAGCCTCTAAGATGATGGATGGCTTCCCTGCAGAGGATGGGATGACATTGGCAAGAATCCCACAAGATGAGGGCATGCATGAATCAAGCAAGTATGTACAAACAAGCTATATATGGGATTAAATAGGAAATAATGAACAGAGAGAAGGCACTAGAATTAAGAAGGCTTGGGAAAAGTTTCCTATAGAAGGTGAAATTTTAGTTGGGGCTTTCAGAAGACAGGGAAACCAGGAAGCAGAGGTGAGGAGGGAGAGCATTTTCAGGAATGGGGGACAGCCAGGAAAAATGCTCAGAGCAGAGAAGTAGACTGTCTTGTTCAAGGAACAGCAAGGAGGCCAATGTCAATGGATCAAAGAGCATGTGGTCAGTTTAACCATGCTTTTTTCCACAAGCATCTTGCTTCTCCGCCCCCCCCCAAATCACTTTCTAGCTTAAATCTCTATTGTGCCTGGTGCCTCATGTATGAAGCACTACTTTGTCTCTCCTCTTCTGGTTCTTTCTAGTTGGACAGCTCCTTTGGCAAGGGAAACCAGTCCTGGAATAGCAGGATGCTATACAATTCTCCTTAAGAGTGTTAAAACCTGAACATTGTCTTTTGTGGGTAGTGTCTAAATGGGAGCCCTTTTTGGCTAAAAAATTCAGGAGCTAAAGGGTTTCTGGGAGAGAGCAAAGAGTAAAGTAAAGCAAACAATCAGTTCTGTCACAGAGAGATTCATATGAGGCTTGCATCCTACCTTGTTGGTAGGAAGCAATGGTAAGTATTTAGCCCTTTAATGAGGTTTTCTAGAAAAATGACACCTTTAAAATTATACTGAAATGTTGTCTTTTTTTTAGATCACAGTGATTTTCTCATATATCTCCTTCTTTCCTTTGTTGGCTTTTCCCCCCAAAAGTCAGCCAATCAGTCAATACACATTTATTTAGTATTTGCTTTGTTCCAGTCACCATATTAAGCACTGAGGATACAGGGAAAGGCAAAAAACAGGTCCTGTCCTCTAATGGAGCAGACATTGCTAACAACAATGTACATGTAATATATATGTATAGGGTAGATAGAAGGTAGGTAATCTCAGAGGGAAGGCAAGGCCATCAAGGGGGATTGGGAAAGGCTTAATTCAGAAGGGGGATGTTGAGTTGAGTCTTGAAGGAAGCCAGGAGGTAAGGGTGAGGAGGGAGAGCATTCTAACTATGCTGAACAGCTAGTGAGAATGCACCAAGTCGGGAGGTACAATGCCTTGCTTGATAAAAGGAAAGGATCATAGAGTGCATAGAGGTAATAAAGTGTGAGAAGACTAGAAAGGTAGTAAGAGACTAAGTTATGAGGGGCGTACAGGCTAAACAGAGATTTTGATCCTGGAGGTAATATTGGAATTTATCAAACAGGGGAGAGTGAAAGAGAGAGTCAAATCAGCACTTTAGGAAGATCTCTTTGATGGCTAAGTAAGGGATGGATGTGTGAGGGAGGGTACTTGAAGCAGAAGGTTATTGAAATAGTCTGGGAGGGGAGGTGATGAGGGTCTGCACTAGGATGGTGGTAATGTCAGAGGAGAGAAGGCAGTGTACATGAAATATGTCCTGGAAATAGAATCAAAAAGACTTGGCAACAGATCAGATTTGGTGGGGGTGAGGGGACAAGAGCAAGTAAGGAGTCTAGGATGATACTTAGATAACCAGTTGAGAGTGTGTGTGACTGGGAGGATGGTGGTGCCTTTCACAGTAATACGGAAGTTTGAACAGGGAAAGTTTGAGGAGAAAAGATAAATTCTATTTTGGACATGCTGAATTTATTAGATTCAGTTCAAAATGATCAAGGAGATGCAAGACTGGAGGCCAGGAGAGAGATTAGGGTTGGATAAATAGATCTGATAATTATATGAAAAGAGAGGATTGAATTAATGGGAACTAATGAGATCACTAAATAAAACAGTATAGAGGAGAAGAGAAGAGGGCTTAGGATGGACCTTTGGAGGACATCCATAGTTAGTGGTCAAGACCTAGATGAAGATCCAGTGAAGGAGACTGAGAAGGAGAGCTCAGACAGATAGAAAGAGAACCAAGAGAAAGCAGTGTCAAGAAAACTGAAAGAGAAAGGAGTTCCAAGGAGAGGAGGGTGATTAACAAAGCAAAACCTGCATGTTTTGTCCTATAGACTCTCCTGAAAGGAGAGAGATTAATTTCTTCAACTGTTTTCCTATATGAAACTGAGCAAGCCTCAGTTTCCCCATTTATAAAATAATCTCTAAGCTCTCTTCTATTTCCTCTTTGATCCTATCAAAATCCTAGCAGCTGATAAAGGATTTTCTTATTTATAATGTTTTTTATTAGCTAATGAAAACTTGCTTGAATTGTAATTTATATCTTAGTGTCTAGTATATACTTTCCTTTTTTTGAAGTGTGGAAGGCAAGGCAATTGGGGTTAAGTGACTTGCCCAAGGTCACATAGCTAGTAAGTGTCAAGTGTTTGAGGGCTGATTTGAATTCAGGTCCTCCTGACTCCAGGGCTGGTGTCCTATTCACTTTGACACCTAGTAGCCCCTAGTATATGTATGCTTTACTAGAAAGTGACAAAGCTTCATTTCTTTTGAGGTATTCTATAATCCAAATTTTTCATTCTGCCTGACTTGAACTACCTTCCATCTCTTTTCCTCTCTTCCCTCATTATTTTGGGGTAGATGAGATTTTATGATATTTTGCACACTTTTTTACAGTATAATTCCAAACTGCATTTACTGCCTATTTTGAACATTATCTAGAAGTGCTGGTTTGATGCTGACATGGGAAGAGATTGACCAGATCCATTTGTAAACTTATTCTTTCAATAAATATTTCAATTCCTACATTATACAAGGCTATGTTAACCATTCTGAGTGATAAAAAGATTCAATTAAATAATTAATAGTAATTAAAAATGTAGCCCCAGTCATATAACTAAATACCAATCAATTAACCAAATAATTTATTATTTACCAATCAATTAATCAAATCATTTATTATTTACCAACCAATTAACCAAAAAGCTTTTATTAAGCACCCAAATGGCCCAGTGGATAGAATTCTGGACCCAGAGTCAGGAAGACTCATCTTCCTGAGTTCCAATTCAGCCTCAGATACTATGTGACCCTGGGAAAGTCACTAACCCTGTTTACTTCAGTTTCCTCATCTGTAAAAAGGGCTAGAGAAGGGAATGGTAGATCATTCCAGTAACCCTGCCAAGGAAACTCCAAATACGGTCACAAAGAGTCAGAGAGGACACAAAAAAACAAGACTCAACAACACTGTAAGACACTCCCCAAAGTGCTGACTATATACAAACACAAAAAGGAAGGAATCACTTAATGAACTTGCATTCTACTGGCTAGGGAACCGCCTTGTACATGGATAAGTTAATACAAAGGATATGGAAATTTATTCAAATGAATTTAAAGAGGAAGCATATATTAACTAATGGGGAAATCAAGAAATCATGGGGAACTGATTCTGTAGAACTGCCTAAAGGTGGAGGAAACCTAGGGGACAGCCCGCAGAGGTGGAAGATGGAATGTTATATATAGGGAATAGTTAATAGACCATTTAACAAAAATAGAGTGCATGAAGGGAGGTCATATAAAATAAGAATGGACAGGTAAACGGGAGCCTTAAAAACCAGGCTGAGGATTTTGTAAAAGCATTAGGGAACCTCTGAAGATTTTTGTGTATCTCATAGCTAGCTACACAAATTAGATTTTTTTTTTTGTATAACTAATAGCTAAACAAGTGACACGATTGAATCTGTGTCTTAGGAATATTAGCTTGGTCTTTATTTTAAGGCTGGCTTGGACAAGGGGAAGGAAATAGGGATACCAATTAGGAGGTTATTGTCATTACCCAGGAGAGAAGGGGAGAGACTAAAGTAGATGTCATATGAGTAGAAAGCTGGACATTTGAGAGACATTGTGGAGGTATGAAGTTAAAAGACTTCACAGCTGACTAATTATGGGAGGTGAGGGAGAATGAGAAGTTGAAGATGTTCTGGAGATGGTAAAGGTGCCTGGAAAAATGATGGTGCCCTTAACAGAAATGGGGAAATTCAGGGAAAGTGAGTTTTCGGGGAAAAGATAATGAGCTCTATTTTTGACATGTAAAGTTTGAGTTACTTATAGTCACATCTAGAGAAAAATGTCAGTAGATGTTGAAGTGGAATTCAGGAGAAAGGCAAGAATTGGATACATAGACCTCAGAGTCACCTACATACAGTTAATAATTGAAACCATGTAAGCTCAAGAGAGAATCCATAGAGGAAAGACTAGAGATCCCAGGACAGAAACTTGGTGTCCATCTACATTTAGGGTTCAGGATATGGCTCATGTTCTAGCAAAGAAGACTGAGTGGGAGAGATCAGACAGGTATGAGGAAAGTCTGGAGTAAGTATACTGAAAAAACAGAAAGGAGGAAGTATCATGAAGGAGAAGGTATTTAACTATGTCAAATACTGTAGAAAGGTTGAGGAAAAGGAGGACTGAGAAAAGGTCATTGGATTTGGCAATTAAGAGATCACTGGTAACTTTGGAAAGAACAGTTTCAGTGGAGTGAAAGGGTCAGAAGCTAGATTATGAGGAGTTGAAAACTGAGTAAGAGTAAAGGAAATGGATTCAACAGATGTAGCTTTTTTTTTTAAGGACTTTGACTGTAAAAGAGACATGGGATGATAACCTGAGGGGATGGAAGGGTCTTGTGAGAGTACTTTTGCATTTCTTTTTTTGGGGGGGGGAAGAGCGAAGGCAGGCAATTGAGGTTAAGTGACTTGCCCAGGGTCACACAAATAGTAAGTATCTGAGGTCAGATTTGAATTTAGGTCCTCAACTCCAGGGTCAATGTTCCATCTACTGTGCCACCTGGCTGCTTCTAAATTTCTTTCATTTTTTAAAAAAAATTTCTTTTAATTTGTAGAGTAAAACAAGCATTTCCATAATATAGTATAGTAAAAAAAATAAGATGATTGCACATGAAACTGCAAAATGTTTGTAAACAATGTTTGTAGGGAGCATCAAAGGGGTCAGTAGATTATGGAAAGGTAGAAGATCAATAGAGAGGAAGGATGATTGTGAGGATGATCTTCTGGTGAAGACAGGAGAAGAAGAGGGTGAATAGTATATGTAGAGGTATTAGCTCTGGTGAGGAGAGGGGCTACCTCTATCAAATACTGAGGCAAAGGAGAAAGGATATGGAATAATATAAAGGAACTGTGAGATGTAGAGAAGGGGAGAAAGAGTCAAGTGCATGGTTTCAATTTCTGGGTAAAGTAAGAGTCAAGGTCCTCAGATATGGGAGTCTGGGGAAGAGGGCGATGTGGGGGGAATCGAGGAGGGAGGAGAAATTTTGGAATAATAACTATGGGAAATGAAATGGAGAGTGTTTAGGAGAGAGTAAACATATTAACTGTCTTTTAAATTGCTCAACAAATGAGAAAATTCATCTTGGTCCTTATTGCATCTCTATATATTACTATCCACTCAGCAATTATTAAAGGTCACAGCACCACTGAGGCAGAAGGTTTTGCCTGTCGCCCCTCTTTTTCCCCTGACCTTCAGTACTACATCACCAAATACATTTTGGACATTTTTGAATTGGCTGTCCCTGGGATATTTCAAATGGGACATGTGCAAAACTGAACCCATTCCCTTTCTCCTCTGCTCTTCCAAACTTACCCATTGTTGTTAAAGGCACCATCATCCTTCCAGTCTCCCAGATTCAGAGCCTTAAGCATTATCCTCATCTCTTCTTAGTCCCACATATCAATCAGTCACCAGTCTTGCCATTTTAATTTCCATAGTCCCTTCTTTCAAATCACACAGCTCCCCTCTCTCGACCCTCGTTGCCTCTTTCCTAGGTAATCAGAACAACCTCCTAATTACCTCTGCTTCAAGTCTCTCCCCATCCTAATTTATTCTCCACACTGATGCCAAAGTGATTTTTCTTAAGCACAGATCTGTCATCTTCCTACTTGATCAACTCTTGTGGCTCCTTATTGCACCCAAGATAAAATATAAATTCCTCAATTTAACTTCAAAACCCTTCACAAGCTGGCCCCAACCCATCTTTCCAGGTTCACTATACATTACAGTCCTTCTCACACCTTGTGATCCAGTCAAACTGGCCTTCTCTTTATCACCTAAGATACTCCACCTCTTGTTTCTGTGACTCTGCCCTGTCTGGAATGCCTCCTCTCCTCCACCTCATAGAATCTCTCTCTTGAATGCCCTCTAGATACAGAAAGATGCCACCTTCTATGAAAAGTCTTTCTGGTCTTCTCAACTCTTAGTGTGTGCTCTTTCCCAAGGATTTATCGTACTTATTGTGTATGTATGTATGTATGTATACGTATATATGTTTATAGAGACACATATATACTTATATATGTATATATGTGTTCCTTTATAATTTAAGTAGGGATTGTTTAATTCTTTGCATCCTTAATACCTGGGATAGTGCTTACACATAGTAGGTGCTTAATAAATATTTGTTGGTCAATTATATCCCCAAATACTTGGATCTACTTCAGATTTAACTTCAAGTTTATTTTCATCCAAATATGCATCTCTTCTTTCTGAGGTTTCTGAGAAGAGAATGTCACATGTTGATTATCAGAGTGGATAGGCATACCCTGGGACAAATCAATCATTTTAAGGGAACTGGGAGAGTGGTGACAACGGCAACTTGTGCAACATCATGAACTTTATTGGGCACCTAAAACTTGATAATTGAATGAATAAATGAATCTTTCGTTGATGGGTAGATTAAAAAGAACCCTGTCATGAGACGGAGGAAGTGGCGGTAACTGAGAAGCAAAATTATGAATTGTTGTTTGTTTGGTTTTTCTTAAATCAGCCGTTAGTCTGTTTCATTCAGTATGAGATTAGGTTGCTGGTGATAGCCCCATTTTGTCAGTTCTGTTGACTTTTGGCAGCTTTGGCAAGGACAGGAGTCACAAGGCTTTTGGTTGAACTGTATGTATATCTGCTGGATTCTCAAGGTCAGTCCAAGTTTACCTTTTGATAATAGCCTAAGAAGGCATTATATTTGTAAGAACTCTTCTACTGCAGAGTGGCCATTAGATTGAGGGCATTCATCCAGCACAAGAGACTATAATAGAGTTCCAGACTTTCTGCCTTTTTCCTAATAGCAAAAATTGTAATCAAAATCAGATCAGTGGATAAAAGAACACTGTGTGGCTATAGATGGCCTCTTTCATTCAGCAGACCAAATCCTCTCTTCCTATTTCAGAGTCAAGCTGTTTTTGTAATAAGTGGTTAGAGGGCTACAAGTTCCCTGAAGTAAGTTATATCACTCAATGAGGATAACAAGAAGGTATCTCAATTGTAATGGATGAGATTAAAGAACTGCCAAAATGTTCCCCATAGTGACCTAGTTCAAGATAAGGTTTATAAATGTGCTGCAGACTAGATACTATATAAATGTAAGCAGAGAGGGCTGCAGTTTATCAGTTGATCCCTCCCTGTCTGAGACACACACACACACACACACACACACACACACACACACACGCACACACACACAAACACACACACGCACATATACACAGTATCTGGCCCACTCCTGATACTGGAATAGCATGTACAGAAGGCACCACTGGGAGGCAAGAGACTGGAAATGACTGAAGAAAGTAATGATGCTTAGCCTGGTTAAGGGAGCATATAGTTTTCCTGAAGGTTTGTCACGTAGAAGAAATTAGGGTTGTTCTGCATTCCCCAAACTAGGAAGATGGGTGGAAGCCACAGCAAGGCAGATTTAATAACAATAGCAAACACATACAGTGCGTTAAAGTATGCCGAATGCCCTAAATAAATTATTTCCTTTAAACCTCAAAACAGCCCTAGGACAGAGGTATTTTTGCATTATTACCCTCATTTTACAGTTCAGGAAACTGAGGCTTGGACGTTGAGACCCATCTACGGTCACACAGCTAGTAAATGTAAAAGGCAAGATGAGTTCAGGTCTGCTGTACTTTAAATTAGCACTCTGTCCAATCTATTACATAGCCTGTCAGAGGGATGTCAGGGATGACCAAGGAATATAGCTATAGACCCAAAAGTGCCATGGAAGAAATTCTTACATCAGTAGAAAGTAGACTTCTAAGATGTCTTCTAAATATAAAATTCTATCAAAATAATTCATTTTTTAAAAATCTGGTACTCACCCAATTAACTTTATGATTAATTATTTGATTTCCTAGGTACCTTGATACTAGAGAGGGGCTGCCCTGGATTACAGAAACAAACATTCTAATCCTTAGAAAGGTATAATCTTAATTTTAAATTCACAGATGAACATTCTGATGGGTTCATCATTTTCTTGTGAATTTGGTTGACGATAATCAATTACTCATGGGTTATATTTCCACATTGTCAATCCTAGAAAATAGATTTAGGGAAGAATGTTTTGGCAGCAGTGTGAGCAGCCTAGGTGGTAAAAGTGGATAGAGTTCTGGGCCTGGCATCAAGGACACTCATCTTGAATTCAAATCTGGCTTCTGACACTACTAGCTGTGTGATGCTGGGCAAGTCACTTCACCCTGTTTGCCTCAGTTTTCTCATCTGTAAAATGAACTGGAGAAAGAATTAGCAAACCACTCTAGTACCTTTGTCAAGAAAACCCCAAATGGGGGTCACAAAGAGTCAGGACTAGAGAATGACTAAATAACATCTGTGGAAGAAGATTATTTAAGGGAGAAGGGACTGAAAATAGGGAGATCAGTTAGGAAGCTACTGCAATAGTCCATGCAAAGGTAATAAAGGCCTTTGGAATGGAGAGAGACAAGAGAGGAAACAATGCTCAGCACAGTGCCTGGCACACAGTAGGTACTTAAAATGTCTATTACCCAATGTTTATTGACTAGCATGTGAGAGATGCTAAATCCTAAAACTCTATACTTAGTAAGAATTATGTTTGTGGATCTGGGTATACCCTTCTCTTGATGAGTAGACAAGTGGAGAATAAAGGAAGTTGTAATGTTCAAGAAGAGAAGAATGGGAAGAGTCAGAGAGCCAGGAGGAGAGCAGTGTCATCGAAGCCCAGGGAGGAGAGAATATCTAGGAGGGGACAGTGGTCAGCACAGTTCAACTGCAGAAAGGTCAAAGAAAAAAATAATCATAAATTTAGAACTAGAATTGACATAAGAAGTCATCTGGTCTACCCCCCTCGTTTTACAGATGACAAAACTAAAGCTGAGCAAGATTAAATGGCTTGTCCAAAGTCATACAGATGGTAAATGGCAGGGAGAGAATTTGAATACAGGCCCTTGTGATTCCAACTTCACTGTGCTAGTCTTTCCATTGTACTGTGATAAATGAGAAAAAGTCATGGGATTTGACAATTAAGGGGCCATAGGAGACCTTGGAGAAATCCTGCTAGGAAATGGGTACTGGCTAAAAGGGAAAGAACGGTATGGAGCATACAACTTGCATGCTTTCTCTATTATCCTTTGTTACTTTTTCATGAGGCTGCAAGAGGGAAGTGAATATGGGTACTGGAGCTCTGGGTTCTGTCGAGGTTCCATTTTAGTGTTGTTGAACACTACCGAGAATAATTTTGTATTAGCCATTTTTTGTTTTTATCAGACCTATTATTTCATTGGTGTAGGGAGTATCTGGGTAGGAATTTCTCCTCCCAACAAAGACTGGCAACTATTCTGCAATTTATAGTCTTAGAGAGTTGACTGGGGTATAGAGAGGATAAGTGACTTACTCAGGGTCATCACGCCACTTCTACAATATTTTGAGTCTTCTCCAACATGGCTATAGTCTACCATCTGGGAAACAAGTTTCTAATGTCATGAGTATTTAAACTAGAGTTGAGATTAAGCATATTGATGAAGACCACGGCCAATCAGGGAAGCCGAGATTGGTGGTGGTAGTAGTAGAGGGAAGGTAAGTAGAGCTTGTTATATTGCTAAACTGGATGGCTTTTCATAGTCATCATCATCTTTGACTTCTGAAGCTTCTGACATTCAATCATTCTCTCCTCCTGGAACTCTTTTCTCCTTTGGCTTTCATGACAATGCCCATCTGTAGTTCTCCTGCCTGTCTACTCACTCTCAGTCTCCTTTATTAAATCATCACCCATCTCCTGACTCCTAATTGTGGATGATTCTGAAGACAAAGGAGTCTCATTTTTCTACTTCTTCTCTTGGTGGTTTATTATCTCTATTTTGATGATGCCCGAGTTAAGATATTAAGTGTTCCTTGGTTTCCTGAACTCTACTTCTGCATCACCAACTACCTATTGAAAATCTCAACCTGATCGTTCCATTAAACATGTTTAAGTCAACATAATAAAAAAAAGCATGCATTACCTCTCTTTCAAGTCAGTCCAGTAAAATTTCCCATTTCTGTTAAGAGTACCATCATCCTTTTAGTCATCCAGATTTTTAGCCTTGTTAGTCATCTTTAACTTTTCCCACTCTGCTACCCCAGCCATTGAATTAGTTGCTAAATTTTGTCAATCTTACCTCAAGAGTATTTCTCACATGGTAGCTAAGAAATATTTTAAAGTAGCTACTATGTACCAGGAAGAACACTAAACTCTGAATAAAGGTTTTACTTCTGTCTTCTAGATGGAAAGTCTGTTATATTTTGCAATCAAGCACCATGCAGGTATATTTATAGTCACTGTCAGTGCTGTGAATATTGCATTGGCACTACCGGATTGTCTCATCTCCTGTCTTCTCTCCACTCAAAAAGCCTTTATCACCCTTGGATGGGCTACTTCAGTAGGCTCCTAATTGGTCTTCCTAGTTCTAGTTTCTTTTCCCTTGAATAATGTCTTCCACACTGCTGCCAAAATATTCTTCCCAAAGCACAATTCTGATTGTCTTTTTTTTTAATAAAAATTCTTCAGTGGCCTCCAGAATAAAAGACAAAATCTTCAGCTTGACATTTGTGGTAGAAGCAGTATCCTAACCTCTTTTCCTGTGCAATTTAGGCTAGCTTTTCCTTAGAAGGTATTGAGACATTCCTAGAGACTTGGGTGGTTTAGGGGAAGCTCAGAATATTGATATCACTTCTTCTTTGATTAAGTATAAAGCATCCTTTCTCAACGCCTCTCCTTGTTGAATATCCTTCTCCTGCTATGGTTAAGTATGTTCCTTTTTTTTTTTAACTGTTAAATGATTCATGAGTGTCTAAATTTGTTCCAATGTCAAACCTAAACCATAGAGGGACTAGCCTGAGTGAAGCTCAGCCCAGAACAGTATTTAAAGTCCTACACATTCTGCCTCCAGCCTACCTTTCTAGATTTTCTAAACCTATTTCATGTTGTTCTCCTTTGGCCATTATGTGTTCTGGCAAAAGTGGCACGTCAGCTATCACAGGAGCTCAACATTCCATCTCCATTCTTCCAGCCTTCCCATAGCTGTCCCCATATCTGGAATGTTCTTCCTCTTCATCTCTCCATTTTAGGGTCTTTATCTCTTTTCAAGGCTCAGCTCTGGTACTATGTCCTATTCAAAGCCTTCCTTGATCTCCTAGTTTGCTAGTTCTCTGTCTGTCTGTCTGTCTCTGTCTCTCTCTCCTCAAATGATCTCATATCTACTTGAATGTATACAAGTTGCATTTCCCTAGAATATAAGATCTTTGGGGTTTGCATTCATTTTCTCCCACCAATCCTCTATGTAAGATGAAATCAATGTGCTAGAGGACTTCATTTGGGCCTTTCAACACTTCGCAGTCAGCACTTAAACTTTCTATATATCTTCTGTAAATTTGTGTAGTAAAGGCATCAGGAGCTGAAGGAATTAGGAAAGGATTCACATATAAGATGGTCCTTGAGCTGAGTCTTGAGGGAAACAAGGCATCATAAGAGGCAGAGATTCCTCTTATCTTTTAAAACTTAATGGTGAAACAACATGATTGATATAGAAATAGGTTTTACATGACTGCACATATACAATCTGTATCAAATTGCTTACTCTCTCAGGGAGAGGGGAGGGAAGAGGGGGAGGAGAAAATTTGGAACTCAAAATTTTATTTCAAAAAAGAATGTTAAAAATTGTCATTACATGTAATTGGAAAAACTAAAATACTTTTAGGAAAAAATACTGAACGGTGAAAGAAAATTTAAAAGATTCATGATGAAAAATGCCATCTACTTCTAGAGAGAAAATTGATGAACTCGAGTACAGATGGAAGCAGACTTTTAACATTTTTCTGTATTTTTCTTGTTTGTATGCATACTTTCTTTTAAAACATGGCAAAGAGAAATATGTTATGTATGGCTTCCCATGTATCATTGATATGTTGCTTTCCTTCTTGAGGGGTGGGGAAGGGGTGTGAGGAAGAGAGATAATTTGGTCCTCAGATTTTTTTTAAATGAATGTTCAATTTTTTTTCATGTAAGTTGGAAATATTTAACAAAATAAAAAAATTTAAAAAATTAATGGTGGGAAATTGAAACTGAAAATAAAATTGAATTGAATGTAAAAAACCCCACTTAGTGGACATTTGGGCTATCTGTTAACCCTGACTTTGGCTACATGGAAAGGGAATTCCATGGAGATATTGGTACTCTCTAGACTTAGAAGCTCTTATCTGTAGATAACATTGTCCTGGTTAAGTGCTAGAATTCCAAGGGTTTTCTTAGTAAGCCCCACCTACTCCAAAGTGATCACACAACTAACAAAGAGAAAACCAAATGGATGAAGAATATATATTGCCCAGGTTATGACATGCTACTGGTTGGGTAGATCACTGAGTTAGTACAATAGTACATATATATTGGATAGACACTGCAGATGGATAATGAGTTGGGCTGAGAATTTAATAGAAGGAAGAAAACATGTGAGATTACATTTGGAAAATTATGCAGTGCTTTCAGTGATCCTCAAACTGCTCCCTGAAGAACCCATATTTTAATATGACTATTTCCCTGGTAGTACCAGAATACAATAATCTCTGAAGAATCAAAATTGGGATGCTTATAGGGCAATGGAGATATAAGTAGCATCTTACCTTAGAAGAAACCTCATAAAAGATTAACATCTTAGCCTGAATTCAAGATTAGGAGACTAAATAGATATGTTTGATTGGAAAGATGATGACTGGAAAATATCTGAAGTTCTATATAGCTCAGAGACCTCAGTTTCCTCTCCTGTTGTAAAATCTGGCCTTGGGTGAAGTTATCTATAAAGTTCTTTCTGTCCCTAAATTCTATGAGCTTGAAAGCATTAGGTGCTAAAAGGGATAAAAGAGGATGTGAAAGTCATTAAAAGATGACCTCAGAGATTTTCCAAGGGTGGACCCTGTATCTCTCATAGGTAAAAGAAAATTGGGTTTATTTTATTTTTTTGAAATATCTAATTTAGGTAACTGGTCAATCTCAGTCATTTGGGAAAAGAAAAATCTCTGGAGACTTTATGTTGGTGATTATGACTTTGGTGAATAGAGAATGGCAGGTTATACCTCCCCAACTGATACTAGTTCCCTCTCATTTAAATTAAAAAAACAAAATAAAGCATTAATCCAATGTTGCCATATAGAGACTTATTAAAATTCTAATATCAAGGTGGCCAAATGGGTTATCATTTTCAGTGTGGGGGATTCTTATTCTCCCTTTGCCGTCTCTAGCCTTACCTTGTTCATCACTCTATCCTGTTTTACTCATGCCTTACTCTCTACTTCTAGGCTTGAAATGTAGAGGTAAGAAGGTGTAGCTATGTCAGAATGACAATAAAGACAGACATGGTAATTGTAGTGTTCAGGAAATCCAGGCTCAGGTGCCCAAGCCTTCATTTGCAGTGAGTTCTTCCTTCTTGGGGGTCTTTAAGCTGATGATGATGGATATATCCAGTGTTGGATATATTGCAGTGGGGATTCCTTTTCGGTTACTGATCAGACTAGATGGAATACTTCTAGAGTTCCTTCTAACTCTAAAATTGTGATCTCATGCTTCCTCCCTTCCTTCCCCTCAATTCTCAGACCTAAAATTTTAACCCCAGACGGTGGATAGGCTACTCTAACAACCCCGGTTAAACAGTAGCATTATGATGAAACAAGAAAACAAAATTAACGACGTTCTATGAAGAAGTCTGCTCCTGTTGAACAGTGAAGCAGGTTGGAGGGAGGGACAGAAGTATTTCTGGGTTAGGACTGAGACTGTTAATCTTGTTTTAGTGGGTGCCTTTCTCAGATATCTGGGGTGTTTCCTCCAGGAAGTAGGCTTGAGGAGCATCTTGAATAAGAAATTTGTAAGGCTTATGCCACAGTAGCTCTGGCAGAAGGGACTGACTACTCAGGTCCAAAAATCTGGCTTCTAATTTTGTGACTCTATTTTTAGTATGTATGTCTCTTTCCCTTCTAGTCTTTCTGGTAGATCAGTTGGTTTTTAGTAAGAAGTAAAGTCCTTAATTAGTCTCATACAGAGATACTACAGCTACATTTCCAGATAGTTTCAAGGGTAGAAGAGGCTGGCATTTAAAAAAATGGATTATTATTCAGGAATTGAGGTTTTTCTGTTTTCAGATACTTGGGCCACTTTTTAAAGTTATTTTTTTTAATTATTAAGCATTTACTATTTCTTCCTTTTATCTCACATACATCTCGCATATCTCACATTTTATCTCACATATCTCGCAGGGGTGGGGAAAGAGGGGAGAAAAACTCTTGTAATAAAAAAGCATTGTCAAGCAAAATAAATTCCTGTTTAGGCCACATTCAAAAGATGTGGATCCTCTGGAAAACATCAATGGTCCTTTGGAATCATGGTTGATCATTGCTGATCAGAGTTCTTTCAAAACTGTTCATTTTTAAAATGTTGATATTGTAATATAAATATTTCTCCTTGTTTTGACCACTTTACTCTGTACCAGTTCAATCAAGTCTTCCCAGATTTCTCTGAAACCATTTCAGCTAATTTCTTATACCACAATAATATTCCATTTATTTTATAGCAACGGAAGCTGATACCCACTGAGGTCCAGTGATTTTCCAAGTTTAAATAGTAATTGTGCTATACTCCCTATCCAGATCTTCCCACTCCAACTCTAGCACCCTTTCCATGGTCCCACATTTTAAAACCTTCCTCACGGCAAATTGTTCCCAGATACAGTAAGAGAAAGCAGAAGAGGTTGTGATTAATTTCTAGGCTGTCATTAAATGTGTAGCAGCTCTCCTTCACAAAGAAGGTAGGTAGGAAGAACCTTTGGGAAAGTCAAAAGACTATCAAAAAGGAATCATATTCTTTGGGTCAGAACAATAGGTTAAGAAAAATAGTCCTGTTTTAATTACTCAGTGTGGGTGTTGGTTTCTGGACCTCTCTGGTATTTGTCTGATCTTGCATATAATGAGAAATTATTCTGACCTTGTATATATTCCTCTGTCCTTTCCATTCCTATCATTAACACCCTATTCAGACTGACTAAATTCACACCTAAACTATTTAAATAGCTTCTCAACTTTTTTTAAGTAAGCAAAAATCTATTTTCATTCCCATCTCTTCCATTCCATTAGGAAAAGAAAAAACAAAAACAAAACCCCAGTAAGAAATATGTGTAATTGAACCAGACTAATTCCCACACTGGCCATGTCTAAAAAATGTGCATCTCATTCTAATTGTAACAGCTTCCTAATATGATAAAGTAGAAAGGGTGTATTTGGAATCAATCCCTGGGTTAAATTTCCAGCACTGTTTCTTACTACCTCTGTAAAACTGAGCGATTAACAAACATTTTAAAAACATTTACCTTGTGCCTGGTACTGTATTTATACACAAAAAATGAAACAATCCCTGCTCTCAAGGAGCTTACTAATTATGTCAGGGGAATCAATTAGTATGCACAAGTAAACACAAAATACATATAACCTAAGTACAAGGTAATGGTTGGGAGGCACTAGCAACTCCTGAAATCTGAAAAGATCTTGTGTAGGAGGTGGCATTTGAGCTGTTCTTTGAAGGAAGATAGGAATTCTAAGAGTTGGAAGGCAGGATTTCATGAATTTCATGTATGGGAAACAGCTTGTGCAAATCTTCTGGAGAACGAAGATGGAATGTCAGGTGTGAGGAAAGGCAAGTAGGTTGGTTTAGCTGGATGACAGAGACTGTGAAAGACAGTAATGTGTAATTAGTCTGAAAAAATAGGCTAGTATCAGATCAAACAGAGGAGACTGTATTTCGTTCTAGAAGCAAGAAGGAGCCACAGGAGTTTTCTGAGCTGGGGAGTGAGATCATCAGAGGGGTGCTTTAGGAATAGAGACAGACCAACTAGGAGGTAATTATAATATTGTCAAAGCTAGGCATGATGAGGACTTAATTAGAGTGATTGTAATGAATGGAGGGAGGACTGGATGCAAAAGAAGGGAAGGCAGAATCAACAGGATTTGGCAATTGAAGTGGGCTAAGGTTGAGGAGCTGAGAATGGCTCTGAGGTTGTCATGTTGCATTACTAGGGTGACGGTGGTGCCCTTGGTAGAAACAGGGAAATTAGGAAGAGGGTAGATTTGGAGGGAAGAATGAGTTCACTCTGGACTTGTTGAATTTGACATGCCTACAGGGCACCCAGATGGAAATCTATAGTAAGGGCTGGGTGATGCAGGCTTGGAGCTCAGGAAGGAGATTGGGACTGGTTATATCGATTCTAGGCAAAGAGATCGAACCAATGAAAATGTAGAGAGAGAACAGAAAAAGGTCCAAAAGAGACCCTGGAGGGGTACATTGAAAGTTAGGGTATGGGATGCAGATGCTGATACAGTAAAGGACAAGGACCTGTCTGGCAATTAGGAAGAAGACTGAGAGGGAAAGTGTCACAAAAATCCAGAGAGAAGAAAGGATTCTGGAGGAGGGGCAAGACACTTAAATTTCTACGTGCCTCAATTTCCTCATCTGTAAAATCAGTAGACAGAGGAGGATCAGTGGTTCTTCATTATTCACAGAATAAATTATCTTGACATTTAATAAATAATAATGAAAATAGCACTTACTATGTGTCAGACATTATGCTAAACACTCTATAAAGATTTCATTTATTCCTCATAACAATTTATTTCAGGTCCTTCATAATCTTCCCTCAGTCTACCTTCCAGCCCGATGTCTAGTCTGACTGGTCCATTTACTGTCCTGTAAACATATTGCCTTATCATCTCTTTGGGCCTTTGTACATATGATATTGAATCATCCTCCCTTTCCTTTCTTCTCCATCCTATTAAAATCAATTAAGATTGAGCTCAAATCCTAACATCTCTAGAGAATACACAGTGATAAAGCTGGCTGTGGTGATAACTACTTTCTCTGAATCCAACTAGCACTCATACTCTGCATTACTCATTTTGGACTTGGCATATACTTGTATATTTTTAGTATATTATGAAAGCAAGTATAGCAGTAGCAAATAAAGTGCCGGATCAAGTGCTGGGAAGACCGGAGTGCAAACACCTCTTCTAAAAATTTGTAGCACATTTATATCTTAAATCCAGTCACTTGCCTTCTCAATGAAGGGGGTGGAGAGGAAGGGAGAGAATTTGGAACTCAGTTTTTAAAATGAATGTTGAGAACTGCTTTTACATGTAATTGAGGAAAAATAAAATACTAAGTTCACCCCGCCCCTCAATGAGTAGTTCTGTGATATTGGACAAGTCTCCTAACCTCCATGTGCTTCAGGTTTAGCTCCCTAGGACTTAGCCGCTAAACAACATAGGGTTGAAATCTGCTTTTGTGGAGGGAATTCCTACATGTATCCATCCAAGTCATGGATTTAAAGCCAAAAGAGAACTTAGAGGTAATTTACTCCAATCCTTTCATTTTACAATGTGTATATGTGTATGTGTGTATAGATACATACATACATATTATATATATCTATACATATAAAATATATGTTTATGTTAGGTGTTAATATATATAAAGATACATTATATATATTATAAATAGGGACAGAAACAGTGATTTCTTTGGCATAGGGAACTCAGGTGACGAAACAGCACTAATGCCAGATAATGCTTTCTCTACAATTAATCATCTTAGATTCCTATAGCAGAGGTATCAAACAACAGGTCTGCATAGAGGCCACAACATTCCGGGGTAGGACAAAACAAGATTAAAATGTAATTAAAATCTAAGATAATTCTGAAGGACTTATCATGAAACAATGTTATCCAGAGAAAGAACTGATGGAGTCTGAAAGCATATTGAAACTTTTTTTTTTTTGGTCTGCATTTTCTTTTACAGCATGGATAATATGGATATGTTTTATATGACTGTATGTGTAAAATCTAGGTGGTACAGTAGATAAAGCACTGGACCTGTATTTAGGAAGATTCATCTTCCTGAGTTCAAATCTGTCCTTAGACACTAGCTGGGTGACCCTGGGCAAGTCACTTAACCCTGTTTACCTTAGCTTCCTCATCTATAAAATGACCTGGAGAAGGAAATGGCAAACCAGTTCAGTATCTTTGCCAAGAAAACCCCAAATGGGGTTAGGAAGAGTCAGATAGGACTGAAAAAATGACCAAACAACAACATGTATATATGCATATATACATATATATTTGGGGGTATGGTGATTTTGTTGGGTCAAAGGGTATGGCACAGTTTAATAGCTTTGGGACATGATTCTAAATTGCTTTCTAGAATGACTTGACCAGTTCACTGTCCCAACAACACTGTTTTAATCTACCTATTTCCCATAGTCCCTCTAGAATTTGTCATTTTCCTTTCTTGTCAATTTTGCCAGTTGGATAAGTGTGCATTGATGCTTCAGAGTTTTAATTTCCAATTCTCTAAATCATTAGTGATTTAGAGCATTTTTGTATGGCTATGCATAGCTTGGATTTCTTCTAAAAACTACCTAGTCATATCATTTGGCTATTTATCAAATGGGGAATGGCTCTTAATCTTAAAAAAATTGACTCAATTCCCTATATATCTTAAAAATGACTTTTTTCTCCCTGCCCTTCTTTAATAGTCTGTTTTGCTTCTGACTAATCCCTCCTTTAATCTATCCTCCCTCTTATTCCCTATCATTCTCTTAACCCCTTTTTTTCCTTTTCCCCTACTATTTGAAAAAGTATTTTTGTAACTAGCTCTGTGTCTGTCCATTCTTCTCTCTTTGACTACTTTTGATGAGAGGGAGGTTCAAATGTTACCCGGTCACCTCCTTGTACAGAAATCTACTTTTGTGCCTCAAACCTCAGCTGACCAATTTGTTGAAGCTATTTGTGAATCTTCATGAAATCCATTTTCGTCATGATTTATTGCTTGTATGTATATTTGAAACGTAGTTGTGCTCATTTCTTTTGACAAGACCCATCAAGCAAAGGGGTCCTTTCCCCTGTACACAAAATTTATTCCCTTTGTAGCTCTGTACCATTATGCCCCTATACAACTGCCTTAGGCCTTTCTGGGTTCTTTTCACATTTTTATCTCTGACCTGGCCTTATTTCCTATGTTCGGAAAAAAAGAAAAAAAAAACTATATCACTTGTTGATTTTTCTTTTCGTTTGCTTGGTGCTTCCCTGATGAGGTATATAGGATCATAGAATATATGGGACAGAATAGGAGAAGAGATATATGATAATGGACTATGCCCAATTTGGGAAAAATTGGAATTGGAGATGGGTAACAGATGGAAAGCTTTGTTACTGGGAGTATTATATCGCTCACTTTCTTGCTTTTACACCAGCTGTCTATTATGCTTGCAAGTCTTACCTCCACCTTCTAGAATCCTAAACTTCTTTCAAAGCTCAGTCTAAACACTACTGCTATTAAGCCTTTCCTGATTCCCTCCCTTGTAACTGATAATGTTTCCTTTCTAAAATTATCTTCTTTTTACCTGTTTACATATCACAAAACCCAATAGAGTGTAAACTCCTTGAGTAAAGAACTGTTAGGGGTTTTTTGTGTCTTTGTATCTCAAGCCCCTAACAGCATATAACAGGCACTTAATAAATTGTTCAAATGAGAAACTATTGAACCCTAGGAAAGTCTTACTGAGCCAACTCACACTGTATGGTCTTCATACCTAGTGATATTTTTAAAAAGTCGATCTTGTTTAAATGACAATAGTGGTAGCATGGGGAGAGAGAGGGGGAGACCTAGGAGACTGTGGAAAAGGGAAGTGAATTCTTGATGCTAATTACATTTACCAACTGTATAAATACTGTTTTGCTTGTTTACTGTCTTTCCCCTTTCATCTTCCTCTAAATTGGATTGGTGTAAGAGTAATTTATCTGCTCTTTTGGATAGATCTGTATTTCCGTTTATCCAAAGGGATAGGTTACCTTTACTCCAAGGAGAACAGACATTGTAGCTTAGAAATTCAAGAAAAATTACAATGAAATGAATTGTTGTAAGGGCAGTCTGTTAGAGCACAGTACATTGCCTGCCAGTAGCAAATATTTTGTAAGCAAATGCTTACTGAACATTCAATGAATGAATGGAGTTACCCATCATTTACCAAATTATAAAGATAATGATGGTACTTGGCTTAATGATCTTACTTTTCTTGTCCTTTCTGTCCCCCATTTTTATTCAGTTGTTTTTTTCAGTAGTGCCTGATTCTTCCTGACCCCATTTGGAGTTTTCTTAGCAAAGATACCTGAACGCTTTGCCATTTCCTTCTCCAGCTCATTTTACAGATGAGGAAACTCAAGCAAACAGGGTTAAGTAACTTGCCAAGGGTCACACAGCTAGTTAAGTGTCTGAGGCCAAATTTGAACTCAGGAAGATGAGTCTTCTTTTTTCCTCCTTTCTTTTGGATGGGAGAAGGCAGGGTAATCAGGTTTAAGTGACTTGCCCAAGGTCACATGGGCTAATAAGTGTTAAGTGTCTGAGGCTGGATTTGAACTCAGGTCCTCCTGACTCCAGGGGCTCTATCCTAGCTGCCCCAAGATAAGACTTCTTGACTTTAGGTCTTTGATCTATTTCACCACCTAGATGCCTACCCCACATTATATTATCTTAACCACAAAATAAGGTACAAGCAAAGATGTTAATAATATATAAAATATAAACATAATATAAAATACTATATATGAAATAATTTATATATAAAATATATTAAAGTGATACAGATAAATACATATACTTTCTAGTAGGTCTCTGCCCTTTTGAACCTCTATTGTACATATTATCTGTACAATTTGCTTAATATTATGTCTCTCGCTATACTTGTTGGCTCCACAGTTCCTTACAACCGATTTCATGAAAGTGCTTTGTAAACCATAAGGTGTCACATAAACGCAAGCTATTATTATATTACTATTAGATATCAAGCCTCTGGATGTTGATCTTCCTTTGACCACTTTGCATGTCTCACCCACGGGCTCAGAGCATAATAAAATGGTCAAAGAGATTTACTGAATGAATGAATGCATAGGTAGGCAAGTACAATGATAGACACAGGGCTTGTTGGTCCTTAGAAGGAAGTGAACAGAAAGGAAAGTGGAAGCAATACCGCAGAGAGTGTTGTGATCACAGGATGCCAGTCCTTTAAGTTGTAATTTGCTAAGTACTCTGTAATATATATGAATTCCGAGAAGGGGCAGGCCCTGCTCCTTAGGTTCGGTCTTCCTTTTGCCTACAGCTGCATGAGCAGATAGAAGTAGGTCAACTAAAACACTTGAATGTTGTTGAACTTGACCGACCACAGGTTTTCAGCCCTGTGAGACGGCAGATAGAGAGTTCAAAAGGCTGTGTGAGCATGTTTGAGATAAAGAGGTGTGGCTCCCGACATTTCTGGCCAGTTGTCAACTTTTTTGTGCTAGAGAGCGAAACACGTGTGCTCTTGATTTAGTCTGAAGCATTGCACTGGGGTTGATGGCCTCGAGTCTAGTAGCGTTCCCTTGTCTAGATAAAATCTGGTAAAGTGGGTGGCGTGATTCCACCCCCTTCCCCCCATTATAAATCTGGAAACAAGGTGATTTTCTGCCCGCGATGACTGAACGAGAATATCTTACTCATTTGGTACATTGTAATATCCATGACTATGCAACTTTAAGGCAATTGTGACTTATTGGTGGTGGCGGGGCTGGGAAGCAAATTGTTGTTTTTTGGTGGGGGACGAGTTTAAGAAAAGTGAGACGAGGTCTACTTGATGGCAGATGGAGTGTGCTATTACGAGCAGCTTCCCAAAGGAAGACAAAGAACAAGGTGGGTGTGTTGGGCATGCAGTGTGAACTTGGCATTCTGCTTTTCCCCCCTCCTCCTCCTCTTTCCAATTAACTACATTTCCATTCACCCTTCTACCTCCTGCCTCTTTCCTAGGCTTCCATCTCCTTCCCTCCTTCCCTCCCTCCCCTCCCCATCTGGACTACAAGGGCTGGGGTTGGGGGAAGGGGAAAAGACAAGCGAGATAGGGCTCCAGGCTGCGCGAGAGTTCCGCCCAAGTCCCGCGAGACTTGCCCGCCGCTTCTTACGTCTTTCCCTTTGACAAGTCGCCGCTGCTGCAGCAAAAATAAAGGACGCGGCCGTGGCTGTTGCTGCCGCCTCCTTGGAGCCGGAGCCGGAGCTGTAGCCGGAGCCGGAGCCGGAGCCGGAACCGGGCCCGGACCCGGACCCGGGGGACGGTGTTGGCTCCTTCCACCCAGCCCCGCCAGCTCCCGGAGCTGTTCACGGTAACGCCTCCTCCTTCTTCTCAGCTCTCCCTGTCTGCCTCCCGCGCGTTCGGGAAGGGCTGACCGGGGCTTTGCCGGTCCCCGAAGCGCGGCCGCTGGCGGGTGTACCCCTGAGGGTGGGGAGTCAGTGGCTGGGGGCGAGGCCTGAGGGGGCTCCTCCCTGGGCCCAGCAGCAGCTCCTTGGACCCTCTCTGTCTTAACCCCCCCCCCCCTTTTTTTCTTCCCGGGGCCGTTCGGAAGCCGCATTTGACCCCGAAGCTTCCCGGGTTAACCGGCAAAGAGACCCCATCTCTCTCCATTTCGCCTCCGCAGTTGGGTGTGTGTGTGGGGGGTGTCGCGCCTCTTATCTCCCTCTCCTTTTCTCCTTCCCCTCCCCACCCTCCCCCTTTATCCGCTAACGAGCGCCCCTCCCCCCTCGGGTCCTCGGGGAGGCAGAGGAGCAGGAGGGCGGCGGCCCAACCCTCTCTCCCGGGGGCGATGCTGGGGTGTGGATGGGAGAGAGGAAACACCTCGACCAGCCCAGGCGCCCGCTTTTGTAGGGTGGTGAGTTCTAGAAGGAGTTTGTGTCTTTACCTGACTTTGGGCTTTGCTTATAAACTGGCTAAAACTATGTCTCTACCTTCCTCCTACCCATGTTTTTTTTTTTTTTTCTTTAATAACGCTTCTCCAACCCGTAGGTGATGTTAAACACTGTATCCAGCCCAGACTATTGTTATAGATTTAGAAATGGAAAGTGCCTTCCTTAGAGGCCACTCCAGCACGGTGATGGTGCTGTTAATAACCGAGTCCCGAGGAATTCTATGTAGACTGTGTATTTATGGGTGGGAGGTAGCTGGGCAAAGGGCTACAGGTGCGCTTTTTTTGTCTTCCAAGAGGTTACGTAAAAGACAGGCTATTCATTCCAAAATATAACTAAAACATAGGGGCAACATTTAAAACAGTTAAAGAAAAAAACATGCCTTTTCTTATTGACCCTTACAAGGTCCTCTGTTTGATCTTCCATTTAAATATTTACCAAAAATGCCTTTTTTTTCTTTAAAGAGTTTCTAGAGACTCCCCCACCCATTCTGGTTAAAATTGTTTGTTCACCATCATGACTGAGCTCTCTCTTCACTACCTCTTTCTTTCTAATCCTCTCCCTTCCAAATGATTCTTGGATGTATGGTTTTTTAAAGTAAAATATTTTTCTGTTCTGTATTTGGTACATAAAGGATTTTTTTTCCCCCTAATTCTATCTGTGGTATTGAAAATGAGCAAGGTTTTTTAAATAGGAGGAACTCTTGATAACTCCTAGGGCAAAAAACCCCCACCTTTTTTTTGAAGAGTTTTTACAAAATTGATTACCAGTGTTTCTGTACTCAAAAGTGTTTTCTTGTATTGCTAGTTCAGAAATATTTTTAGGGATTTGGGAGACAGAAGAAGTAAGTAAATGTGACAGTCTGATTATGCACAATGTATGTGTGCATGTATATGCAAATCTTAGAATTTAACAAAGGGCAAAAAAACTCACTACTGTGATTTTCCCCCCAGTCACATGACAGTCATTTCATGTTGGAATGAATTTACTAGGGAGGTTGGAAGTCTGGAGATTAAAAATTTGAATAGTTTCTAATGTCTTGGAAAATTGTCAGTGGATGAATTAAATGACCTCCTAAGGTCCTTGAGTTGCTTTAAGTTTTGTGCATTTTGTTATTTATCAGTGCTCTGCCTCTTAAGTTTCTAGATATGCTATTTGCATATGATGACTGTAAACCAGTCATTTCTATCTAGGTATTCATCTATTTGGTGCCCACGTAATTCTGGCATGTAGAAGAGTAGACAAATGCAAAAATATTAATCACATATAAAATTACCTTTAAAATTGAATTAGAGACAACCTTAGAGAATGTAGTATGGAATTTGCCAGTTTAAGGGATTTGTTTTAGTGACATATTAAAATTTTATTCTTTAAAGCAGTTGTTTAGACAGCAAAGAAGGAATAGTCATAATTTAAAAATCTCTCAATTTAATTTTTTGAGGACAGGAAAACTTGAAATATTACTGTGGTGGGGAAGAATTTAGTGTTAGGATAAAAAAACCCACAATAGCAGACGTCTGTTGTAATATGTTACAAACTTGAATTTCAGAGTTGTGTAACTACATTCTAATTGGGAAGCAGATTCTCCATAATTATGTTTAGTTTCCTTAAGAGAACTTTTATAGTAAGTAAAGGCAAAATGCCAGTCTGCATCAGTGGAGGGTTTTTCCACATTTGGACTTTACTGATGAGATCTGCTAACAAAATTATTTAAGACTTTATCTGTCCCATTAATGAAAAATCATGGATGTGAGGCTGCAAGGAATAGGTGATTTATTTCTTCTTGTCCTTGCTAATTTCCCCTGTTAGAGATTAACATTAGAATATAACTAACCCCATACTGAGTCCCTTGAAGTACCAGGAGCTTAAATACAATTCCATATAAGATCCCTGATTCTACTTCTATATCTTTGTTCAGATAACTGATTTTAAAACATGCTGTGTAATAAATGCATTGATCATAGGTTCCTGTCATTATTGCCATGCTCTTTTATTCAAGAAAGAAAATTTCAAAACTTTGTGTTTACTAACAATGTCCTAGAACATATGGGTTATGTGTTTAGTAAAATATGAATGCAGTTTGCTGGCTAATTGTGGTTGTTCATTCAGTACCATTAAGTTCAACAAGACTGTAACAGTGATTAAAGATTCTTGTGCTTTAAAATACTTACTATGGAGTTTAACCTAGGAAAACTTAAATTGCTAAAACTATTTTTCCTGTGGTTTTGCGTAGTGCCTGTTCGTGTGTTTGTGCTTGGAGCAATATGAATTATGACTGTGTATTCAGAACCCACCAAATTTTCAGGAAAGAAAGAAGACAGTAGTCTTGAAGATAGAACTTTAAGAGTTCAAAGTTTTGACTTCAGAATATCATTCCATCACATTTTAGTGGCAAAATGAGACAACTCCAACATGAAAAATGATTCTATTTGATAATGTGGCATAGCAGAAATAATAAATGTACAGTGTTCGAGGAGGCCTTAGTTCTACCCTTATTAGCTAGGTGACTTTGCTTCATTGACAAAATGAGGGTGATAATTCTTACCTGCTTGAAGACACTGGGCTGAATTCTTTGATCTTTTGAATTGTCAATTCTATGATAACTCTCTGTCTAATCAGTATAACTTAGAACCATAAAATTTTAGACCTGGAATAGGAATGGTGCATCAAGTAGTGGCTCCCAACCTTTTGGGTTATGAGGGGTAATCTGTATATGAATCACATAAGTAAGCAAATATACTTTTAGTACGCTAAATAAATGTCTTGAACAAATTTGTATCACTTTTCTGATATGTTAATGCACTTGTGATCAATAAAATTCAAATTCATCTAAAAGCATTATTGAATTAATAGATTATGTGCTTTTTTTGTTAGCAGAAATTAATATTTTAACTCCTGTTCAGGAGGTCTGAGAAATTTTTTTACTTTAAAAAGGAGTCCTCATCATTGAAAATGGTTGGCAAATAATGAATTGGTTTTCTTTCACCCAGGTTTCCTTGGAAAATGGTGCTTTAGAAAGATGAATCTGGCAGTGTTGTTGAGGGATAGATTTTGCTTACAGGCAGTTGCTAGGTATGCTATCTGATAAGTGAATGAACTGTGGGATCTTGGGGTACAATGCTGATTAAAAAAAGAGAAGGCTTTTCTCTCTTTCCCCATAAGTCCCCTTAGGATGGGTCAGAATGTACAGTAGGAAGAGCACTGACTCTGCAGTAAGAGGATCTGGTCAAAAACCTGCTTCTTGAAGCCTGTGTGATGGTGGGCTATTCACGTAATATACCTTGTTCTTACTTCCTCACCCGTAAAATTGAGAGGGAGATTGGACCAAATGACCACTGACATTCCTCCGACTCCAAATCTAAGATCCTGTGATCCTCTGACTTAATAAGGACTTATTAAGTAGAATTAAATATTGAGCTGGTCTACTCTGACATATGGAGAAAAGGGCAAGTACTTTAATCCAATTTAACTACTCTTCTCTTAGGAGTCTCATGTGACCATAGAAATTGTTTTGCTCCACTGATCCCTTTTCATTTGATAGGCTTGAATTTGGTGGATGTGGCCTGATTGGCTACAGCTTCACCAGTTCTAGGAGTTTGCATTGGTGGGGAATAGTCAGGAGAGGCTGAGTTGGAATCTGTCTACTAATTCTTGTTTGGGTGCAACGACTGTATGGTTTTTGTTTTTGTATCCCTTTTGTATCCAGGCAGTGCTTGGTACATTAGTAGGTACTTTTGTTGATTGAGTTGAACTCCCTGTTGACTCTATTTTATTTTTATTTTCATTTCCATACCAGCGTATTGTGCTTTTTGTACATGGTTTTAGTGCTCATTTTTTCTGGGATCCCTTTCAGGGGTGTAAAAAAGACCCAGTAGATGGAAAGGCCATTTAAGGCATATCATGAAAATTAGTGCCCTTGGTGTGAAACAAGATAAAAGGGATATTTATTTAGTTTATATGAACTGGGCTTTTTTAATGTTTCAAAACAAATTTCTCATAATCTATAATACAGTTTTTGGATTGGCAATTTACAGAATAAGTAAGATCATTTAGTCCATTTTAGAGATGAGATAATAGAGGCACATAGAGGTTGACATTTTTGTACCTAGCATTTTTAATATAGGATCATTACTCTAGAGCTGGAAAGCATTTTAGGTACTTCATTATGGTAATTATGCTACACAAACATAGGAAAAATCACTTTGAATGAAAGTTTGTGTGTTGCATCATTAACTTTTGTGCCTAGCACGCTGCCCGACATTCTGTAGGCACTTAATAAATACTTGGTAATTGATTGTATATAGACTTTTTCATTAAAATAGTTTGGAATTGTATTAATGGACTTTTCTATTAAAATAGTTTGGAATCGTATTTGGTTCCATATGCTACTTTGAGGCAGCTAGGTGGTGCAATGGCAATATAGAAAAAAACTGGGCCTGGAGTCAGGAGAACCTGAGTTAAAAAAATCTGGCTTCAGACACTTACCAGTTTCACGATCCTGAGAAAATCACTTAACCCTGTTTTGCCTCAGTTTCCTAATCTATAAAATGAAATGGCAAACCACTCCATATCTTTGCCAAGAAAACCCCAACTGGAGTCACAAAGAATCAGACACGATTGAACAACAAATTATGCTCGTCTAACCAGGTTTTCTTTCTCTGAACTCCTGATAGATTTACCACAATGTTGTCTATGACATTCCCTCCAAACCCCAACTTATTTTACATTAGGTGTGCTATAGAAACATATGTATTAGTTTGTTTTCTTCCTAAATATTGTTTGGATCTATCCTTTATCTCGTCACTCCTTGTTTTGTATTATATTAACCTCTTCTATTCACTGGAAATCCTTTGACAAAACATAGGCCTTTTGAGAGCAGGGACTATGTCATTTTTATCTTTGCATTCTGAGTACTTGGGACAGGTTTTTGCACATAGGATTTTTATACATGTTTTCTGAAATGAAGAAGAGTGTGCTTTTTCTCCATCAGACAATGGTTTTGGGTACTCTGGGGCTTAAGATCCTATAGTTTTACATGGTTCATCCTAAATTTAAAAAAATCTTGCCAGTAACTTAAATATTCAAGTGTCTCCTGTATGCTTGGCATTGTACTAGATGCTAGGGTTACAAAGACAATAATGACACAGTCATGTCCTCAAGGACTTAATGTTTTACTGGGAAGATACAAGAGGTATACAGATAGAAAATACAGCATTTTTTGGCCTTGGCCTAAGATTTTATTGGTGTGGGGAGCTTATGCTAAAGAGGTTAATTTTGTCATCATAGATTGGAAATTGTTCTGCAACTTAGACTGGCAACTTAGGAAAATTGGAGTTGAGAGGTTAAGTGACTTGCTTGTGGTTATTTATATAGCCAGGTTGAGTAAGACAACATGAATTTAAGTTTTCTGAGTTACAAGACTGGTTCCCGAATCACTACATCACATTGCTTTTCAAATGTAAGTTATATACAATGAAAATTCATTAGGGAGAAAGAGACTCTAGGGATTCTGAGAGTTAAAAATAGGGAGAGAGAACATACCAGCAATGGAGGATAATCTTTATAAAGATTGGGGTACTGGAGATAACATGTTTAAGTTCAGAGAACAACTAGGCCTGTTTGGTTAGAGTTTAGAGTGTGAATGAAGAGGAGCGGTGAAATAAGTGTGTGATGGTAGGTGGAAGCCAGACTGGAAGGTTTTTTTCCCCCTTTATTGAAAAATTTTTATTGGATTTTTTTTTTGACATCTACATTCCTAATATATGCCTGATAACAATGGATGAAAATAATGAGAAAACCCTCATTCAGAAAAAACTAGCCAGGACTTCATATCTGACAATATATGCTGTTTTCAATATTTATAGCCCCTCATCCCTATAAGGAAGGGGAGTGAAGAGGGTATATTCTCATGTCTTCTTTGGGACTGGACATGATCATTATTATTTTACAGCATTCAGTTTAGATTTTTCTGGTTGTTCTTTCCATTTACATTGTTGTGCATATTGTTTTCTTGGTTTTGTTTATTGTATCAATTTCTTGGGGTTGGGTTTTTTTTTTTTTTTTTGCTTTTTGGAGGGGGGAAGGCAGGGCAATTTGGGTTAAGTGACTTACCCAAGGTCACACGGCCAGTAAGTGTTAAGTGTCTGGGACCAAATTTGATCTCAGGTCCTCGACTCCAGGGCGAGTGCTCTATTCACTGTACTACCTAGCTGCCCCTCCTGTATCAGTTTTGTATAAATCTTCCCATACACTCATTCTTTATATATTTTTAATTTAATTTTTTAAATGAATTTAACATCAAAAATGAATGAGTATACAGAAAAGAGTATTACATATAGTTTTTCTTTTTTGAAAGTGTATATTAAGTTTGACAGTAAGATAGCAAATTTTCCTGCTTATCTATCACCTTTTGAACTTGCTTAGGTTTTTTCTTTTCATTTTTAGGATTTAAAAAATGTTTCTTTTCTTTTTTTTTTTTTTAATGGAATAGCTAGGTGACAAAGTAGATAGAGTGTTGGACCTGGAGTCAGGAATACCTAATTGAAATTCAGCCTTAATGTGACCTTGGGCATCACTTAACCTCTATTTGCCTCAGTTTTTTCATCTGTAAAATGAGAATAATAATAGCACCTACCTCAAAGGATTGTTGTAAGGATCAAATGAGATAATAATTGTAAAGCTCTTAGCATATAGTGCTTGGGCTATATGCTATATTCTATATAAGTGCTTATTATTATTCTGTTATGTCCAACCTTTGTGAACCCATTTGGGTTTTGTTGGGTTTTTTTTACAAAGATATTGGAGTGGTTTGCTGTTTTCTTCTCCAACCCATTTTATAGATGAGGAAACTGAGGCAAACAGGGTGAAATGATTTTACCCAGTGTTACACAAGTTAGTGTCTGAGTTCAGACCTGGCACTCTGTTGACTACACCATCTAGTTGCCCATGTAAAATGCTAGCTATTATTAATTTTTGTGTCATTTATCAACAACTGCTGCCTCCCAGCCCTTCCTCAATAACTACTTCCCTATAGAAGCCCTCTCTTGTAACAAATAAGTATAGTCAAACAAAGCAGATTCACCCATTGACCATGTCTGAAAATGATCTGTCTCATTCATTCAGCACCTCTAGTTCAGCATACTTCTCTAGTTGTTAGGAACCCCTATAGTTGTCCATTTGGGTAGGAATTAGGGTCTGTATTAGGCTGGTAGTTGTGAGAATAGAGAGGGAGGGAATTCATGTAAATTGTATGTGCATGTAAATTGTACAGGTCTTTCAGGAAAAAATAGTGATGTGGGCAAATTTTTGAAAGATGGAAGTAATTGAGAAGCTTCTTAAACAGGATTTTATAAGAACATAGACCTTGCAAAGTCTATGAGCTGAGATTAGATCCTAGCTCAGTGATCCTGAGCAAATCATGAATGTTTTCAGTCCTCAGTTTCCTTGTTTGTAAAATTTTACTTGCTACAAAGAGGAGCCTATATATAAGAAGACTAGAAAGGTAGGAAGAGGCTAGGTTAGGAAGATGTTTGAACTCCAAACAGAAGATTTTTGTATTTGTATTTGAGTTGATAGTCCTTGAAGTTTAGTGAGTAGGTGTGGTGACATGGTTTGATCTGCTCTTTAGGAAAGTCATTGTAGTTAGTGGGTGAATGAAAGATGGATTGGATTAGGGGGAGACAGGAGACAGTACAGGCCTACTTTTTTGCAGTACCTCAAGTGTGAGGTGATAAGGCCCTGTGCTGAAGTGGTGGCAGTGTCAAAATTGGGAAGTAGTGGTTTATTGGTGAAATTGTGTAAAGGTGAAATCAGCAGTTTTTAGCAGCAGATTGGATGTAAGGGGTGAGAAGTAGTAGGGAGGTTAAGATATTTAGATTTCAGGCCTGAGGGACTGAGAGGATGGTGTTGCCCTCCACAGTAATAGAGAAAGTAAGGAATGAGGAGGGTTTAGGGGGATAGAAAATGAATGTATTTTTGGACATATTTAGTTCAAAATGTCTACAGGACAATCCAGTTTGAAATGTCTGAAAGGTAGTTGGAGATCTAAGATGGGAGGTCAGCAGAGAATAATCCAAATTTTAAAAATTGAATTGGAATGGATTTTTGTTCTTGCTAGTTCTAATAACTAATCACTTGTAGATTCAGTGGGGTGAAAATTTGACAGTGTTTACAGTAGTTTTCTTAATTTCTTTCATTGTTGGTAGTGTATCTACCTCTATTGAGAGTATTTAGTTTTCTTAATTATATGTTGTCTGTTGATATTTGAATTTACAGTTTCTTTCTTTTTTTTTTTTTAAATCTTTATGTCTGTAGAATGTCATTTTGAAATTGAAGCCCTTGTCTATGGTCCTGGGCAGATAGGCTACAGGTTAGAGCTGTCTATGCTGGTGCTTTGTATCTGTTCTAGAATATAGCTGTTTATTTCCAGCAAAGAAGAAATTTCAAGATTCGGAATTAGGAAATTTGATAATTTATGTCCTTCTGAAACTTTTTCAAAGTATAGTTTCACTATTATGTGAAAATAACAAATGTCTATGTAAATTGGAAAACATAGTCCAAAGCCAAATGGAAGCAGATTTTTGTATTACTTACTTTGGAGTATCCATATACATACCTCAACTCAATTCGGTTCATTTAGGTAAACAAAAATTGATTGGACTCTATGAGATGGAAAAATTAATAATGTTAAAAACTTTAATTTTTATTATTATGAATTTGACAAGAACCCCAAAATCTAAACATTTCTCTTTACAAAGAAAGAACAGTAAAAAAGACTTCATATGAATCATGGAATTGATAACTTTTCAAAAGAGTATAGGTATTGCATAGTATTATAGGGGAAAGAGGGCTTTATTAGGGAGTCAGGAAACCAGTATTCTAGAGCCTCAGTTCTGTAGCTTTGTTGTATTACCTTAGATTACTTATTTCACTTCTTTAGGCTTCAGTTTATACATTTTAAATTAGATGATCTCTGAGATTCCTTCTGGCTCTAGTATTTTGTGATTCTGTTTGAAGGGTTGGAAAGCTTTTCAGGGTCCTCACTATTCAATTTTATTCAGTTCCTCCCTTTTCGTATTCTTTAGGCTGTGTATGCTGCACATAATTCTAGAAAAATTAAATGGAGACCTCTCCCCCCCCAATCACCCACTACTCCAACAAAACAAAATAAAAACATGCTTTCTTGGCTTATTTTATCTTGTTTATACTTGTTTTGGTATAGAGAATAGATATTTGTTTTGGTGAGGAACAACTATTAAATCTCTTCTCCCACATTCAGAGTAAAAAGAGAGAGATGATGCAATGCTATTTAAGGGCAAGTGATGATATCACAAAAAAACACAAAACAAGTTTTATAGGTGTATATATATATGTACCTATATCTATATCTATATATCTATATGTTCACAAGAAATAGCAAAGATAATGTTCACAAGAAAACATTAATGCAATCATTGAACAGTTTCTAGTTTGTGGCTTTATAGTGAAGGACAATTATTAGCTTAATTGAAAGCATATGCTTTCAGATGCTCAAATGGATCTCTTATCTCATCATTGTGATTCTTTCTTCCAAGGATGTGGATCACAACCCCATCCTTAGCTGCCTGTCCTGTTTTTTATGTTCTCCTATCAAGTTGCTGCATTTTACCCAGTGTATTAGGTGCCTTCCTCTATTCTTTTACATAGACAGTATACCATTGAACATGTGACTTGTCTGTTGTTTTTCTCTTGATATTGGCTATATGACACCCACCCTCCCCATCTATGTCCTTTCTCTCATACATTTCCTTGATGTCATTTTATACTGTTTACCTTTTGTAAATCTATGTTTGTAATGTGTTGCACCCTGCTAAGCATAAAGTACCTTTCCATTTTCTTTTGGGTGATCCACAGTACTGAAGATTATGTTTAAAACATGGCCCTTTGCTTCTGGGAGAAGCTCTGGTACATTAAAATAACTTTGTATTCTTCACAGGCAATTTAGTTGATTTTCTTCCACTTCTTTTAAATTCTGATTACAACATTCTTCCTCTTGTAAGCATGTCAATAATTGATGTTAGTATCTATATGTGACCCTAGGCAAGTCACCTCCATTTCATTTTCCATATATATAAAAGAAGAAGAAAAACACTAACCTTCCAGGTTTGTGGTGTTGATAAAGTGAAATATTTGTAAAATGTTTTGCAGATCTTAAAGTGCTAGGTTAATGCTGGCTATCACCATTATTCATGCACAAATTGTATAAAATTGTATAAAGCACTTTGTAGAAATTACAAACCTAAATAATTTGGAGACAGTTGTTCATGTTTAGGTTAAGCTACTGTAACAAAAGTGACAATATTACCTAAATTAATTTATTTATTCATTGAAATAGCAAATTCTCAAAAGAGTATTTTTTAGACCTAGAAATATGAAGTAACAAAAAAGGTCAAGAATCTCAAAAGTTATATTAAAAAATTGGAAGGAACACAACAGGTCAGTGCTATTATTTATCCCCCTTTTAATTATGAAGAAAATGAGGCAGAAGTTAAATGACTAGCAGTACCATAAAGAGATAATGAACGGAAGAGCACCAATATGTACAAAATATTTATGGCAGCACTCTTTGTAGTAGCAAAAAAATTGGAAACTCAGGTGATGTCCTATTGGGGAATGATTAAACATTGTAGTATATGAATGTAATGAAACATTGTTGTGCTATAGAAGATTATGAAATGGCAGTTTCAGGGAGACTGGGAAGACCTCTATGAAACTGGTGCAAAAGTAGCAGAAAAATTTATGCAATAATAACCTTATAGAGAAAAACAACACAGTGTTAATTAAGCCTTCAGTCCAAAAGAACAAAGATGCAGCATATCACTTATCAGAGGTGATGAATTTAAAATGCACTATGAGATACATTTTTGGACATGGCCATTGTGTTTTGCTTTCCTAAGCATCCATGTATTGAGGGCTTTATTTTATTTTTTTTTTCAATTTGCTCAGTTGGGAGAGGGGAGGAGTGGTAGGAGGGACAGATCAACAAAATAAAAAATAAAATATAAGGTATAGAACTCAGAGAGGGAAAGGGCTGAAACAGAACATATTAATGAAAACTTTATTTTAAAAATGCAGATGTGGTGGTTTTATTGTCCTTTATGGTGAAAGACTACTTTAAAACAGGTTGTAGTTTTGATTCATCTCTTTCCATTCTCATCTTAAAATGACCTTGGAATGACTTAAAAGTTTGGTGTCTCATCAGGTTTTCTGGGAACTTGTTTTTTCTCTCTGCTGCTTTTTGCTGTTTTAAGATGATACTACTTTTCCAATATTCTCCATAAATTTTTTCAAGCAAGTTTATTTTTACAAACCAGTGTAGCTATTGACTCCCATACCTGTCCCATTAGCGGGTATATCAAGTGTTTTCAGACTAAGGCACTTTTGAAGTTTTTTAGTCTCCTAGTTCTGGCGGTTGGTTTACATCAGTTAAACTTGATGAGGTATTTTAATTCATTTTGTTGCTTTTTTCTCATTCAGTTTCACAAGTAATTTATTAAGCACCTTTTATGTGCTAGACACTGTGCTAGGAGCTAGGGATACAGTGATAATGAATGAAATCATCCATAATTATAAGAAGCTTATTACTTTCTAATGAAGGAAGCAGGTAGGAATATATAGAATGAATACAAACATATTTTTTTGGTTTCAATAACTTGTTTAGATAGGTCAGCTTGCAGTTTTAATTGCATGATGGATCTCATTTTTATTCTTTTTTTCTAACTTTGTATTAGTTTTGATCTTTAACAAGTTGATGGCTTGATTCTACTCAGACAAATGATTCAGCAAAGAGATTGGTTAGAAGGCTGTTGCAGAAGTCCAGGCCAAAGGTGGTAAGAGACTGGACGTAGGTTGTAGTTGGGAGGAGGGGAGAGAAGAATGGAACAAGCATTTGTTAAGTGCTAACTATGTACCAGGTACTGTGCTAAGTACTTTACAAATATTATCTCATATTATCAACATTCTTGTGAGTGAAGAGAAGAGAATGAATATGAAGAATGATATGAAGGTAGATAGGATAAGATTTGGCAGTGATCTAGGTATGGAGAAACTTGCAGGAAGACAACCAGAAAGCCATTTCAACTAACATCTATTTTCTGTACTTGTTTTGTTTGTTTTAGCTTAGGTGTTTCTGCCTTCTTTGACAGTGAGTGCTGTGCTTTAATTTAGCGGTACAACATAAATTTGTCTTCTATTTCAAGTAAAAAGCAAGTACAGTACACATTTTTGTCTAACAGTTATTCTACATCACAGAAACAAAACATTGAAATTAACTATTTTTAGCAAATGGGAAATGACTCATTTTTTGACGTGGGAAACATGCCTGAATCGTTTTTCTTTTTCCTTTTAAAATTTCTTTTTTGAAAATTCAGAATTTAAAAGAACATTTTGATACAGCAGAACCAAAAAAAGAGAGTTCTATATGAAACCATGAACCTCCATTTTATATTACTTATTTTTTTTTTTTTATCCCAAGGAGAGAAGGGAGGTTTATTATTTTATTTTTTAATATATTGTATTTGTTACAATTATGTGGAAACCATTTTAACATTAATTTTATTTTTAAAATTTGAATGTCAAATTCTCTTGCACCCTTCCTACCTTTTTTCCCTCATTATGTTTTAATCTTCCCTGTCAGCATAGTAGGTTTGGTGGTCAGAATCTT
>CM053598.1:118587937-118605111 GCA_028646575.1 Pseudocheirus occidentalis
AGACAGACAGACAGACTGACAGACAGACAGACAGAGAGACAGACAGAGACAGAGACAGAGAGAGACAGAGAGACAGAGAGAGACAGAGAGACAGAGAGAGACAGAGACAGAGAGAGACAGAGAGAGACAGAGAGAGACAGAGACAGAGAGACAGAGAGAGACAGAGAAAGACAGAGAGAGACAGAGACAGAGATAGATAGAGAGAGGGAGACAGGGACAGAGAGAGAGACAGAGAGAGAGAGAGTTTCTCTCCCAGCATCTGGAAGCTAACTGAGAACTGAGTTGGAGTTTTTCTTGAGACCGGAATCTGGTAAAGGCTGAAGTTGCTGTCTCCTAGAAGGCTGAGATTCTGTCTGGGTGCTAGGGTCAGCCGAACTGCTGGAGGACTGAAGAAGCATGGCCAGGATAAGACATTGTTTGTATGTGGCTTGGTTGATACTTGAGTTCCTGGCAACAGAAGTGGTGAAGGTTTTGAGATGTGCTGGACCCTGTGAACTTCAGTGTGTACCAAGAACTGCCCGGAGGACTGGATGAGAATCTGGGAGCTGTCTGCCTCTGAATCCAGAGAACTGTTTGGTGGATTCAGGTAGGAGCTTGGACCATGGAAGGGGATCCAGGGAGTCTGAGAGACAAGCCCAAGTCAAGATGAAGAAAAGGCCTCTCCTTGGATATTGAATGCTGTGATGAAATTGAAGTTTACTAGAAACCAAGGAGTGGAGGGTTCATGTAATTTTCTAATGATTGTATTTAGTGATTAATGGTACTTAGTGACTGATTGCTAGATAAGTGACTGATTAAGTTAACCTATGATTGCCCCATGAATGGAAGACTGACTATTGAATTTTGAGATGACTGAATGACTGAGTAAGGAGTCAAACCTCCATAGGGATACCAGATGATTGTTCTTTTGTTCTTTATTCTAAATACCTTGACCTCTTTGGTGAAAACTATGTGGCCATTTTAATGGTAATCTGCTGTGAAGAGTATATTGTGATTTTATGTGATAAGATGTAATGTTGTGAATGCTATATTGTGATTTGTTGTGAAGGTTTTCCTTTTATTTATTCTTGAATAGAGTGTTCACTATACTGTGTAATTATAACTTTAAAAGCTGTTCACAGCAGCATTCTTTTGGGAATCTGCCAGTGCATGGCATTACAATCCAAGATTCATGTCCTATATCTGTGACTTGTATTCATTCTTCTGCCTCTCTTACTTTTTGTCATGTAGTTCAGACACGCCTGATTCATTCATAATCATTGCAATTAATAGGGTTAACAGTATATGAATGGTGACTTCTGCTCCCAGGAAGGTCAAGGAAGCAAAATAATGATGGTCAAAGAGCATAAAGGTTATTAAAAGTTAAATTTTTTGTCATGGAGATTGCTTTTTTACAAAGACTATTAGAAAATTAATGACTTCATTATTATATTATTAATCATACTTGGGCTATTAGCAAATTAAGTGTCTTGTGTAATATAAAACATTAATGCCCAATTATGTTGTATTTTATTTTACCAAGTATGTTGTAAATTTTTAGGTTTTTGAAACACTATGTACGGATTGAATTTTTTATACAATCTTGCAGAATTGTTAGTATATGAAGAATCTTATGTCTGTAATTTGGTATTCAAACTACTACAATATGTTGTTGATAGCTCATGTAACAAATTAGCTAGTCTGTCATTTTTTAAGGTTCTTGTAACTAAAGTTCAAGAGGTTTCTTAATTTATTGCAATTTTGAATTTAAAAAAATTAACTTTTATAAGGTTTGTATAAGCATATTCCATAAAAGCATATAGTAAAAGATAAAAAATTAAAATAAATATTTAAATAAAATGAGCACTGCAGATATATTAAACATGCTATAGTGGAGAATGTGCTTGACCTGGAGTCAGGGAGACCTGGATTTGAATATTGCCTAGGACATTTATTAAATTTGTGGTCCTAGGCAAATCATTCAACCTCTTGGCCTTAGTTTCCTTGTCTCTGTAATAAATGAATTGGGCTCAATGACTTCTAAGGTCTTTATGCCTCCAAATATATGATCCTGAGAGATCTTCCTGATATGTTTTCCTTGATATTGTTTTATAATGTCTATTAATATGATTTGTACTGTAATACTGCTTAAGTTCTAGCCTATGAAATTCTACTGCAAAGCGTAATTTTACCAAAAAAATGGATTAAACTCATACATTAAAACAAACATTCTCTTTCCAAGTGCTACCATTTGTCAGCTAGATATTCTTTTTCAAATCATGTTACAAATAAACACTTTTATTATTACTCTTCATGTTAAGAAATGACTGAAAAATGTTTCCACACATTCCCCTCTACTTTTCCTACTATATTTCACTACTTTTAAAATGTTTAGCACTCTGCCTAGGCCAGGGGTGGAGAGACCACTATTTTCCATTTACTTCTAGCTCATAATTCCTATTTTGAGTAGATCTGAGGGTTCATGAGAACTGAAGAAAACATCTGTGAAATTTCTTTTCTATCTCATAGGTGACAAATGTGGTGATAATGGAAATATGGTAGAACCAGAATGTGAAAGACTTTAAGTACCAATTGGAAAAATTTGTACTGAAACCTAGAGGCAACAAGTAGTTATTAGAGTTTCTTGAACAAGGAAGTAAGAAAGAGCTGTTTTTTTAAGAATATTATTATTCATTATTTTAATAAGGAGAGAACAAATAAGCAGAAAGGCAGGAAGCTCAATTAGTATACTACTGTAAAAGTCTAGGTGAGAAAGAGAATAAGGACCAGAAATGACTATGAGTTTGGAGAAGGTCAATACATTTTAGAAGTAGAATTGATGAGAATTAGGAATTGAATGAATATGAAGGATAATAGAAAATTAAACAGTTGAGAATAATTTGGAGGTTGTATAGGTACTGGGTTATTAATTACCCTTATTTATTCTAGTGACCTTCACAATCTCAGTACTGTTCATGAAAAAGCAATCCTTGCTCCCTCAGTTCTTCTCAAATTAAAGTTGGCTGAAATGGAGAAGATGGCCAGTATCTATGTCCAGTTGTCAGAAATGATGTTTACCTAATTAGGAGAAATTCAGTAAAAGTAAATATAAGGTGCCATCCTTTTCAAAGTCACATTTCTAACAAACAAGTATCCTTCATGCCACTAGAGTAAAACTTATATTTTCTTATATATCTCCCTGGTGTCTATATTTGTCACTTCCCTTACTTGTTACTTACAAGAGTCAAAAGTCTCAAATGCTTATCATTATTTTGGAACCTAGTATACCAGCAAAACAAAGTTTACAAACTAATTAAAATGAGGCAATTTTCTTTACCAAAAATACAGTAATTTATTGACAGAATATAAAGTCTCAAGTTTTATGATTAGCCACTAAAGTCCAGTTCCCATGCTTCACTATGTAGTAGAAGTAATCCTGGGTTTTGAAAGACTGGTGCTGAAGCGAAACTTCTGAGAGGTCCTACTGAACTGGAAAGAGTTCAAATATGGGCTTAGTGATAGACCATACATCTTTTATTTAAGAATCAGTTTAGCTAAGTCACAGTGGCTTATCACCCTGAGGACTAAGAAGTAAATTATTTTTTACCTTCAGCAATTCTTGAAGGTCAACTTAAGTTAGGGTTTCTTTGGGATGTGCATCAGTTCTGGGATATGCAAACTACCCTTGGACAGATCACAAGTCCTTGAAGTATCAAAGTATGTTTTATGAAATTCTTCCAGAAATGTCACCTTTGTAATTATTGACCAAATCTGGTAGCTGCCCAATTACACAAGATGTCTGATTTGTATATTAAGAAATTTTAGAAGTGTAAAAGACCTCAGAGACTATCTAGTCCAAAGTCCTTATCTGACAAATACTAGGGAAATGAAGGGATGTGATCAACAACATGCAGATAGTAATGGAGGTGCAACTAGAAAGTGTTATCTAATTCTGAGTTCAGGTTACTTTCTGCTAAACATAAAATTCTAAAGCAGTGGTTCTCAACCTTCTTAAAGCTGTGACCCTTTAATACAGTTCCTCATGTTGTGGTGACCCCCAACCATAAAATTATTTTCACTGCTACTTCATAACTGTAATTTTGCTACTGTTATGAATCATAATGCAAATATCTGATATGCAGGATGTATTTTCACTGTTACAAATTGAACATAACCCACAGGTTGAGAGCTGCTGCTCTGAAGAATTGGGTTGAATTTGAGCAAGACGGTGCATTATAAAGACATAAATAAGTTTAGATACCCAGCATTATCCTAAAAAAACACAAAATAACCAAAAAACACACAAAGGAAAACTGTCTCACAGAGAAAGAGGTGAAGCGAGGAAAGAAAAAGATGAGGGAGGGAAAGAAGGAAGGAAGGAAGGAAGGAAGGAAGGAAGGAAGGAAAGAAGGAAGGAAGGAAGGAGCGAAGGAAGGAAGGAGGGAGGGAGGGAAGGAAGGAAGGAGGGAGGGAGGGAAGGAAGGAAGGAAGGAGGGAGGGAGGGAAGGAAGGAAGGAAGGAAGGAAGGAAGGAAGGAAGGAAGGAAGGAAAGAAGGAAGGAAGGGAGAGAGGAAGCAAGGAAGGAAGGAACGTTTAACATAATGAATGAAATTGGTAGGTTAAATAAACAGAAGAGAAGACAGAAGAAATAAACAGCAAATTAACATAACCAGTTCTAGAAAGAAAGATGAAACTATATTAAGGCTATTATCATGATAATAATAATAATTCTTAATAAAATAAGTAAAGGTCTGATATCACTAAGGAAAGAACTAACATGAGTATTCAAGTGAGGGGGCAATAACAAAATGATAATGGACTGCAAAAGCCTGGAATTATTTGTGCATAATGGATTCACAATGTGTAATATGGATTCACAGAGAAATTGAATTATCTTATTTGAAGTAATGAAAAAAAACTCAGCAAAACAAGCTAAAAAACAAACAAATAGGAAGAAAACTGGATTACCTTAGAAGCAAAAGCAATAAAACTAGAGGTTAAGCATGGAGAAATAATACCTAGGTTTTTTAATTCCTTGAAAAAATATGAAAAATGTATCTGACCACAAAATCTTAAGAGTGTCCAGAATTATTAATTATCAATATAGGTGGCACCCAGATTTTCAATCAAATAGATGAACAGCAAGAATTGTAATATGATATATACTAAGTTCATTCAATTCAATAAACATTTATTAAGTAGATAATATGTGGCAGGCATCATACCAAGCACTGGGTATACAAGTAAGAGAAATAACTATGGGCCTTGCCCTTAAGGAACTTACAATCAAATAAGCAAAGATAATACACAAAAAGAAACTGAAAAGGGGAGGTGGTAAGCACAAGGATGATAACTGCATAAGAGTATGAACTTCATGGAGTTGAAACAAGCATGGCTGCTGATGGAGAAGAGAGCTACCTGAAAAATTCTGAGTCTTCTATAAAAAGAAAGCTTTGGCAGGAATTTATTACTCTGCCCTCCAGCCCTCAAATGAGAGCAGAGAAGGAGCTGATTAAACTGAGGTGTAGAGGATTGAAAAGCTGAGTCAATCTGCATGGTGATGACATTTCAAGTTATCAGCTTATCTGGGGGGGAGGCATGAGGTTCCAGGAGTTGAAACCAAAAAGCTCTGCTGATGGAAAATGGAGAGATACCGAAGATATTTTGGCTTCATATAAAAGTTAGGTACCTAAATAGATTTAGTTTACTTTTACAAGATAAAATATGATAATTTAATATAACAGGCGTTTCATGTATTCCTAGAGAAGTTGCAGAGGCTAGAGAAAGACTTTGATATGGAAATCTACTGTGAAAATCATTAAGCAGTTAAATAAATTTGAAAGCTAAGAATAACTACATATTGATTCAATTTAAATTCTGTACAGGGAAAACAAAAAAATAGTTATTTTGACATTTAACTTTTTTCAAACTAACCGCAAAAGATTAGAAGATATATAGGATGAAAGAACCTCAACAAGGAACAGGCACATTTAAATGATGATTGTATGACTAAATACTACCCCAAATGCCATTGCCATAGCCAGACATCAAAGTAACAATAAATTTGACTTATTTAATATGTAAACTTTACATGAGGAAAACAAAGTAGTAGTTCCATTATTTTAGTTAATAGCTAAAGCACACCAATAATTTTGAGAAATGGAAGAGGGAAATAAATATATGATTAATTTTAAAGTAAAAAAAAAAGAAAGATAAGGAAGGCAAGGAATGTTTCTATTATTTTTATTACAAGTTAGAAATAATGAGAAAGTGAGTTAGATACCAAAGTAAAGCACCAATCTCTGAGAATAGGAGAGAAGATAAACAAAATTTATTTTTAAAAAAATGTAAAAGTTTTGTTTGCTGGTCCATCTATTAGTATGTATATATGTGTATGTGTAAAAATGTACAATAAAGTTTTGTGTTGGATTGGTGCTAGTAAAATATTAGATCATAGTCCTTCATAAGAAATAAGAAAAGAGTATGAAGGAGTAAAAAGAAACAAATTTAACAATTATAACCTTGAACATAGATGGAATGAATACTCTTTACAATTTTTTTAAAGTCATTGCAAAGATTGAAATTCAAAGAAAAAATATATTAGCTGACCCCAAGAGAGCTCATGATTAAATGAAGGCACTAAACCCTCTCCATTTTCCTCAGAAATGTTGCTATCAAAACGACATGTGCCATTAAAGACTATTGCCTTCTCTAGAGATTCAGTTTTGGATGTCATGAAAAGCCTGGGAAGGAATAAGTCAACCGAAATTTCTTAGAAGGAAAAAGCAGTGGACTTATTTTTTTATCTTTACACACTGCCTTCTTGACCTAGATCTTAGTTTTATGAAAGGAAAAGAAATTATTTTAGTGACATTTAAAGACTTATGATAAATAACATTATTCACTCTGTTTCTCTGTGGCTCTTGGCTTTTAGATCTTTGTGGCTACCTTTCCCCTTCCAGTCACAGAATTTTTGAGCAAAAGGAATATCCCCATTTAAAAGGGTAAATCTTTTTTTCTTCCTTTTAAAAATATACAAGTAATAAACAAACTAAAATTAGCATTAACAGACATTAAGATTGATATACTTTTGTATTTTTAGATAACACTGACAATGAAAGAATGGGACTAAATGTGTACTCATAATTAATTATAGCACTGAGTTTACCTTAGCTTCTGAAAGTCTATACTCACAGAGCACATATGTTAACAGTAGAAAAGTTAACTATAAGGAAAAAGCCCAGTGATTGACAATATAAAACTATTGGCCAGAATAAGTCTTGTTTGTTGTAAAATTTATTGGTTCTTTATCATTTTTTCTTTTTTAAAAAAAATCAGAGTTCTACATTCTTTCTCTCCTTCCTACCAGTCCCAACCAATAAGAAGGCAAGCAAAATGATATTAATGACACAAGTGAAATTAGGTAAAACATATTTCCTTAGCCATATCACAAAAATAGAAAAAAAAAAAGAAAACTAAAAAAAATTATGATTCAATTTACACTCAGAGTTCATCTGTTCTCTCTCTGGAGGTATATATAATTTTTAAATGATGAGTCCTTTGGAATTGTCTAATTAATTGAGTAATTTTGTTTCTCAGAGTGGTTAAGTCTTGCACAGTTTGATCAACTAACATTGCTGTTATTGTGCAAAATTATCCCCCAGTTCTCACTTCACTTTTCATTAGTTCATATAGGTCTTGTCATATTTTTTTTCTGAAATCACCTCCTTTATAATTTCCAAAAGCACAAGAGTACTCCATCATAATCATATGCCACAACTTGTTCAATCATTCCCCAGATGATGAGCACCCCCTAAATTTCTAGTTATTTGGTACCACAAAAAGTTGCAATAAATATTTTTGTACATATAGATTTTTTCCTTTTCCTTTTATCCTTCCACTTTTGGTGGGGGGGTACAGACCTAGTAGTGGTATTTCTGGGTGAAAGAGAATTTATAATTTGATAGCCCTTTGACCATAATTCCAAATTATTCTACAGAATGATTGGATCACTTCATAACTACACCAACAAAAATAAGTGTACCCATTTTCCCTTATTCCCTCCAGCATTTATCATTTCCTGTAAAAGTAAGGTAGTACCTGAGAGTTATTCTAATTTGCATTTCTCTAATTAAAGTGATTTAGAGCATTTTTTCATATAACTATAAATAGATTTGATTTCTTCTTCTACCTATGCATAACCTTTGACCATTTATCAATTGGAAAATGGCTCTTATTTCTACCCCACCCGTATCTCTTATTCCCTTCCCTATTTATTTCTTCATTGGGTAAGAAAGATTTTTATATGCAAATGAGTGTATATACATATTCTTTCTTTTTTAAACCAATTCTGAAGTTCAAGCATTGCTCCCTCCATTTTCTCCTCCACTATAAAAGCTCTTCTTTGTGTATCTCTTTTGTGTCAGAATTTTCCCTTCTCCGTCCTTTTAGTCAATCCCTCTTTCACATCCCTTATTTTTTTTAAGATCATCCAAACAATGAAATCACACTTGTGCTCTCTATTTACATAGATTTCTAACTGACCTACCAATGACAAAGTTCTTTAGAGTTCCATTTATCATCTTCCCACATAGGAATGTAAAGAGTTTCACTTTATCAAATTCTTTAAGATTACTCTTTCCTGTTTACCTTTCTATGCTTCTCTTGGATACTGTATTTGAATGTAAAATTTTCTATTCAGTTCTAGTCTTTTTATCCAGAATGTGACAGTCCTCTTTTGCATTAAATATCCATTTTTCACCCTGAAGGATTATACTCAGTTTGGCAGTATAGGTTATTCTTAATTATAATCCTAATTCCTTTGTCTTCCACAATATCATATTCTAAATCCTTCACTCAATTAACATGGAAGCTGCTAAATTTTGTGCAGTCTTGACTGTGGCTCTACAATATCTAAATTGTTTCTTTCTAGCTGCTTAAAAGTATTTTCTCTTTAACCTGGGAGCTCTGGAATTTGGCTAAAATATTCCTTGGAGTTTTAATTGGGTGATCTCTTTCAGAAGGTGATTGGTAGGTTCTTTCAATTTCTATTTTACCCCCATATCTAAGATATCAGATCAGTTTTCATTTGTGATTTCTTGAAATATTTCTAGACTCTTTTTTAAAAATTGTGCTTTTTGGGTAGTTCAATAATCTCTCCTCAAACATTTTTCCAGGTCTATTGTATTTCTAATAAGATATTACACTTTTTTCTCCACTTTTTCACTTTTAAAATTTTGTTTTATTGTCTCTTGATATCTCATGGAGTCTTTAGATTCCATGTGGCCAATTCTAATTTCCAAGGAATTATTTTCTTCCATGAAGAAATGAATATTTTTATTTGGTTGATTCTGTTTCTTAAGATGTTATATTCTTTAGTATTTTTTGTGCTCTTTTTCCAAACCATTATTTCTCTTCATAATTTTCTTGCAATCCTCTCATTTCTTTTTACTTTTTTTCTTCTGCTACTTTTATCTCTTTTTTAAACTGGTCTGGGAATTATTATTAGGCTTAGGTCCAACTGGAATTTTTCTTTGAGGCTTTAGTCAGAGGTTTTCACATTGTTGTCTTGTAAGTTTATGACTTGGTCTTCTCTGACACCATAATAGCTTTTTATGGTTAAGGATTTTTGTTTGTTTGCTCATCTTCTAAGCTTATTTCTTGGCTTTGAACTTTATATAAAGATTGGTTTCTGCTTATCTGGTGTTGGGGAGGCACTGTTTCATTCCTCAGGCTCCTTCATACTGTTCTTTTCTAGCACAGGTTCTGGGGGTTTGCAAATTTTCAGTTCTTCCATGGTGTTGTGACCCAGATCAAGATGTGGTCACTGTTCTCCCCTGTTCTATGTTCTACTCTTTACCCAGGAAGGGCCCCTGTTTCCCTGTAGCTTAATTGCTAGTGTTCTTCTCTTCCCTGGAACTGTGACCAGGAACCTTGCTAACTTGCAACTGAAAGTCCTAACATTCTTCTCCGTCCTGAAACTGTGACCAGGTTCCCTGCTCCACTATAGCTTCAATCACTAGAGCTCCTCTCTTCCTTGGAATTGGAACCAAGACCCCTGCTCTCTTGTAAATGACCAGAAGTATTCCTTTCCACCGTGGAACTGTGGTCTAGAATAGCTTATGGGCAACAGAGTTATAAATCAGTGCCTACTGTACCCATTGTCTGCAAAGGTTCCCTGTATTTCCTTTCTGACCAGTGTCTGACCATCTGGGCTGAGAGCTCCCAAAGCTGTTGTGTTTTCTTCTTCTGCTGCTGCTGCCACTCTTGGAATTGCCTCCAAGGACCACAGATGGTGCTCTGGTCATGCTCTGGATTAATTTTCACCCAGATATCACAGACCTTCCCTGAAGACTTCCTAAGTTTTCTTGGGCTGAATGTCCCAGTTTGACCTTTTGTTGGCTCTACCACTTCAAAATTCTGTTTGATAAGTTATTTCAAAGCTGTTTGAAAGGGAATACTGTGTGAGTTCATTGGGATTGCTGCCTGTTCTCTGCCATTTTCCACAATAAGTTTTGAAGACCAATACTTGAGTTTCAGAACAATCTGGAAATAATACCCAGAGGTACTGTAAGGCTCAAGTGAGACAATGTAAAACACTTTATAAATCTTAAAGTTCTATATACTATCATCATCATCATCATCATCATCATCATCACTGTCCATATCATCATTATCATCTTCATCATCACCATTGTCATTTTCATTATTTTATAACCATTAGGTCTTCAGTCTAGTGATGACTTTGTTCCCATAGGGAGTTCAAGAAAAGTTTATAGAGCAATCCAAAGATGTGCTAGTAAACACTTTATAACTGCATTATCCAGAAACAAAAATCTACACAGGACACACTATTAAGTTTAATATGCATTATTAATACTTTCTGAAGTCTAGACAATCAATAAAACAATAATTCAGTTCAAGATTATAGCTATTGCCTATATCTGAGGTATAAATATTCATCACACTGAAAACTATAATAATTGGCTTTTGCACACTAGAAAGAGCTGGCCCTAACTCTTCTATCTCTGTACTTAAGAAATTGAAATTTTTAATGAAAAAGTATAACTTTAAAAAATTATTTATCTGAATATAAGAGCAAACATTAGAACAAATGAATAAATATTAGAAAAAATTTCACTGAATATAGGATTAAAGTAAGATTACAACTCTCATGATGTTATCTATTATCATTTGAGAAATTCTAGCAATAAGCAAGAAAAAGAAATTAAAGGAATAATCATTGAGAGAAAAGAGATGTGGTAGTTTATTTAGAAAATCCAAGATATTTGAAAAAGGTAAAATAATTATCAGTTATTCCTAAACCAAAGTAATGTAATATAAGGTGAGCCAACAATAGCCTCATACATTTTTATTAACTAAAATAAAGGTTCTCTTTAGATTTTCCTCTTTTCATATTTGTTTTAACATTTTTGTTAGAATTGTACATTTTTATAATCAAATGTTAAAATATATGTGTATATTATTATTATTATTATTATTATTATTAACTACATGTAACTGAGAATTAAGATACATAGGAACTGGGGTAGGGAGATCCATCTTGCCTTACCAGAAAGTCAGAGGGGTGATGGGGGAGGACATAGGAGAGAGCAGATTGGGGGAGGGGTTATACAGTGGAATAGGGCTGTTTTGGGGTGGTGGGAGGGGGAAAGATGGGGAGAAAATTTGTAACTCAAAATCTCATGGAAATAAATGATGTAAACAAGAAAATTAATTAATTAATTAGACTTGTACATTTTTTCCTTAAAGAATTTTCATTTTTATTCATTTTTTTCTTAAAGCATGTACACCTCCACTATACCCTTCTCCATGCTTTTTATACTTAATTACATTTTTTTACTTTACTTTCCTGACTCTTCCAGCTACTAGTGTCTCCCCTCCTTCTTTGAAAATTATCTTGCATTTATTCACTAAATATTTCATATACACTTATCTATATCACTTGATAGAATAAGCTCCATCGGAGAAATAACTTTTTTCTTTTTTTCTTTTAATACTCAGCATATAGCAAGGGATTAGTAAGTGCTTATTGACTGATTAGTTAATTTGCTCTGTATTTACTTCCTACTAAACAATTGTCCTGGGGAAAAATGTGAAAATTGAAATAAATTACTTTAACACAAATTATTTTATGCCATCTTCTTATTTGGAAGTTTCAAATTCCTTATTAAATCAACATCCTAGAAATAGTTCTGCAGCATTCATACACACACACACACACACACAATATCCTTATAATATCTATACAACTGTAAAACTAATTATGTATCAATAAAATCTCACTTCAATCAATCATCTTCTGTACTAAGCTGTCAATAATAATAAAGAAAAAATCATGCATTTATTGGCTCCTTAAATAGAAAATTTCTCCAAGAACTGTTAAATAGGTTTCTTTTATTCTTTCCTACTTCATCTCTTTTTTTTGGTATCCTTTGTTTGCTGGTCACAGAAAGCACAGTGACAATAAAGCTTTCCTCTGTTCCTCCCCCATCTCATTCACTGAGCTTATTAAAACATCCCCCAAGCTTGGCCAAAAAGAACTAGTAGTTATTTTCTAATTAGTCTACAACATTAATTTAAATTTAAAAAAAAAAAAACTAGGCCTCTGTGAATAGCTGAATGAAACGGTCTTATTATAAATTTGGTTTTTTATGGACATATCAGACTGGCAGAGAAAGAGGGTTAAAGTAGAATCATTTGTCCTGAGGAGCAGAACAATAAGGGAAGAAGCTAAAGGACATTAGAGTGAAAGGTCTAAGAAAAACCAAGAAAACTTGTTTAATATTTGCTTTTAAATTTCAACAAGATTCAATATTCTTCTGAATTTCTTTTAGCAATAGGTTCTTTTTGTAGTGCAACTGATTTTTGTGAATAATAATCACATGTAGCATTTTCTGCCATTTTACAAAACTATAAAATGTTCAGCAGAGATAGGCAAAATTTTAATGACTGAAATTTACTTGGTGTTTGAAATTTTAAAGGTGGGCCTTCGACTCTGGGATCTGTTGGGACATTTTAGTGATTGTCTTAACTCATTTCCCTCTCTTCCCAAGACAAATACAAATGAAAAAGTTGTTGTTTTGATGTGTGTATGTGTGAGGGTTTTGTTGTTGTTTGCAGAAAGACTGTGTCTCTTTATTTTACCAAAGCTGGAGCTGGGACCTGATTCTGGTACTGAACTTTACTGAAAGTATGACCTGCACCATTTCTTATCAGGGTGACCTCCCAGATCCCCCACCATATTGGAGCTGGATTTAGCATAGGTATTCAATTCATATAGCACATTATAGAGCCCAAGCTCAATACACCAGGCTCAGCCTCTCAAGTAGATGGGATTGATTATAGGTGTGCCCTGCTAATCCTGGCATAAAACAGTTTTTAAACAACACATTCCTTATTTTTTTAGGTTAGTTACTTAGTATTTAATTTTTTTCCAAATTAATGTAAAAACAATTTTTAACATTTGTTAAAAAATAACTTATAAATACTTCCAAGGCCAAAATCCTGTACATTTTACTTATGCTGGGGTTTTCCCTTATTTTAGTAAATATCAGGATGCTTGACCAATCATCCATTTTTTTAACTTAAAAAAATTGTCCCACTTAATTAGTATTGCATTTCCCCCCACCCCATTACATGTACAGATAGTTTTCAACATTCCCTTTTACGAAATTTTGATTTACAATTTTTTTCCCTCCCAATCTCCATTTCTAAGATATTAAGCAAACTGATATAGGTTATAAATTTACAATTATGCTAAATATACTTCCATATTAGTTTTGTTGTAAAAGAAGAATGAGAACAATAGAGGAAAACCATGAAAAAGCAAAAAAAAGTGAACATTTTATACTTCAATCTGTGTTCAGACTCCATAGTTTTCTGCATGTGGATAACATTTACTATCATGAGTCTTTTGGAATTGTTTGGATTCTTCTGTTACTAAGAGTTAAGTCTATAATCACTAATCATTTCACAGTGTTTAAACAACACATTCTTAGAGATATAATCATTATTTTTTTAAAACATAGTTTCTAAATTATGACAGTATTTTCTCTATTCTTAAAATATTAAATATGGGGGTATCTAGGTGGTGCAGTGAATAGAACACCAGCCCTGGAGTCAGGAGGACCAGAGTTCAAATCTGGCCTCAGACACTTGACTCTTATTAGCCATGTGACCTTGGGCAAGTCACTTATCCCCAATTGCCCTTTCTTCTCCCCTCCAAAAAGCAAAAAAAAAAATAAAAACAAAAAACCCCCCCAAAACATTAAATATGTTATGCTAATCACACACATTCACCTAAATTTGATGAATAAATATTGGTTCTCATTCAAAACAGAGAGATGTTTCTCATTTTCAAATAGTAACTATACGAAACAAATAACATTTTGGAATTATGGCTGACCTATGTTTACTCATTCTGATCATTCAACTTTGTGATTAAAAGTCAGCTGTCTAGTTGGTCCAGTCTAAGCAAAATTGGTTCTGGTTTTTTTTTTCCTTCGCTTTTCATATTTGCACTGTGGAACTGCAAAAGCAGTCTAGAATCTTTCAGCATTTTTATTGTGGGAGATTTCCATAGTCTATAACAAATAGTAAAACATACATTTTGATGCTCTATATGGCTTTCAGTGATAGCAATAACAGCTAGAATATAGTTCTAGAGTTCTGACCTTGTTATATTATTTTAGAATTTTGCACAATGGTTATTTAGTAATCAATTTCCATAATATACAGCATTGCATGACAGTGTGCAATTTGATTAATGTACTATTTCAGTAAAGTTCATAATGAAGCCTGCTGTGAATATGAAACTACATTTAATGAGCTAGACTGAAAATATAAATGTTAATAGTAGAAAATATTTGTAATACCAATTCTAAGTGCTAATATTTTTGACATTATTATTCTTAAACCTCTCTCCTTTAATAGTTCTGAAACATGAAACAAAACATGGTCTGTGATTAGACAATTTTTTTTTATCCCAGGGAAATAGTTTTGTTGGCAGATGGCTTATTAAAACCAATAGGGCCATGGGGAAAGAGTGTTCAATTTAACTAGTCTCACCTCACTTGAATTTTTTTCCACTCATTCATTACTATCTCACAAGACATCTAGAAAAAGTAGACAAAATGCCAAAATATTTGTGATACAGGTAAGCAGTCCTATGAGGAAATATGTGTGTATGTATGCAGAGAGAGACAGATAGAGATAAAGGAATTTTTTAAAATAGCATATAGAAACTCCCCTAAAAATATCATATAGAAACCCCCCCCCGAAAATTAATCTGTAAAAACCAGATGTGTAAAAATGAAGAAACTACAAAAACAAAAGAAATAAAATGGAAACAAAATACTATAGAAATAAAAACTTTTTTAGAAAAATTAATAAATTCATAAAGCCTTAGCAAATTTACTCAGAAATGAAATTTAACAAAGCATAAATAAACTACCAAAGAAAAAAAGTCTTGTTCTCTATAGATTTAGAAGTGAGTTCTATGAAAAGCTTAAAGAACAATGACTAAATATGCTACGAATATTATTCTCCGTAACTGATAGAAAAAGCACTCTCAAAATCATTTTATGGTATATAACATATTGTCTTCATAATGAAAATAGAGGTTTGAAAGAAATAACTATGAATTAATTTCATAAATTAATACTGATTCTAAAATTTTAAATAAAAGACTAATAGAAAAACTAAAATATATCCAAAAGTATTTGTTATGATCAAACTGGACTTATACCAACCATGGAAGAACACCCAGAGTTAGGAAATAATTAGAATAATGAATCATATTAAAACATATGGGAAGTAGATCAAACTGAACCTCTGAACAGAAATCTCCCCTTGCACCCTGATGGAAACAACCTAAGACCCAGAGTGTAAGGGCCTGGGGGATTTGAATATTCTTTATCAGTGTTGCTTCCAGCCCAAATCCCACTGCCATCATCAAAAAAGAGAGGTACTAGCCTAGAGATAAAACTAACTAGCCCACTCTGAGAGAAAGTTTTTGAGTCGGACAGCATGCAACAACTAGGAGTACAATTATACTGAAAGAGAGTCATGTTTAAAAGATACTTACTGCTATAGCCATCATGAAATCAAAGCAAGAGAGAACCCTTGAGAAGAATATATAAATATATGATCATCTACATGGTATCAAGATGGTCCAACACAAAGAAAACAAAATTGAATCTCTCATCAGTAGCAGAAACCCTGTACACTATTAATAAAAAGAAGGTCAGTATAGTTACATAGACAAAAATTATTGAAGCTCAAATCCTCTGTGAATCTGGAAGATGTTAGGGGCAGAAATGACCCAAAATGATTGACACTAATGTTTCATGAAGGCAAATGGATTACTAACAAGACATTTCACTAGCTTCTTCTCAGACATAATCTTAATCTGATCTTTAGAATCAGAAGATATAATTTATTAAGTACTGAAACATGACAATATTTAAAGAACAATTACATATTCATGCATGTTATACAAAATACTCACAGCTCATGTCACTAAGAAACTATAAAAAATTACAAGAAAACAACACAGAAGTTAAAGCACAAAAATAATGTTTAAAAAATACCAGTTATTAATAAAGAAAACTATTGACTGAAAGCCGGGCGCGGCCATGGTGGCGATGAGCCTCTTGCTGCGGGCTTCAGCGTCGGCGGCAACGGGAGCCGGCCTGGCCCTAACCCGCCGCGGGCTCGGACCGCAGCTGCGCCTCGGCGGCTTGCTGAGCCGGAACGTCCCGGGCGCGGGCGCCGTTGCTCCAGTCCGACATAGTGGAGGTCATGGGAAGAAAATGTTCGTCATCAAACCTTCTGAATTTTATGACAAGAGATTTTTGAAGTTGTTGAGATTTTATTTATTGTTGACTGGTATTCCAGTAGCAATTGGCATAACATTGGTGAATGTGTTCATTGGTGAAGCTGAATTAGCAGAAATCCCAGAGGGCTACGTTCCGGAGCACTGGGAGTACTTCAAGCATCTTATAACCAGGTGGATTGCTCGTTATGTCTATGAGCCTCCTGAAAAGAATTATGAAAGAACCATGGCGATCCTTCAGCTGGAAGCTGAAAAGGCTGATATGAGGTTGAAATATCTGGAAACAGAAAGACTTATGCGAGGAAGAGGGGACGGACCCTGGTTTCATTACCCAACT
>CM053598.1:118605211-118615909 GCA_028646575.1 Pseudocheirus occidentalis
CTAAAGCACTACCTGACCATTAAGCTATTGATGCCACACATCTGATGTATAGTCTCTCAGGAGGGTTAAATGAAGAAATGATACAAAAATGTATTGTTCTCTGAATAAAATAACCATTTCCCTTTTATAAAAAAAAAAAAAAACAACTGATGACTATGATGGAAGAGTAGAGCCAGAATAATTCATAGAAAAACAAGACTGTTAAAAAACACATTGCTAAAAAAAATACAAAAAAAACCAGTAAAATTTCAAGACATATAAGAATCCTGACTAATATAATGACTATTCATGATTTCAGAGGCCCAACGATGAAGCGTGATATCCATGACAGAGAAGTGATGGATTTTAGATGCTGAATGAGGCTTCTATATTTTTGCATACAGCCGACGAGGAAATTTGTTTTGCCTGAATATGCATATTGGTTACGAGGAATTGGTTTTTCTCTTCTTTTCTAACAATGAAGTGGGAAGTAAAGGAAGAAAACAGATGTCTGCTCTTTTTTAAAACTTTATTTTTAAAACTAGAGAAGTGCAGAATGGTGCCATAGATATGTAATGCTGCATGCACCTTCAGATGAGGTCATTGTATTATTCATTTTACTTGCCTGTTTTACTTTGATAAAAGACACCCTCATGAAGTAGGAGTATTCTATATATTTTTGTAATGTTAAAAAAAGATGTCTTAAGGTTTTTACTAAGAACTTTCTACACAGCCCTGTAATACGAACACTGAGCCCATTGGAAGAACAGATTTCCTGACAGGTATGGTTATATGCCAGTAGAAATACAAATGACATAAGGATAATTATCCTTTTGTGGTCTAAGAAATTATTTTGATGTCACAATCAGGGCCCTTATAAAGTTTATGGAAATCTGCTGTCCTCTTCCAGGAGCCGCTCATCTCTTGATTCTAGTTTGCATTGGCACTAACCCAGCACGGTTGGTGGGATGTCCAACACATGTTACCCTCAGCACCTGCCTTTATTTCAGAGTAGAATATTTCAGATTTATTCATGACAGGTTAACCTTGAAAGTTGACATTTTAAGCTTAATGTTTTCTGACCTTTCTGGAACCCAAACTCCTTAATTTCCAATCAAAGTTTTGAAATCTCAACAGAAAGACAAGAAGAGAACCCTGCTTATCCAACCCTTTGGGAAAGGCCCTTATGGATCACCAGGCCACCCCAGCTCCAGGAGAAGCAGACATTTAGGAATGTGATTGGAAGTCACCAGTAAAGTGATGCCTGAGGAAGAACTGGGATCCAGCCAACACTATCACTGTTCATGGGAGTAAACAGACCTAGAACACTGAGCCTGAGTCTAAGGATTGGCACTGATCTACAGATCATTGAGAGAGAAACCACAGGGGTGACTACTGGTCATTGAAAAGGGACTTATAATTTAGGGGAGAAGAAATGGCAATAAGGGAAAAGATTACAAACACACAGTGATAGGAAGGTGAATAAAACAAAAGTAAGTAATTATTGGATGAACTGTAGTTTATAGGATAAACCCCCTGATCCAGTGTTTTCAATACAATTCTTGGGTTGTCCATAAAAGAATTTCCCAGAAGGGATTTGGGAACCATACTCTGTCAGGAGCAAGAAAGCAAGGAGGAAAGTGTTCCAGAAATACAGGAAAACATGAAATAAGCTAAGGAGACAGGAGTGGGAGGAGAGGACATGAATATAACAGTCCACATTTAAATAGTACTTTGAAGCCTGCATATACAGTCTCTCGTTTTATCCTCAACAATCCTGTGAGGTAGGTGCTATTATTATGTCCACTTTACACGAGGAAACTGCAGCTGACTGGAGACACACAGCTAGTGTCCGAGGCCAGCTTTGAAACTGGGTTTTCCTGACTTCTCAGGCTCAATACTCAATTCATGATGCTGCAAGTGACTCTCAAGACTGATGAAGGTATTTTTGTCTGGAGTAAAGAAGTGAATCGCAAGAAGAGTGACGATGGAAGGATTGGGAGACATACGTTTCAGAAAGTCATAAAGGCTAGTATTTGATTAAAACTCAATCTGAAGGAAACTGAAAGACCCAATGGAAAATTTTGATTAGGAGGAATAGGAGATGTGGAGACAGATGGAGTGATAAGAGGAAGAATCTGAAATCCATACTGAGAGAAAATGGTTACATTGGCAACCACATCTTCAATTTTGTGGAGAAAAGGGAAAACTGTAAGCATTTTCTTGTTGTCGGGTTCGACTCTGTGACCCCATGAATCATAGGGATCCAGGTCCTTCTCTCCTCCACCATTTCCCTTAGTCTGTCCAAGATCATGTTTGTTGCTTCCATGACCACTACCCATCCCATCCTCTGTTATCCGCTTCTCTTTTTGCCTTCAATCTTTTCCCGCCTCAGGGTCTTTTCAGCTGAGTCTCATCTCATTTTGTGGCCAAAGTATTTAAGCTTCAGTATTTGTCCTTCCAATGAATTAATTTCTTTAAGTATTGACTGATTAAGGATGCCATAATTAAGAAATTCTCCAAACAAGACTGAGACTATTCGTAAAAGGTGCCTAAAGGGAAATTTTAGTGGTACTATCACCCAAAACAATGGATTAAGAGAAAGAGGGGACATGGAGAAAGATGAGAGAGAAGAATCTGAAAACTATGAGAGAAATTTGTTACTTTGAAGATGCCCTCCACTCCTCTGAAACATCAAATGTTCTAAGACCAAATGCAGACCACAGATCACTCATTTGTTTTTAACTGCATTCACTGCCTCTACTTTTAGAAATTGGCTCCTGGGTAAATACCAACTTCTTGGATCATAAGTAAACAAATCAATAGAGCCAATATTTTAGAAATATCTCCTGAGTGTTAACATTCAGACCATTATTCAGAAATTTTAAAAACACTGAAATAATACAGTAGTTTTATTATGCGAATCATCTGTATTTTATTTCTATTTTTACAGAGTAATGATTGAAGCCTGATTTGTCCATGTACAGCAGGGATAGTTGGTCTGCCAAAGAACAGTGTGGTGTCAGAATGGGCATCTGAAAAATAGTCATCTGTCTTATCCACAGTAACTAGAAAATATTCTTCTGTCTGATCATCAAATGTGACAAAACCTGAGAATGTTCCATACACTAACATAATAGGTACTACCTTATAATTAAGTCTTGCTCGGGAAACGGTCTTTTAAAAAAGTGCTTGGAGGTACAAATTGTCCAAGTAATAAACAAAAGGGCATCTATTTAACAAAGAGTTAAACAAATCTATCAAATGATTATAATTTGGTGACTTTCAGAAAAGCTGCTAATCAGGTTCAATGACACACTGTTCAACAATTTCCCGTAAGTTGGGGTTCTCCATCGCAGCTGCTACTCTCTCCTTGTCATTGATTTGTTTATTTACTGCAAAACACAAAGAATAAAGTTAACAGATAATAATGTCAACAAGGTGAGGCAATCAATATTGTTTACACCTAGGGAATCAAAGTACTTAACTATCTGGGCATTCAGAACTTAAACTTTGATTCCACTTCTTACCACATCATGCAGTTGCCATAGACAGCCTTCTTGGTGGGGTAGTCAAGGTGACTTTTTTCCTTCTTTTTTTGTTTTAGACAATCAATCGATCCACAAGCATTTATTAAGCACCTACAATGTGCCAGGTACTAGACTAGGTCCTGTGGTTATTGCCAAAGACCCATGACTTCACTGGTTCAGGAGTTTTAATTAATCATTTTCCTATCACTGATTGGGTTTCATGGATTTGTGGTAAAAATAAATCTTTCAGAAAATAAAGTGTAGCCCCATCCAGTTAAACAAGTATAGTACACACTCCAACCCCGAAGAGAAGACTAAGTGGAAAGAACAATGGGCTCCGACGCTTAGTGGCTGTGTGGACCACTGAAAAATTGCTTAACCTTTTGAAACCTAGCCTCCTCTTCTGCAAAATGAAGACAGAATCTGCCTTATTTACTTAATAAGGCTATCATAAAGAAACTGATTTGCAAACCTTAAAATGATATTAATGCAGGTTATTCTTCTTACCACCCCAAACATGTTGTTTAAAAAAGGCACGTTCTGGGCCTGGGTCACATGGCTTCACATCACTACAGTATTGGTAATAGGTTTGTTAAGTATGAAACATTTTTTTAAAAACCAAGCCTGAATGGACTCAAGGTCACCTGAGTTCTAACAAGTCCTCCTCATTTCTCTAATAAAGGGGAAGAAACTGTCTCATGCTGGCATTGGGGCTTCACAGCTTACAAAGTCCTTTCACATATGTTATTATTGAATATAAGTCTCACAGAAAGCTTGTAAGAAAACCAAGACTCAGAGATACTAAGTGATTTTCCCAGGATCTCACAGTCCAGGATCTTCTAACATGCCACTTAGTAACCCCAGGACCTTGGATCCCAAGTTCAGCCCTCTCTCATTAATGTCACATGGTTCTTCCTATTTGCCATAGAACTACCCAAAATTTAATTCAATTTTGGACAAAGCTTGCTCAGTTTCTAAGTTACCATGGATAAAATCTCAACTTCAAAATGTCTCAGGTTTTTCCGCTGATAAAAGAGTAACCAATACATGCCTTGTTATTTCATGCACATAACTACCCCATAAATATCTGCTGGCTAATTGTATGATTCAGTATTCACCAGAAAAAACTACAATGTCCATTTTTATCATGTTTCAGAACCACTTACTATCTTCTTCTGTAGAATGGGTTCCTTCAGAAATGTAGATTTCCAACTAGAGATAAAAAAAAAAATTAAACACAAACATTAAAGCATTTAGAGACAACATGGTTAGGGATGGCTAGTGATAGGTTAGGGATGGCAAGTGATCCCCAATCTGGGGATCTGAGTTCCATTTATGACAATAAAGAATTGTGTAGCTTTGGGTTAAACTCCAACCCTCAGTATTGCAATTCTTTTTTGGAAATTATTGATTTTTTTAAGTCAGTTTTTCAAACAGCCATCAAGAATATTTTATTAAATTAAAACAAATTTCTTTGGCAAATAAGAAGGCCTATTGCAGTTGATAAACAAAAGGAATTTCTAACACGAAGAAAACCTGAGAATCTATTATTTACTTCTTGGTGATACTGAAAGTGACTATAAACACACATGCTTTTGGCCTGAGAGTCAGAACCACGGCACCAAAGAATACTGATGTTGGAAAGGACCACAGGCAATGAATCTCTGGTTCAGGCCCCTCCTTTTACAGGGGCTACAAGTCTCTAAATGCCTTTACCGATGTGACACTTGCCTCATCTCATCTGTGAGCATGGTGCATCACATACACAGTCATTGCACTACATGACTGATAAAAGTTCAAACTCCACCAGCTCACAAGTCACTCACATGACTGGGCAACATGAGCTCTCTGTCATCAGTTATACAGAAAGAAGTAAATAAGGCCTGGCAACCTGAATGCCATTTAGAATGGTTGGTCAAAAATGTTTTTCCTTACCTTATGTTTGAAAGGTAAACACCTCTGAAGTTTCACTCGTAAGCAAAGCCCTGCAGAAAAATAGAGAAAGGAATTATATTGACAAGCTGAGAACAAAGCAGACGGTAGGAACTCTGATAGCAGTCACTGTCATGGGTCCCACCATCCTCATGTGACACTGGCTGTCTCCTGGAAGACTGAAAGGGGGTGTGCTGTGTGGGTGCCACTGGTAGTGACTAATCCTAAACTGCTAATAAATTAAGGACCACATAAAAGTTATAGACAAACAAGTACAATTCCCACATGCTACAGAAAATCACAAGAAATCTGCCAGATCTGGTGTTCTCTATAGTTACAGAGGACAAATTCAGAATTAATGCCTTCTCTACTGGATATTCTTAGGGCACACATTTAAAAACAAGAATATTCAACATCTATCTAATCAATCTGGCCTTACATTCTCTAACTACATAAGGTAACTCAATCAAACAACTTTTACTAAAATGTTCAAATCATGAACAGATATTTTCAGGTTGCAGAAATTTAAAGTAGGTGACAATGACACGTATACAGACTGTGAGTGGAAAGGCTACACATAATAGGTATCAGTAAATGGACTGCCGAACTTCTAGTCAGGAAAACCTAAGATCCAATCCGGCCTCTGACACTTACTAGTTGTATGACCCTGGGCAAGTCACTTAAACTCCGTCATCCTCAGTTTTCTCATCTGTAAAACAGGATAATAGCCCCTCCCTCTCATAGGGTTGATCTTCACAAATCAAATGAGATAATGCAATGAGATAAAGCACCTTAAGGAGTTATGTAAACATGAGCTTATTATACCAGCAAAGATGACTTGTAAATGAGATATCAAGACACTGGGACCAGAAAAGAAAGAGGTGAGGCAGGCAGTGAAAAAGAATGTGGATTAGAGATGGGCAGCCCACAGTATTCATTAAATATTAAAGGAGCCAGAAAAAAAAAAGCCTCCAGTGCATTGGGAAGGTCCTTTATGGATGATTTTTTTAATCCATAAATAAGGATCACACAGGATGAGAAAGTACCAAAGAGTCGTAATCTATACCACCGAACAGAATCCCCACAATGAAATCACGGTTTCAACAAAAGACCAGCAGTGATATAACATCAGTTCCACTTTCCCAGCCTTGTTTCTCAGAGCAAGTCATACATCTTGAACTTAATAGGTGGTAGTGTCGGGGCATTGTTAACCTGCTGGAAAAACTTTCAGGGTTCAAAAAAGCCAAAAATTACCATGACAACTCCACTTCACCCTAATTCTAGGCCTGTTACCTTTATAGCATCATTAAATCGATGTGCATTTGGTCTAAGTACCATTAGCTATGCTAGCAGAATCATTTAAAAAGGAATGAGAAAATGAGAAGGGTGGAAGCATAAACCAACTCAGCAGGAAAATATTACTTTAAAAGTGATGTATACAATTAGTCTTAAAGAAGGTCTATAAAAGCTCTTCTTTCTCCTATGTGCCCTTTCCCAAATTAATTATCCTCAGATAACATATTCTTTTTTTTTTAATTTAAGGAGCTTTATTAGAAACTGTTGGTATAATACAGACACTAGGTATCTTCATATTTCTGTAAGAAATTACTTTAGCAGTGAAAATGGTGCTGGAACAAGAAGCATATTTTCTTGAGATTTCAGATGGTTGAAACTTTCCAGAACAGCTGCCACCACCTGGGCGTCTTCATGGGATCTGTGTCTTCCAGCTGCACGAATGTCTGGTGTCTCAGTCCACCAAAGAACATGAACTCTATTAAGTGCTCCATATTCTGTGTGGAAAACTCCAATCAGTTTTGAATAGCCTATTTGGACGTGAGTTTTCACTGCTCTTTGAAAGTGTTCACCCCACAGAGCCAGGCCACCAGGTTTCATCTGAAAGGTAACAAGTTCATAGGATCCCTCCTTAGGGGGCTTCTCTATTTTGCACCATGGTACTAGATAAGTTATTTCATTCCTCTGTTGGACCACAAGTGGTAGGTTTGGAGAAATATATTTTTCTTGCCATTCTTTGTCCTTTGCTAAGGCTTCCCAAACTTTAGCTCGATGAGCAAAATCATCATAATTCCAAATATGAAAGACCTTATTCATCACACCTCCAAGCTCTTGTTTCCAATATCCAACTAATTCAGAGTGAGCTGTACGAAGGTGAATATGTTTATTAGTGTTTTCCAGGAATGTATACATCTTTGCTGGTTGTATGATATAAGTACGAAATTCATAGAATGTCCCATCATATTGTCTGGGACCTGTAGCAAAGGATGCACATACCTCTACCTGGGGCAGGCCCTTCGACACGGAGGCGACCAGAGTCCCCCAGTGCCTTTGGAGGTGGAACATGGCCCTTCGGGTTCCAGAAAAGGCGTTTCTGAAGACCTGAGGAGCGTCCTCTCCTTGCTGGTCAGCGCTGGAACTCTCCTGTTGGGAAAGGCTTCCTCTTCCCCAGATGACATATTCTAATCATAAATAGTACCTGATTTCAACTGCAGTATTTCTTGTTCAGAATGTGATTAAATTGTCTTCCAAACCAAATGAATCTGTCCCTACCTCTGTTTGGTAATTTCAAATTATTTAAACTATGGGGAATGCCTCCTTGGACAATTCCCTCTCTCGAATTACTCACCAGAGTGCCTATAGATGGGCATTAATGTCTATTTCCAAGTACAAAAAGTCAATCTAGCACATTGGCCACTTTAAGACAATATTCACAGCATCAAATTTCAATAATGACCATACTACCCCACAATAAGACCCTTAAAGTATATTCAAGGGCTTTAAAAAAATAATCAGTAATTAAAGGCATGCTGAAAGTGTCAACAAAAGTAACTGTACTGCTCTTTGGCCAAGAAGAGTAAGAATCTGAAATATTACCTCCTTCCAAATGGCTGGCTTATATAGGACTTTATCCAAGCTGTGGTTTAGTGACCTAGAGAAAGGTTTCTGATGGCTCTCACTATTCCATTTCTCCCTTCCCCTTCCTCAATCTCACTTCCCTTGCCTGCTTCGTATTTCTGATATAAATGATGATAAGAAGGAACAGTGAAAGGACAATCAAGAAACTACAACTGTAGAGGGAACAAGAATAAAATATTAACTTGGAAAGTGCTTCTATACACTATGTAGTCATACCAAAACTGCACCCAAAGGCACTTGTGTTCCACTCAACTATTTCACAGATTGCAATGTGACTTGGAGAACTACCCTAGAGATTTGGGTCATTTGGGTCAATTTCTGTCTGACACAACGCATGTGATAACCTCATCATCCACACGATTCAGACTTACCACTTTCCAATGTCCTGATGTGTACTCTCACAACTGGGTACATCAGGGAGGTTCCTGGTCACCCTCCAATAGAGGAGAATATACCCCCAGGCAATACTACTTTTCCAAACTGAAGACTGACAATTGTGGCTGCTCAAAACATAACATTTAGGGCTGAAAGGGCCTTCTGAGGTCATCTGGTTTAACTACATTTTATAGAAGGGAAAACTGAGACCCAAAAAGGTTAAGTGACTTAGGAACAAAGGAACATTTAAAGCTGGAAGGGCCCTTTGAGGTCATCTGGCTCAACCTCCCCGAACCACCCCCCTCCTTCACTCCCCTGGCCAATTTTACAGAGAAAGTGAGGCCCAGAGAAGGGAAGAGAATTGCCCCAAAAGTCACATGATTAGTAAGTAGTAGAACTGGCATTAGAACTGAGATCTTCAGTGTCTAAACCAAGTGTTGTTCCTGCCACATCTAACCTTGTCTCTTAGCTAACACACAGGGTTAAGAATTCATTCATTGGTCACTCACTCTTGACACATCCACCCCATACTAGAGAGTTCCTCTGGTGGTCTTAGCTATTCCACTAATAGCCATTCACTTAAATGCCATGTATCTTTTTTAATCGAATTGCTTCCCCTTTCTTGTAAGCACTATTTAAGTGCTTACATAATTAACACCACGGACTATTAGATAACAAGCACAATGTGGTAAGCAGCTAGCTAATACATCGATCAACATTTCTCTTTCCTTCCTTCTTTGCTTCTCACTCTGTGTACCTTCCCAAGGAAACTAGAGGCGATGGTCTCAAGTTGCAGAAACTAAACATTTTCTGAACATAGTCAACATGAGAATCTGTTTTGCTTAACCACAAATACTTTTTACAAAGGTTTCGTCTTTAAAAAGAGGGAGCTAGGGATTGGGTTGTCAAAATAAAAAATAAAAAAAGAAGGTTATGGAAAGATTTTTGTTAAGGCTTAAAAGAGAACTGAAGGAAAACCTAAAGGAACCACAGACAAGGAGGACATTTTAAATAACACATAGGACTTATTACATAATTTTTTAAAAAACAAGCTGTATGTAATAGATATGAGCAATTTCACTTATTACCCTCACATTCAATTCCACTACCTATTAAGTAAAGTACTCATTTTAGTGCAATTTGTTAAGTTCAGAATAAAAAGAACCTTTTTTTTAAACTACAGAACAACATTCTACGGAATAAGCAAAGATGCTTTAAAAAGCTCTTGATTTTGAACATCTCATTATAAAATCAGTGTAATTAAATCTGTTTAATTTTCTGCTCAAGTTCTATTTAAAGTGTTTAGTAGTAATTAAGTAACAGCTTTCTTTAAAGTTTCAGTGGCAGTCTATAAACATGACAGGTGCTAAGGGCTATCACTAAGAGATACAAGCAAGTCAGGGTTGATGAGAAAACACCTACAATACATGTGGAGTTAGAAACAAGGGGGAGGGCCAAGCTAAGAATCTGACCCTTGGGTACAGGACCACAAGCTCTGGCAAGCCACACCATGCCTGAAAAGCTCAGGGGAGGGCCCATAAGCCTGCAGCCCAATGACTAACCTTGCTAAAGGATGAAGAGGGTCATTAGCAGAAAGGGATGCCACCAGGTGGGTGATGGGCTGCTTGGAGGGTTTTTTTTTGGTCACAGAAACCTCCAAAGAAATCCTATTAAGGTGTGGAAAGACTGATTTGTGTAGATGGAGGAAACATTTACATCAATGGAAATTATAGACCTTTCAAGTTAGAAGAGCATCTTAAAAGGGTGAAAAAGAAAAAAGCAAAAGCCTAAAAGCTTTTCCTAGCCTTAGTAAGAAAAAGGTTCCTTGGGGAAGAACAGGAAGGCAAAAGGGAAAGGGTCAACCTTACTCTCATTGAATTTGGCTTAGGGAGGAAATGACATAAACTCTAAACTGGGTATCTTGCCACACAGGAGAGTAGGGGGGATGGGG
>CM053598.1:118621959-118649699 GCA_028646575.1 Pseudocheirus occidentalis
GCAGGGGAGTGTCTCAGCCAATAGCATTCTTCCAAGTCACAGGGGAATTCACACCTTTTCACCAATGGACAGAGTTCTATACTTAACATTAGGTTACTAGGATCTACTTAACATCTGATCAAACAAATTAATTACCATTACAGGGGTATGGGGGGGTCCTGCCAATATCAACAAACCAACCAATCAAAAGATTATTTATCAAGCCCCTACTATCTGTCAGTTATCATATTAGCACTTAGCATTATATCGAGTACCTAGAACCAAACAATGTCTACTTGCAAGAAATTTAATGGAGGAGACAACAAACACATAAATATAAAATGAATAAAAACATACAAAGTAGTTAAGTACAAGGTAGCTTGAAAGGGAATGCACCAGCAGTTGGGATAAATCAGGAGAGGTTTTGTGCAGACGATGCTTAAAAGAAGAGAGGGATTCCATGAGACAGAGGTAAGGTGGGAGAACATTAGAGACACAGGAGATGATCAGTGCAAAGGCATGGGAGGTGGAGTGTTATATATGAGGAAGAATAGGAAGGCCAATGTGAGTAGATTACAGAGAATGGGAAGGAATCCAATGTCTAATGAAGCTATAAAAATAGGTTTGGGTCAAGTTACATGTGGTTTTAAAAGATAAACAGAGAAATTTATATTTTATCTTACAGGCAATGGGTAGAAAGCATTAACAATTTTTTTTCATAGAATTTGGCAGAGAAAGGGAAGAGAGATTGGAAAACAGCTTGAGGGGATGGTAAAGTCCAGTAAAGATTTGGTAGTTTGTCTTTTTTTTTAAGGATATGGAAGATTTGGTTGTATGAAAGCAGTAGGGAAAGAACTAGGAGACGGGGCGATTAAAGATTTGAAAGAGTGAAGATTGTTGAGGATGGCTTCAAATGCCTCTATACAAATGCACCAAGTTTATAGGCTACAAGGTAAATTAAGACTCCTTAATGCAAGGAGGCAAATTCTACCTTGTTGAGATTTGGCAGAATACGGTTACAGAACAGTTTACTTTATTCAAAAGAACAAAATACTTAAAATGGTAGAGGGGAAGAACTATACACAAAGAGGTATGCTCATGTGAGGAAATCTAGGAGGGAGAAGAGAAGCATTATCATTATGAAAATGTACCTAGACCCAGAGAGGGAAGAGAGAAGAAATTCTGGAAACAGATCATAAATCAAACATGGATAGGTGATATAGGGGCTTCATTTATTTAGCTATCTGCTGGAGCCCGTCCTCTGTCAAAAGTAGGATGGAGAAAGGGATAAGGAGTGGACCTCTGAGTTCACTGATTCAGGGAGCTCCTGGCAAGGAGCTTCTTTTACCAATGTGAGTCAGCCCCTGTTCTGCAACTTAAGGGTCTTAGAGTACTTAATATATTTTATTTATTTGTTATACTGATAATTTCACTTTTCAGAAAGAAGGGGAAGTATTATAAAGGAAATATTTTGGAACCCATTCTGAGAAATAAGGAGAAACTGGTTACTGAAGTATAAATAGTAGGAATCTTGGGGGGAAAAGTACCACCTAAGATATTGCTGTTTAATTGTTTCAATCATGTCTGACTCTTACCACATTTAGGCTTTCTTGGCAATGATACTGGAGCAGTTTGCCATGTCCTTCTCTAGTTCATTTTACAGATGAAGAACTGAGGCAAATAGGGCTAAGCCACTTGCCCAGGGTCACACAGCTAGTAAGGCTGGATCTGAACTCATGAAGATGAGGCCTAGCATGCTAGCCACTGCACTACCTAGCCTCCCAGATGGGAGGAAAGTCAGGTATATTGTCTGACAAATACACTACATTTTAGCAAAGAAGATCTCAAAGGACTTGGAAAAAAAGACCACTAAGCTCAGCCTAAAATTCTACAGAATCAATCCCTCAAGACTGAAAGTCCTCAAGAAGGAATTCTGAAGATGCAGAGAAAGGGAGAAATTTCTAAGGAGACCAATGTAAATGCACAAGGAACTTGACCACTAACTTGGGTCGTAAAAAAATAAACATAGAACAGGGAAAGCAAGGATAGGTAATGGAGAATAAGTACAATAGTACAGCACAAATTGTGCAAGAATAGCGTCAGGAGGACTAAAGTTCAGATTGAGCTGAGGTGGTGGAGAACAGAGAAAAGGTGGATGTCCGTCACCTGTGGAATGGCTGCACAAACTGCAGTATGCTAAAAGAGTAGACTATTATCATGCCAGAAGAAAATGAATATGGAGAATTCAGAGAAACCTGGGAAGCCCTGTATGAGGAAATGATGACTAAAGTGAGGAGAACTGAAAGAACAATTTACACAATTACCACAATAGTGCAGAACAACTGAGAGACAGGAGAACTCTGATCAATGCAATGACCAAGTTTGATTCCAAGGAACTGACTGCCCCACCACCTTTCTCCTCTTAGTACATGGATGGTAGATTGTAATCATGGAATGAAGCATAGCGTCGTCACACATGGTCAATGTGTTAGTTCATTTTCCTTAAATATAATTATTTGTTACGACAGAGAATGGTGGAGAGGAATAATTTAGAAGTGACATTAAGAGAATCAATAAAACAGTTCTTAAAAGCTAAGAATGACCTAAAAAAAAGCCTCTGGGACAATTTGAAGGAGAACATGAAAAAAAAAAGGATATGGGAAAATTCAGAATAAACAAGAGGATAAGTAAGTAGTGAGTGAGAGAAGGTGGAACTCCGTAACTATCAAAGGACTGGAAAAAGGGCAAATGTTGTTCTAATTTTTTAAAAAGGGAAAAGAATGAAATATGCAAACCACAGGACAGTGAGCATGACTTTGTTTCCTGGCCAGATTCTAGAATGTATTATTAGGACTGTTTGTGAGGATTTAGAAGAGGAAACTTCAACCAACCTCATTTCCTTTTCTGACTATCACCAGATTAGTAAATCAGAGGAAGGCCAGTTTTACAAGTTTACGATTTTAGCAAGTATCTAATGCTGTCTTTGGGAACAAGATCTCAAGAGAGCTGTGAGTTAGAAGACAGTAGAATTAAGAGCATTTAAAATGAGTTGAGAAAGTAAATCTAAAGAACAGTCATTAATAGGTTGCTGTTACGTTAGATGAAGGATCAGATGTCGTACTCATCCTGTCTGAGTATGAGATAAAGCTGGAAGGGCAAGCTAATGCACTACTTAGAACTCAAAAATATCAGGACAAGCAAATACTGGCCAAAACTAATAACATGAAATTTAACAGAGATAAATGTAAAATCCTATACTTGACTAAAAGCCAGGACCTGGCTTATAGTCTTGCTCACTCATGTCGCTGCCTCACAATAGACACATTGCTATCTCCTCAAATACCCTGGCACCTCAGTTCATATCATCCAAAAGTCACAAGACTTCCATCTTTCTCTATACCTCCTTTACAGAGAGGTAAGGTGATAACACCAACTCTGAAAGACCTTCATCCCATGATAACTTCTCATCCTTCAGTCTATACTGGGGCTCCTTCCCTACTGTTCCTGGGATTGTGTCCTGGGCCCTCCTTTTTCTTTTCTCCTATATTATATTACTTCGTGGTCTCATTAGTTCACATGGATTCAATTGTCATTATGCTAATGCTATCCAGCACTAATTTCTCTCCAAACCTATAAACTGGGATTTCCAAATACCTATTAGACTCTTAAACTCAACATGACCAAAACTGAGTTCATTAACTTTCCCCTAAAACTCTCTCTTTTGTCTAGGTGCCAAGGGCACCACCAATTCCTAGTACTCAGGTTCACAACTGTAATTTAAATTCCTTACTCTCTCTCCCCCCTCCCACATCCAATCTGTTGCCAAGTCACTTCTACCCTTGTATATCTCTTAGATATGCCCCCATTTCTCCTCTGATACTGACACCACATTGATACTGGCCCTCACCACCTCACTCCCAGTCTACCACCATTGACGCTACTGGTTAGCCTCTTGTTGCTCCAATCCATCTTCCACTTGGCTGTCAAACTGATCTTAAAACACAGGTCTGACCCTATTAAATAAACTGCAGCGGCACCCGATTACCTCTAAGGTCATCTCCCCACTCCAGGCATTTTCCCTGGCTGCCCCCCATGCCTGGAGTGCTTTCTCTCATTTCTCCCTCCCGGCTTCCCTAATTTTCTTCAAGTCTCAACTAAAATCCCACCTACTGCAAGAGAGTGACTTCCCTGACACTACCTCCAGTTCATCCTGCCTATATCTTGTTTGGACATAGTCAATAATAGCTAACATTTATATAGGGCTTACTCTGTTCCACACACTGAGCTAAGCACTTCACAATTATTTTCTCATTTGATCCTCAAAACAACCCTGGGAGACAGGTGCTACAATTTTACAAATGGGAAAACTGAAGCAAAGAGAAGTTAAGTGACTTGCCCAGGGTCACACAGCTAATGAGTGTCTGAGGTCAAGTTTGAATTCAGATCTTTCTGACTCTAGGCCCCATGCTCTATCCACTGAGCCACCTTGCTGCCTCTCAACAAGAGTTGTCTGTATATTGTCTCCTTTGTCAGACTGGGAGCTCCTTTTACAGGAGGGAGCATTCAGGAGGGGTTTTTTTTGCCTTTCTTTGTATGCCCAACACTTAGCACAGTGCTTATCCTATAGTAGGCACTTACTAAATGCTTGTGGATCTGCTCTCCTTCTGCCTGACTGTTCCTAAATCTAGTCTTCATCCTCACCGTGACCTCCAGTCCCTCTCCACTCCTTAACCACTGTTTCCCAATACCCTGCTTTAGCATCAGTTCTCTCTCATAGTTTTGATCCTATGAGTGACCAAATCATCCAAGCGCTGCTAGTTATTCTTGATTTCCTCACTCTAATCACAAATTTCACCTACCAATCAATACCCACTCCTAGTTTCCCACCCTCCCATTCCTTCGCCCTTTCACTAATCCGAATCACACGCTGCCAAATGATGCTAGAGAATGTTATACAACACATCTGGGTTTGTTACAACTTTGTTTTGTCTGGACCTGGGATTTCATTACTGCAGGAAACTTCTACGTACAAACCTCCTCTGCCACCACAGATGAAAGGTCCACTTCAGAGAGCTGCCTGGGACACTGACAGATTGCAAACTAATCTCAGCTGGGTGATCATTATTGCATTACTCTTCAATGCCCCTCCCTCCATCATAGTCTCCACAGTAGCTGCAACTGCTCTAAAATATATGTCCTTTTCTTCACCAGTCACTCCTCTAGCTCAGACCTTTATCATCTCTTCCTTGGACTATTACAAATGCCTCATAACTGGGTCACCGTCCTCTCTCCAACTCACCTTCCTTCCACACAGCTGCCAAACTGCTATTCATAAAACAAAGATCTTACCACGTAATTTCCTCAAATATCTTCAGTGGCAGGGGCCTCTAGGTGACTTGGTGAATTGAGCACCAGCCCTGAAGTCAGGAGGACCCAAGTTCAAATCTGACCTCAGACACTTAACACTTCAGTCGTGTGACTGTGGGCAAGTCACTTAACTCCAACTGCCCTTCCAAAAAAAAACCTTCAGTGGCTCCCTAATGCCTCTAGGAGTCTAGGACAAAATCTTCAGCCTGGCATTTAAAGCACCCTACAATGAGTCCTATCTATCTTTCTAGATGTATTTTTCATTTTCTTTCATAAACTCTTTGTTCCAAACTGACCTCCTCCTTGTTCTTTGTACCTGACATTCCATCTTCTATCCCAGTTCTATGATTTGTTCTGTGACTACATTCTAGCTATTTTTGGAATGCTTTCCTTCCAGTCTTCCACCTTGAGGAATCCCTACTTTCCCTCCAAGATGTCTTCTCCTACTGAAGGATTTCCTGATCCTATCAGCTATTAATTCTCTCTCCCCCTTGAAATTCCTTTTACTTCCTTTTCTGTATACAAATGGAATTCACTTCCAGTAGAAAGTAAACTCCTTGAGGGCAGGGACTTATGTTTTAGTTTTTGTATTCCCAACACCTAGCAGTGCCTTATACAGCAGGTGGTTAATAAGTATTTGTGGAGGTACTAGAGTATAGAAATCCATCTTGCCCTACTAGAAAGTTGGGGAGCAGTGGAGGAGGACATAAGGGAGAACAGATTGGGGGAAAGTATTCAGTAAGCTCACTGTGCTTCAGGTGGTGGGGAGGGGAGAGATGGGGAGAAAATCTGTAACTCAAAATCTTGTGGAAATGAATGCTGAAAACCAAAAATAAATAAATTTTTAAAAAGGAAAAAAGTGTTGAATTGAAAACTGGCTTCACAAATCTGGGGAAGGTATGACTAGACAACAGATTATGTGACAAACATCTAGGGATTTTTATGGGCTGCAATTCCAGACAGTCTTATAGCAGACCCCCAAAAAGCTAATGTAGTCTCAGGTTGCATTAAGAAATTAATAACATGATAGCACTCTTCAAGTACCTAAAGGCCTGTCACTTGAGTCCACAGGACAGAAGCAAGAGCAATTAGTGGAGGACTAGGCCTAAAAGAACAGAACTTGGAGCAAGGGGATGTGGGGAACAGAGACAGGAAAATTTCCTTATGTTTAAAAATAGGATAGATTTTAATCTAATTGGTAGTATGTATTTTAGTCTCAGTTTCAATACTATCTAGCTGTATGATCTTAGGCAAGCCACTTAACTGCAATATAAATTTCCCAATAGGGGTCTTATTCATCATTTTATCAACCAATCAATCAATATGTACTGGGTGCCTCCTATGTGCCCAGGACTTTAGGGTTATGGGGATGAAGAATTGAACATGGTTTTTGCTCTCATGGAATTTACCATCTAGTTTGGAAGATAAGAAATACATAGAAAATTAATCATTGGGGTGGTACAGTGAATAGAGCACCAGCCCTGGAGTCAGGAGGACCTGAGTTCAAATCCAGCCTCAGACACTTAACACTTACTAGCCATGTGACCTTAGGCAAGTCACTTAACCCCAAATGCCCTGCCTTCCCCCTCCAAAAAAAAGCAAAAGAAAAAGAAAAGAAAATTAGTCATTTAAGGTACTGCATGCCCCAATGGTTCAGAGCGCACTTCATGTTATAAGATGATTTACAAAAGTATTCTGGAAGTGAAAAACACTTTTATCTTCAAGGGATTTCCAAATCACAAACCAGAGGGAGTTCAACTACATGATTCTCCTCTCACCACCCCCCAACTTTTCCCAAGTCCCTGCCAGCTTAAAATTTATGATCCTATAAATAGTCACCTTTTATTTTATTTTTCCTACATCCAAGAAAGCAACTGTCTTCCCACACTGATTTCCTATGCTTGGTGGCTGGGCATTGGGACAATTTGTTTGGACCACTCTGTTAGTTCATTTCCCAATGACAGTCCTCTATGGCAGGAGTTTAAATAAATAAGTCCTACTCTCAAGTGAAGTCCTCTTCTGCCCTCAACCTCCACTGACAGTTTCCAGCCCTTAGCTCCTAGAAGTCTGTAATTCTTAGCTGAGATAAAACAATATTTTCACTGAAGATGAAAGGAACCTGTTAGACTCACTCCTATATCCCCAAAAGCTACAAGTCAACTCTCACCTAGATCAATGACTCAGAGCTAGAAGGACCTTTCAAGCTCATCTAGTTCACTCCTCTCATTTCACAGATGAGGAAACGAGGGTCCAGAGCAATTAAGTGACTCACTTGTCCAAAGTCATTCATTGTGAGGAATAGACCAGCATCTGAACTCCAAATCCAGAACTCTTTGCACTGTACCATACTGCCTCCTCACTGGTCTCTTTGCCTCTGTCTCTTCCTTCTCTCTTGCTAAAATAAGCTTCCTAAAGCACTGGTGTTGGGACAGATCAGTGACTTGGAGCTGGAAGAGAGGGCAAGTTATTTAGTTCGGACCCTTCATTTTGTAGGTAAAGAAATGGAGGCCCAGAGAGGTGAAGAACAAACAATTACTAAATGTCAGAGCCAGGATTTAAACCCAGGTCATATGACTCCAAACCCAATGCTCTTCCCACTGCTAACTGCACCCCAAATTGACTAGGTCTTTCCCTTGCTCAAAAAGCTTAAATAGCCATTGTTTCCAGCATAAAGTACCAGCTCCTTAGATATTTAAGCTTAGCTACTTCTCTGGACCAATGCCTTTATTCCCTCCATGTTTCTGCCAAAACGGCCTACTTTCTGCTCCCCAGATTTGACAGTCAATCTCATGCCTCTGCCTTTTGCACAGGCCGTTGTGCCTCCCTGGAATGGAATTCTCACCTCCACCTTTTAGAAACCTTGACTTCTTTCAAGATTCATCTCAGGTGCCACTTCCTAGCTTTTCTTGATTGCTCTCTCTCTCTCCAACTGTTTGTTACCTGATCAAATCATTATCCAGTTACATCTGGTATTCATCTTTTGAAGCTAGCTTGTTAAGGGCAAAGATTGTTTATCATTTATGTCTTTGAATCCCCAGTCCCTAAACACATCTGACTACCTCACACACACCCTCATTTAATAAATTCCGAGGTTTCCTTATCATCATTTGACCCCTAAGATAAAAAATAAAGCCTTCTATTTGCATCCAAAGCCTCTCTCAACCCGGCCCCCTCCTAACTTTCCAGGCTTTGTACACTCTACCACTCCTCACCTAATCAAATCCAGAGACGCTGGCCTCCTCGCTCTCAACACACTCCACCTCCGGTGATCTTGCAATTTCACTAGCGCTTCCTCATGCCTTGAATTCTCTCCCTCCTTATCTACACTTCATGGCTTCCTTCAAGTCCCAGCTAATAAAAAACCCGCCTTCCGAGGGAAGCTATTCCTGACCCCCTAAATGCTAGTGCGTTCCCTGTGCTGATTATCTCCAGTTCATCCTGTCTGGATATCTTGTTTTGCACTTTTCCTCTATTTTGCACAATCTCCCCTATTGCAAAGTGCGCACCTAGAGGGCAGAGAATGTTCATTTCCTTAGCGCTCAGCAGTGCCCGGTACAAAAGCATGCCCTTAATAAATGTTTATTGACTGACAGCGCATTGCCCACAGCAGGGACTTAAATGTTCTTTTGAGTTCAACTGAATGCAAGCAGTCACTTCACTAAAGATGAAGGAGACCCTCTCAGCTGTTGATTCTTACAATAAAGTGTCGCTGGGACCCTCTGTTCAATTCCAATAGTGCATGTCTACAGACTGGAAACGGGAATGAGGATTAAGTGGCATCTGGTGCTCAGAGTCTGGTCTGGGCGAGTGTGCGAATTGGGAACACAGCTTGCTCCTCTAAGCATACACACTACCACCGACACAGAGTGGTGGGAATGGATTTCTCCGACCCTGCCACCCGCCCCCCCCCCCCCCCCCCGGGCTGGAAGACCCGGGTCCCGGTCCCTCCGTCCCGAGATGCCCAATCCCGCCAAGCGCAGTCCCGGAGGAGGACAGTTACCGTAAACCTCTAGCGCTTTCTCTTCCATGATCCGGGGCTGCCGGGCAGCTCCCCGCTCAGAGCGGCCCGAGAGCCACAGGACTCTGCTCAGCGCCCAGGAAAGCAGCCCGGACACTTGCTCCATCCTCCCGCTCCGCCATCCCTGGCGTCGGTCCCACCCGAGTTACCGTCTTCCCACCACCCCAGACGAGATATTTCAATTTCCTGGTCCCAAGACCGTGAAGTGAGGAAGCACAAGGGTCGTGGGGAGGGGAGAATGGAGGTTCGGGCGCGCTAAGGACATAGGGAGCTGTTCCAATGGGGACTACAGATCCCAAAATGCTTTGCTTCATTTCAACAGGGATCTGGGGAGCGAGGAAGGTGGTGGAGTGGGGTTCCCATTCGGCTCCCGGTACGTGTGGGGAATGCAAGGCCCTTCCGGAGTAGACTGGAGAGATGTATTCTGGGATTTGTAGTTTCCACCCTGAACTAAACCTAGGTTTTCTCCACTCCTGTCGCCAGCTCTCAAATTTCACGATTTCGAGTGCCTACGGACCATTATCAGAAGCCTACTGTAATGTAAAAGAGAGTGTATGCTCCTTTCACTCTATTCCACGCATCCTGGGGACCTCATTCCCTAGGCAACAATGGGAGACATGCATCCGTTGTGGAACTTCGAGGGAGCCCGCAGCCCTTTCTCGGAGAGCCATTTCCGGGAAACCTTTTTCTCACTTCCTGGCGTGGCCGGAAGTGGGTTTCCGTCGCTATGCTAACTAAGTCTTTTGGGAGCCCAGCTAGCCAAAGGAGAGGGGGAAATTTGCGAGCATTTCATTTTCTTTGTCCTTCTCCTCAGGATCTTCTCTGCTCTGCGGGGCCCTCACTGCTTCCTTAAGCGTTCTCAAGAATTTATTTCCTTTTCCTGATCATCAGAACTGCAAAAATAAACAAAATGCTCCTTCCATGCTCCCATCCTGAAATCCAGCGTTTTAATTTATGCAGTCCTCGTAACCATTTTGATCATTATCTAGATGATTATGCAATTGGAAACATATGAAGCATTTCAAAAATTCAATTCAGGTAGACAAAGATTAAAATGAAACAGCCCCTGCCTTCAAGAAAGTGACAACCTACTGGATTTTCCCTCTATGATATTGCAACCTGCCTGTTATTTTTGCTTATTAGGATTGCAAGACAGAAGGGTGGCCTGAGTTCAAATCGGCCTCAGACGTTTAACACAAAAACTAGCCGTGTGACCTTGGGCAAGTCACTTAACCCCCAAATGCCCTCCAAAAAGCAAAAAAAAAAAAAAAAAGGATTGCAAGACAAACTGGAGCCTTGTAGTAAATGCTACTGAATTTCCAATCTTGGTGCTGTAATCTGTCTCTTAATTTTGCTTATTTTGATCATGAGCAGACTATGCAAAGAGAATATCGGAATATCTCTAATAGGAGGAATTCAAAGAATAGATTGAATGTAATAAAATTTGCTTTTGAATTATAATTTTCACCTGGAAAGACTCATATGAACTGATGCTGAGTGAAGTGAGCAGAACCAGGAGAATATTATACACAGTAACAGCTACATTGTTTGATGACCAATTTTAATAGCCCTTCTTAGCAATGCAAGGGCCTAAAACAGTTCCAAAGGTCTCAGGATGGAAAATGCCATCCACATCCAAGGAAAGAACTATGAAGTCTGAATGCAGAGCAAAGCAGACTATTTTCGTTTTTTGTTTGTTTTGGTTTTTTTTCTCATGGTTTCTCTCACTTATTATAATTCTATACAACATGACGAATGTGAAAATAGGTATGGTTAATAAGAATGTATATGTAGAGCCTATATCGGATTGCATGCCCTCTTAGGGAGGGAGGAAAAGAGGGAGGGGGAGAAAATTTAAAACTTGTGAAAATGAATGTTGAAAGCTAAAAATAAATTGACTTTTAGGAAAAAAAGTATAATTTTCCTTCCATTCATGGTACTCCAATGATACTTAACAAAGATGTTTAAATTAAATGTGATGTTTCATCCTGAAGCCATTCTAAAATGGCCCTTTTAATCAGAGATGAGATGACGATTTTTATAAAGAACGATTAAAATACATATTAAAAGCCTACTATATGCTGAGAAGCACCATGGTTTTGTTTTGTTGTTGTTTTTATCGGAATAGTGGTTAAAGAGGTGGCCTTGAGGCCAAGAGGGTCTGGGTTCAAAATCTACCTTTAACACATAATATCTTTGTAACTCTGGCAAGTTACTTAACCTCCTACTACTCTAGATAACTTTCCAAGATTAAATTGTAGAGAAGGTATAGACCTGCACTGGTAGGTTTTTCCTCATGGAGGAGTTCCCTTTCCCACTGAAATCACAGATTTAATCCCTATTCTAATTAGCATTTGGGATGTGAAAAAGCACCTAAAGAAACTGGGGTACCTCTGTAAATAGAACAAAAAGAATTTATTAAATGCCTATTATGTGCCAGGCATTGTGCTAAATGCATCACACTTATTATTTGATCCTCACACCAGCAGAGTAAGGTGGGTGCTATTATCATCCCCATTTTACAGATGAGGAAATGTAAGAGATTTCCCAAGTCGGAATACACAGCTAGTGTATGAAGTCTCATCTGAACTCAGATTTTCCTGACTTCAGGACCAGCATTCCACCCACTTGTGCTACTTAGGCGCCTTCATTAATTAGTAATGTAAACTTGTGTCAATGAATTAATTCCCTTCGGATTCAGTTTCCTCCTCTATAAAATAAGGCAGTTAAATTAGACTACATGTTCTCCAGGAACTCTTCCATTTCTTAAAATAGAAGCCCTCGTGGAGCTTAGCGCTTACTGAATTGATAAAGCCTCTCAACAGTTTTGGTTCCCTTTCCCTCTTCCCCAACCTGTTCCTTGTGGTAACTTTCAGTGACATCATGCCCCCCACAAACTCTCCTGATACTTCTGTTTCCAGCTATGGGGGTGTTTCTGCTTCTCTACAAAGCAGCTCTGTCCTCTGTAATCTTAACAGTGTGAACAACCCTACTGCGCCTCTCTGAATCAAATGCCACTGTAGGGGAAGCTTTCCCCAGCTCCTCGGAATTCTAGTTCCTTTTTTCTGTTACTTATTGCCCATTTTTCCTGTGGGTAGCTAGTTTGTACATATCTTTTTGTATGTCGTCTTCCCCTTCCCCTCCCAATTAGATTTTGAGCTCCTTGAGGACAGGGAGAGATTTTTGCCTCTTTTGGGATCCTCAGTACAGTCCCTGGCATGCAGCAAGTGCTAAAGAAATGTTTATTGACCCGAAGGAATCCTAGCCCCGGAGTTCTTCCACTTCCCAGAAAAACACTTAATTTCCTTACTCGTGACTCCGACCTCTCCACCCTGCACAGAGGAGAAGAACCAGCCCAGCGTCCTGTTACCCGGCCCCGAACTCTCGAGGTTGCAGCCCCGCCCGCTCTGGTCAGGGCCCGCCCCTATTGTGTAGGGCCCGCCCCTATTGTGTCGGCCCCGCCCCCTGTCCTGGGCTCCTCCCTGCTCGCCCGCCCCTCTACCAAGGTTCGGCGGTTCGTCCTGGGGTCCTCGCCTCGCCCTCGCTCTCCCTCCCCTCCGGAGCCAGGGCTCGCAGCTGCTCCCGGGGCTTCCTCCCTAAAGTTGTTGTTGCGGCTTCCGCCGCCGGTGCAGGAAGATGGCGTCGGGCGGCGGCGGCGGCGGCTGTAGTGCCTCGGAACGTCTCCCCCCACCCTTCCCGATCCCCGAGCCCCCGGGGCCCGAGGGGGCGGCCGGCGGAGGCGGCTCGGAGCTCGAGGCCGGGGACAGCGACGCCGAAGGCGAGGACATCTTCACGGGAGCCGCCGTGAGTGCCGGGGCCCGCGGGGCCTGGCCGTAGCCTCGGTGGCTGAGGCGGGGGAGGGGTCGAGGTCGGGCGGAGGGGGCCCGGAGCCACCCTCGGGGAGGGAGGCGAGGTTCCCCCAGAGGTCTGGCCCCGCCCCTCTGGGAAGCGGGGTGCAGGAGCCCCCTCTGCAGATTCTATGGGCGTTGGGGGAGGGCCCTGGGTGCCTCCGAGGGGGCCACAACTTTGTAGGGGATGTCCAAAGTTCTCTCCATCTCGGGGCCGGGGGAGAGGCTGGCGGAGACCGAGCCTCCGGGAGCCGCTGCCAGTTATCTCCCTCTGGCTGGGGTTTTAAAATCCTTTTTAAAATAGCGTGGGGGAGGGGTATGGAGCAACTTGAGTTTTTTCTTTGGACGGGACTGAATCTTTGTTTTACGAGGGATTCTCCATGTAGAAACTGCTTCTCCCCTTGCTGTGTGCCATTTAGAGAATTGCCCAGAGTCCTGAAAGGTGATGTCGGAGAGTCAGTCAACAAACACATAGGAAACGATTGCTCGGTGCCCCTTGACAGTCTTAGAGAATTGCCCAGAGTTCTGAGAGGTGGAATCTGTCAGACAAGAAGAGAAGACAGCGCATGAAAGGGGAGCTGAAAAGTGGGGAAAGGGGAGGTACCCCAGCAGGAGCTACGTGGCTAAATCTGGAGGAGGGATGGTCTGGGGCCCTTCCCCAAACTGGAGGTTCTGGGGAACACCAGTGGGGAAAGGGACCAGTAGGGAGGCAGCTGAGGCACAGTAGCCAAGACTGGAGCATGGCTAGAGAAGTGAGAGGTTCAGTAACTTGCCCAGGGTCCTACAGCTAGTATGGGTCAGATAAGGGACTGGAACTCAAGGCCTCCTGGCTTTGAAGCTTGTCCTCTACCCATTAGGCCAGGCTGCAGTATTACTTATTGATGTTTATAGTCGATCGAGGTGGAGGAGCCCCATTTTAAGCTGAGGCTTTATGCATTACACATTGGCAGGTTGAGAGACTCCAAACATGTTCGGCAATCAGTAGGAACGCTTGGAACAGAAATGGAGTTGATATGTTGGGATGGTTTGATGTTTCATAGAAGACAGGCAACCACCTGAAACCAGCATCTGCGTCTTGTGTTACATTCCCCATAGTACCTAACACTTACACACAGAAGGTGCTTAATAAAAGGAGTAGTTCCTGTTGGATAAATGGATAAAAATTATTGAAGTATGTGTTAGAAAAAGTCTCAGGCCTATCCTTTGCTCATTTCTTGCCAGGCTTATAATCAGTGTAATTCCTCTTACTAAATGCACCTAATAATATTTGGAGCCTCCCCAGGATGTAATAACCTGGAAGTTAGATTTCCTGAAACAGATACACTCATCAATAATATTGTTCTTCCTGATTTTTAAACTTGCCCTGTATGCAAGTTTTAAAGACTCAATTATTATCTTTACTTATTTTTATTCTCCCAGAGACATGTGGGAAAGGAAAACTTTCCAATGGCAGCATATTAGTGGTTTGAAGTATTGTATGCTTGAAAAATTGAGGCAGTCTGGCACTAAATAGATGGAAATTAGCCAGTTATCATTTTCAGTATTCTTCTCCAAAAGTACTGTAGATCTGGAGGGATCCTCTAGATGGGCCCTATGACCTACTAAACAGTCTCCAGGGACCATGAATGCAAAGGCCAAACTAGACCACTTGACAGAGGCACCAAAGCACCAAGCTAGCCGTGTCTCTAGACAGATGGTAACAATCCTTGGTCTAATCTCAGACTAAAACTGGGGGTGTTGTGGTGACCTTATTCTACCACAGAAAGCTTAACTAAATTTATTTAGAACTTTGATTTAGGGGAAATGAGTTGCTAAGGTAACAAATGCCACCTACAAGTTGTTTTCAGAGCTTTCTGCTTCAATCTTAATTTGTATGAAGCCGCTTCTTATCTCTGGTTTTTGGCTTCCTTTAAGTGCCAACTACAGTTCCACCTCCAACTCCTTTTTAATTCCAGTGCTTTCCCTTTGCTGATTATTTCCTATTTAGCCTGTATATAGCTTGTTTGTATGTACATAGGTGTAAATGCTGTCTCCCCTATTAGATTATGAGCTCCTTTGGGGCAGGAACTGTCTTTTGCTTCTTTTTGTATCCACAGGGCTTACTTACTTAGCACAGTACCTGGTAGGTATGTAGTAAGTCCTTAATGTTTATTGACTGTGTGAAACTACCTAATCCTAACTACTTGAGCAATGGAAAACCTGTTGGTACAAATGGCACCTATGTGAATGCAAGCGATTGTGGTGGCTCAGTGTTCTTTTTTTAGTCCCCAGACTTTTCAGCACAGTGATGAAATCTGTAGAAAATTTCACCTACATCTGTATTAGTGGATGTTCTATAATGCTAGCATCCCACACTAAGCTAAAAAATCACATTTCCGATTCAAGCTTCTTACAACTTCCCCATATTCAACATATCTTGACTAAACTGCTTAGCTTTCATTCTTCCTAATTTTGATAAAGTACACAGTTAGAAACTGAAGAATTAAAAGATAGACTGATTTATTAAAGTTTGTTTTGTTTTTTTATCTCCAAATTAACTTGTGGTATTTCTAGAAAAAAATAACATTCTATATGTTTAGTATTCTTGATCCAAATTTAGGAAGATTTAGCTATGCACGCTTTCCTTAAAAGAACCTACTCTTTTGGCTCTGCTATTCCTTAGGACAGTTGTGTCAAACTCAAATGGAAATGGATCCCTGCAGCCCTCACATTGACTTAGAAAACCACAAATTAACACTAATGTTTATTTACTTCATCAAATATTTCCAGTTACATTTTAATCTGATTTGAGCAGCATTCTGGGGTGGTAGTGTGTGACACCTCTGCCTTAAGATATTTTTTTCTGTTTCATAGGATCATAGATCTGGAAGGGATCTCAAAAGCCTTCTAGATCAGAAACTCTTAACTTTGGGGTCCATAGACTTCCTGAGAGATACATGGATAGATTTCAGGGGAGCCATAATTTGGGTGTATGTAACTTTTTTATACCTGTATGCCAATAAAATTGCTTTTCTTTGAAATCCTATTTAATTGTGTGCATTTAAAATTCAGTGTATCAGCAGGCTTCACTGTACTGCTGAAGGGTTCCATGATACCAGAAAGGTTAAGAATGAGGAAACTGAGGCCCAAACAGGTTAAGTGACTCCCCCAAAATCTACAGTTAGTAAATATCAGAGGTAAGAAGTGAACCTAAATCCCCTGATTCCAGAGCATTTTGTGCACTGTTGCCACCCATAGTATCTCCCTTTCCTCCTTTTCCCTTACAAACTTGTAGAAAGAAGACTGTCCATTGACAATCTCAGTCAGTTTCAGTCTGGTTTCTGTTCTTTCCACCCTTCTGGAACTCCTGCTCTCTTCAGATTCACTTATGGCCCCTTTAGCCATCTGGCTAATCCATTAGCCTTTAGTGGTCCTCAGCCTTGACCTCTCTAGCATTCAGCATCCTCTTCTTGATACTCTTCTCCCTTGAGTTCCCATGACACTGGTTCTCTTTCCACTCAATCTTTTCTTATCCTCCTGTTCCTAAATGCAGATGTCCTTCAGATGTGCCCTTCAGTTGTTACCTCTAGGCAGTTCACTCTTAACTACACTCCAGTCTTTTATTGTTCCCTGGAGGCATTTGGAAATCTCAGCTTTGCAGTCCCAAAGTCTTCTCAAGCTGTGTGTCCCAAACTGAATTACTTTATCTTCCACTACTGCTTCTGCCAATATTTCTGTTTAGGATCATTGATCAAGAGTTAGAAAGGACCTTAAAGTCATCTAGTCCAAGCACTTTCCTGTTGTGGACTGAGACCTAGAAAGGGTGTAGTGACCTCCCCAAGATCGCACAGGGAGAATGTAGCAGAGCTGGTATTCAACCCCATGTTCTCTGACTTCAAATCCAATATTCTTTCTAGTGTGCCATACTGTCTTCTTTAAACTTTTCCTTGGCTCCTCTCCACCCTACTTTCAATCTGTGGCCATACCTATTGAGTACAAAACCAAGCAAATATGTCCTGTTCTTTCCATTCTCACTGCAACCACCATAGGTCTTTGTTACCTCCTTAACTGGATATCCAGATGGTTCTGTAGAAAAAAGTGAGGCTGGTGACCTTGCACAACCCTCTCTCACATCAAAGTCAACTGCAAGTCATGTCACCCTTTCCCTGATGCTGTGGTCCTCTTCAAAAACGAAGAACAAACACAAAAACCTGGATTATTGTAATAATCTAATAAATTATCCTGCATCTCTCCAATCTATCTGTCATATTGCTTGTTCTATAATATTCCTAATTAAGTTGTCTGACAACTTATTTGAAAGCATAATCTGACATTTAAGGCTTTTCATGGTCTTTTTGAAGACATAAGAACTGATGCTGAATGAAATAAACAGAACTGGGAAACAGTATATACAGATAACTGCCAAAATGGAAAGAAGAGCAACAACAAAACAGATGAAACTGAAAGGTATGAAATTATGACTAAACCTGGTTGCCAAGAAGAGAGATAATAAGAAAGCAACTTCTTCCCTTCTTTGCAGAAGTAGGTATGTACTAAAAGGTATAAATATACACTTTTCTCCAGGTCAGGTTCTTCTATAAGATTACAATTTATCACTCTATTCTTATTTTATACCACTAAACAAGATTATTCTATCAATAAACATTTATTAAGCTCCTACTTTGTGCCAGACACTGTTGGGATTACAAAGAAAGGGGACAGATTTTGCCTTTTCTTTGAGGAGTTTGAAATCAGCAGATAATTATGTCCTTTGTTTGATTATCCTTTGTTGTTATCTAGGTGGAAGACTACAGCAACTTAAGACTTTTTTGATGAATTGTTTAATTCTGTTAAATCTTTTCTCTTATTCTTTATTATAAGGGATGACTCTGGGGAAAGGAAACAAAAATGGGAAATGTAGGTGACTAAATACGTAAATTAAAATTTATTTTAAAGTTATTTCATCTATTACATCTTTTCATGCTGTAAAAGATTTTAAACTTATAGAATAATAGAAAATTTTATAAGCAGAGTAACAAGCGGTTTTATGTCTTTCAGACTCTAGATAGGACTCCAGAGCCAGTGTTCTTTCTAATGTCCCACACGACCTCCTTATAAAGATGGTTGGTGATAGTAAGCCCGGCTTGACACGAATTACAGATACGTGCTTTCAGGGATTCTATATTCCTATGCTTGTTCATCAGGGACATAAATAGGCTATAAGAAGCTGATTGTCGGGTGGCTAGGTGGCGCAGTGAATAGAGCACTGGCCCTGGAGTCAGGAGTACCTGAGTTCAAATCCAGCCTCCAACACTTAACACAAAAACTAGCTGTGTGACCTTGGGCAAGTCACTTAACCCCAACTGCCCTCCAAAAAGAAAAAAAAAGAAGCTGATTGTCCATTTGGGCTTGTGGTCAGGAGCACCTCTTTAGAGCTAGTCTGAAAATAAACTACTTTTTTCTGGAAACTTTTTTTTCTTAGTAAAGTGGACAGTCATTATATTAGGGCAGCATTCTGCCTTCATTTCAGATTTTAATTGAGTTTGAGTTTTCTTTTTTGTTTCTCCGATTCATTGAGAATATGCATTTTTCACAACAGTACTCTTACCTTCATATAAGTTCTTAGGGTCATTTTATATAGCTATTTAATTTGAGACCCTGTAATCTTAGGGAAACTACAGTGTAAAAGACCCTCGTATTGTTCGTTAAATTATTTATTTAAATTACATTTTAGCCAAAAATTCCAGCTGTATTATTTTTAAAAAGAACATAAAAGAAATCCTAGTGACCCATCTTACCCATGTATCATCATTCAGCAAAACCATTTTAAGTTCCTGCTATATTCTAGGCACTGGCACTGTATTCTAGGAATAGGGGGACAGGCCATGGAAAGGCATGAAAAATAAGTTTGTGAGAAGGATTTCCCCTAAATATCTTAGCCCATGTATAAATCTTTGTCCTTTGCTATCTCTTCCTTTTCCTGTTACTTGCTAAATCCTTTTAATCATATATAGAAGGCAACATTTTGAATATTTAACCACATTCACAAATCCCTTAATAAACCGACCCAAATCCTAATGAGGGGCAGCTGGAGTTGAGGAGGAAGCACCCTGGATTTCCAGTCAGAAGACCTGGGTTCAGTGAATAGTTTTGCTGCTTGATACCTACAGCACCTTCAACAATCTGCTTTACTTCATGAGCCTGGGTTTTCCTTGTCTATAAAATGGTACAATTTCCTGACCTAGCTTTTCATAGTATTCTTTTGAGGATCAAATGGGAGCTTGTATAAAGTATAAAAACATTGTCTATTTGTGATGATTCCCAGTCTCTTTGGATCTTGAATTTTAAGCTAATATCTATTGTTCACATTAACTGTTGAAGAAGTATGATATATGAAGTTGTTCTCCCACCTTAAAGAGTAAATTTGTTGAATATTCTTTGCCAAAATCTGCCAATTTCGTTTTTGTAAACCAATGTGATAATCCTTTTGTCTTTGGGAAGCTTCTCTTAAGGCTCTGACAGGATCTGCTCACTGATATTAAAAGTTGTCCTTGCACTGTGCTGTAATATGTATCTGCTGAAATTCTTGGGGTGTGTGTATGTTTGGTTATGTGTATACATTCACCTGTGGTACAGACAGACATGCCTTGAGACCCTTCTCCTTGCCAAGGCAAATTCCTCTGCAAAAATGAGATCCTGTCCCATCCCGTTTTCTCTAACCTCTTGCTCCCTTCGGTATCCCTATTCTCTCACAAAGTTTCATTGTCTCCATGTCTACTGGCTGCTTCCCTACTGCTTGTAAGCATGCCTATGTTCCCCCTATCCTCAGTTGCTCACTTGATCCATTCATCCTTGCTGGCTGTTGTCCCATTATCTCCCTTTTGTGACTGACTCCTTGTTTATCTACAATGGGTACTTCTACCTCTTTTCCTCTCACTTCTTAACTCTGTATGGTCTGGCTTCCAACCTTATCATTCAGCTGAAACTACTCTCACTAGAGTTACCAAAGAGCTTTTAACCATCAAATCTAATGACTTTTTCTCAGTCCTTATTCTTTTTAACCACTCTGTAGCTTTTTAACACTATTAATTACCCTCTTTTTCTTAATATTCTTCTCCTCTAGGTTTCCATGTCACTGCTCTAAGCCTCTTTCTGATAACCCCGTCTAAATCTTATTTGCTAGTTCTCTGCTCAGTAATGGTGGATGCTTTGTTTCCCCCTACCCAATTGTTCTAGAGCCTTTTTCTCCCTTTTTCACTTGATGATCTTTATTAGCTCCCATAGATTCAATTATCAGTTTTATGTTGATTATTCTGAGAGCTACTTATCTTACCCTATCTTTTAGCTGGCTGTTGGACATTTCAAACAGGATGTCTCATAGACATTTTAAACTCATCATGTCCAAAACTGAACTCATTGCCTTTCCCTCTAAATCTTCCCTTCCTCCAAACTTAACTATTTCTGTGGAGGGTACCACTGACCTCCCCATGCCCCAGGGTTGAAACCTTAGGAATCATCGTTGATGCTTTGTCATCTCTCACCCTGACATCCAGTCTATTACCAACCCTGGTCATTTCCACCCTTGTATATGCTCCACCGTTTCTGGCCTTCCTGGCTTCCTTCAGGTCACAGCTAAAATCCCACCTCATACATGAAGCCTTTCCTAGTCCTTCTGTTTTGTTTTGTTTTTTTTGCTTTTTTTTTTTTTTGGAGGGCAGTTGGGGTTAAGTGACTTGCCCAAGGTCACACGGCTAGTTTTTTGTGTTAAGTGTCTGAGGCCGGATTTGAACTCAGGTACTCCTGACTTCAGGGCCAATGCTCTATTCACTGCGCCACCTAGCCGCCCCTTTCCTAGTCCTTCTTAATCTTAGTGCTTCCCTCTGAGATTACCTCCAGTTTATCATATTTATATCTTGTATGTACATACATATAGTCAAGCCTCAACTTTCCAGGGATGACATTCCTAAAAAATGGTAAGAAAATAAAATGTGAATATTGATACGTTGAACCCATGGGAAATAGGGAGTTAGGTTCTGATGACCACTAGAAACTATAATCTTTCCCTAGAGGTTGCTAAAAATACACTTTTCTACACACATTTGGTTAAAGCCAGAGAAGAGGTTGCTGGGACTTTATTATTTCAAGGATAACAGTTTTGGATTCCAAATTTTCTCTTTCCTTCCCTCTCCCCCTCCCTGAGATAATAAGCAATTTGATATAGGTTATACATATGCAGTCATGTACAATATTTCCCACATTAACCATGTTATACAAGAAAACGCAAACAAAAGACAAAAAATTAGTAATACTTCGGTTCATATTCAGTTGGCATCAGTTCTTTCTTTGGAAGCAGATAGCATTTTTTATCAGGAGTCCTTTGGGATTGTCTTTCATCATATTGCTGAGAAAAGCTGTCCTTCACAGTTGTTCATCATACCATATTGCTGTTACTGTGTAAAATGTTCTTCTGGTTCTGCTCACTTCACTTTGTATCAGTTTATGTAAGTCTTTCCAGTTTTTTCCTGAAATCATCGTGCTTGTCATTTCTCACACTAATGTTACATTACAAATATATGCCACAGCATGGTCAGCCTTTCCCCAATTGATGGGCATCCCCTCAATTTCCATTTCTTAGTCACCACAAAAAGAGCTGCTAGAAATATTTTTGTAAAAATATGTTTTTCCCTCCCTCCTTTCCCCCTCTGGGATACAGACCTAGTGCGGGTATTGCTGGATCAAAGGGTAATGTACAGCTTTATAGTTCTTTGTGCATAGTTATAAACTGCTCTCCAGAGTAGTTGGATCAGTTTATAATTCTACCAACAGTACATTAATGTTCCAGTTTTCCCACATTGCTGCCAACATTTGTCATTTTTCTTTTTTGTCATATTAACCAATCTGATGAGTTTGAGATGGTATCTCAGAGTTGTTTTAATTTGCATTTCTCTAATCAGTAGTGCTTTAGAGCATTTTTTTCATATGACTCTAGATAGCTTTGATTTCTTCATCTGAAAACTGCCTTTGACCATTTGTCATTTGGGGAATGACTTTTATTCTTAGAAATTTAACTCAGTTCTCTATGTATTTGAGAAATGAAGTCTTAATCAGAGATACTTGCTGTAAAAATTTCCTCCTAGTTTTCTGCTTTCTTTCTAATTTTATTTGCATTGGTTTTGTTTGTGCAAAAACTTTTAAATTTTATATAATCAAAATTAACCATTTTACACTTTGTAGAGCTCTTTAGATTTTGTTTGGTTCTCAATTCTCTCCTGATCCATAGTTCTGACAGGTAAACTATTCCATGTTCTCCTAATTTGCTGATGATGTCACCCTTTATGTCTAAACATTGTAGCCATTTTGTCCTTATCTTGGTATGTGGTGTGAAATGTTGGTCTGTGCCTACTTTTTACTGTGCTGTTTTGCAGTTTTCCTAGCAGTTTTTGTCGAATAATGAGTGTTTGTCCTAAAAACTTGGATCTTTGGATTTATCAAACACTAAATCTCTGTGATCATTTACTACAATTGTATTGTGTAAATAACCTATTTCACTGCTATGCCACTCACTATGTTTCTTAGTACTGGATAGTTTTGATGATTACCACTTTATGATATAGTGTGAGATCTGATATATGGCCAGGCCACCTTCCCTTACTTTTTTTTACATTGATTCTCTTGATATTCTCGATCTTTTGTTCTTCCATGTAAATTTTGTTATTTTTTTTCTAGCTCTATAAAATGATTCTTCAATACTTTGATTGGTATGGCACTGAATAAATAAATTAATTTAGGTAGAATTGTCATTTTTATTATATTTGGCTTGGCTGGCCCATGAATTGCTGAGACTTGAGTTGCTGCTATTGGAAGACGCTGAGATTGGTGAGGTCTTGACGTCACCTGTGACACTCCAAATTGACAGGGAGCTCTTTACAGTGGTAGGGTGAAGAAGATCAGTGAAGCACCTAGTAGGGTATCAGCTAATCCACAGATTTGCATGCATCAAGCACTTAGCTGCAAATATGCATGGTTGCCAGTGCGAAAAGTGAAAATGAAATTACAAATAAAATCACGGGAATCTTCGAAGTTGCAAAAGTTAAATGTGTGAATGCTGAGAATTGACTGTCATTGTTTTCATGTTCTCCCCAATTTGTCTATGAACTCTTTAAGATGAAGGACTGTCTTTGTATCTCTAGTGCTTAGTAAAATTTCTGGCATATAATAGGACCTTAATAAATACTTGCTGAGGTCTGCTAGATGGGGGAGTGAATAGAGGATCGGCCCTGGAGTCAGGAGGACCTGAGTTCAAATCCACCCTCAGACACTTGACACTCACTAGCCATGTGACCTCGAGCAAGTCACATAATTCCAATTGCCCTCTCTTCCCCCCCCCCAAAAAGCAGAAAAATAAAATAAATACTTGCTGACTGACTGAAGAAGAGATAATTCAGTGAAACTTAATAGCTATCTTTGGAGGCACATGATGTATGGCCCCAGGGGACAAAACCAGGTGGTTGTTGTCTGTCCTTTAGTTCTTGAAAAGGACCATGACATCAGGAAGGTGATGCCATGCAATGCAAGTGAATTGGATTTAAGTGAGGGAGGGCTATACAAAGTCAACAGCCTCACTTTTTCCTCTGGAGCCACGTGGGTTCAATGGCAAGATAGAGATCAGGACCACTGAAGATGGCTTCCACACAGAACCAGGAATAATGGATAGAAGATGCAAAGAGGTAAACTTAGACTTGACGTTAGGAAAAACTTCCTAACAATTAGAGTTGTCCAAAAAATTAAATGAGCTGCCATGGCAAATGCTGGGCTTTCCTCATTGATCGTCTTCAGAGAAAGGCTGAGTGACCATTTGTCATATCTGTTGTAGTTGGGATCCCTTTCAGGTATGTGTTGAATAGATTATATCAGATACCTTTCAGCCATAAAATGGTATGATTCTGTGAAATGGCGTTTTTAATATGTTCTTTTAAAGTGTCTTGGATGCAGTAAAAATGTCAGACAAAAAGCCAGCAAATGACATTTGAGTCATATCCAGGGCCTAATAAGTGTCAGAATAGCCAGAATTGTTGAGTTTGAGAGGATTACAGAGGAATGTTCCTGTGAAATCTTTCAGGAAAGTGACTCCGAGTATTCCAGTGGGCAGCAAATTGCATCCATGCTTCCATATGCAAAGAAAACTCCTCCTGGGTGTCCAATTTCAGTCTATTGAGTAATAAATTAGTATATTATAATGGAAAGAATATTTTCACAGACTTGTCTTATTTAAGAAAATAACTAGACTATAAGTTTAGGTGAAGTCGTAATAACAACAAATAATAGGCACCGTACTAAAGTGCTTTACAAAGAGCATCTCATAGGATCCTCACAACAGCCCTAGGAAGTAGGTGTTATTATTATCCTCATTTTACAGATGAGAAAGCTGAGGCAAACAGGTTAAGGGACTTGTCCAGCTTCACACAGCTTCTAAGGACCTCAGACCTACCTTCAGGCCCACTGCTTTATCCAGTGTTTCTCCAAACTGCCCCCAGAATAAAGTACTTAACCTCTAGGCTTTAATTTCCTTATTTATAAAGTTAAGGGGTTGAATTATAGTATCTGCCAGGCTTCTTCCCAATCTAAAATAATTCTGATTACCCATTATGTAAAGACCCACAACCAGCTATTACTCATAACTAATCTGTCTTTGCAGCTTGATGTAACTGTCTTTGCTCTCTAATGATTTATACATAAGTACTCCCCAATGGAATTATCAATAGAGCCACTTTTTTAAATTATTGGCCCACAGAACAGGTACATTAATGTATGTTTTTATTTTTTAATTTTTTTTCTTTCCCTTAACAGCATTTATGGTCTTGTTGGAAAAGCAACTGCAATGCAATCTAACCATTATTTATTAATCATTTAAAATTTTTATTTATTTTTAGTTTTCAACATTCAGTTCCACAAGCTTTTGAGTTTTAAATTTTTTCCCCCTTACTCCCCTCTCCCCTTCCCAGTACAGCATGTGTCTGATATAGGCCCTACATATACATTCATATTAAATATATTTTCACATTAGTCTTGTTGTAAAGAAGAATTATAACCAATGGAATAAACCATGAGAAAGAAGAAACAAAACAAAAAAGAGAGAGCAAATAAAAAATTTTTAAAAAGAGAGCAAACTTCTATCTGCATTCAGACTCTAGTTCTTTCTCTGAATGTGGATGGCATTTTCCATTATGAGCCTTTTGGACTTGTCTTAGAACCTTGCATTGCTGAGAAGAGCTAAACCTATCAAAGTTAGTCATTGCACAATGTTGATGTTACTGTATACAATGTTCTCCTGGTTTTGCTCCCTCACTCAGCATCAGTTCATGTAAGTCTTAACAGTTTTTTCTGAAGTCTGCTGCTCATCATTTCTTATAGCACAATAGTATTCCATTACATTCATATACCACAACTTGTTCAACCATTCCTCAGTTGATGGGCATCCCCTCAATTTCCAGTTTGTCACCACAAAAAGAGCTGCTATTTTTGTACATGTGAGTCCTTTTCCCATTTTTATGGTCTCTCTGGGATACTGCCCTAGAAGTGATATTGCTGGATCAAAGGGTATGCACATTTTTATAGCCCTTTGGGCATAGTTTCAAATTGCTCTCCTAAATGGCTGGATCAGTTCACACCTCTACCAACTATGCATTAGTGTTCCAGTTTTCCCACATGTATAATTTTCCCATTTTGTCACATTAGCCAATCTGATAGGTGTGATGCAGTACCTTAGAGTTGTTTTGACATTAATGCACTTTTTTTTTTTTTTTTTGCTTTTTAGAGGGCAGTTGAGATTAAGTGACTTGCCCAAAGTCACACAGCTAGTAAGTGTGTCAAGTTTCTGAGATCAGATTTGAAATCAGGTCCTCCAGACGCCAGGGCCGGTGCTCTATTCAGTGTGCCACCTAGCCACCCCAACATTAATGCACTCTTGATAGAACTGTGAACTGGTCCAGTGTTCTGGAAAGTGTCAGTAAGCAATCACAACAGCAATTTGAAATTATGCCCAAAAAACTATAAAACTTTGAATAACCTACTGGGTCTGGTAACCCATAGAGATCAAAGAAAGAGGAAGAGAGCCCAAATGTTTAAAAATATTTATAGCAGCTCTTTTTGCAGTGGCAAAGAATTGGAAACTAAGGGGGTGCCCACAAATTGGGAAATGGTTGAACAAATTACGGCATATGAATATGATGAAATTCTGTTGGGATATAAGAAATGATGGAGTGGTTTCGAAGAAACCTATTAAAGATTTGAATGAATTGATGTAAAGCAAAGTAAGCAAAACCAGGAGAACAATTTATACAGTAGCAATATTTTAAAGACAACAATCTTTGAAAGACTTAAGAACTCTCATTAATGACCAATCATTTATTCCAGAGGATTTATGATGAAATGGTGTGTCTACATACCAAGAATGCACATTTACACACACACACACACACACACACACACGGCTAATTTGCAAAGCAAATTTTTATTATTTGAGAAAAAAAATCAAAGAGTTGTTGGCCCACAGTATAGGCATTTGTATTATTTGACAATGCATATTTATTACTAGGGTTTTGTTTTTGTTTTCCCAATTGATGTCAAAGGATAAAATAGATTTTTATTTATTGGAAAACAAGTTTTAAAAAATAAACTTTAGCCCACAAAAACAGTATGAATATGAATCTTGAACTGAAATTTCACCTTAAAGGAGTGAAAAAAAACTGATTATTCTTTTATAGGGGATCAAAAAAATAGAAAAGAAATGGGAAAGTATTCATTCCCTGGATTTTTTTACTATAGTTTAAATTTTTTTTTCATTTTGTTTACGTCGTTTTGTTTAAGGATAAAGGATTTGAACCAGGGGTGGGGGACCTGTGACCTTGTAGGCCACTTGTGGCCCTCTAGGCCCTTGGGTGCAGCCTTTTGACTGAATCTAAATTTTTTACAACAAATTCTTTTATTAAGGGATTTTGTTCTATGAAATTTGGTTTCAGTCAAAGGGCCATGCTTGACCCAGAGGGCCACTGTAGGTTCCCTCCCCCTAACTTAAGCTTATTTATTTGTTTTTTTTAAATAAATTTTTAAAATTGATTTTCTTGTTTACATCATTCATTTTCATGAGCTTTTTGAGTCACAAATTTTCTCCCCGTCTTTCCCCTACCCCAACCCCAAAACAGTAGTCCCACTGTAAAGCCCCTCCCCGATCTGCTCTCTTCTGGTAGGGCAAGGTGGGTCTCCCTACCCCAGCCCCTGTATATCTTAATTCTTAGTTGCCTGTATTGCAGAGCTTTAAATTCTAGATGCTTTCAATTCCTCCCTTGTCACCCATCCCCACTGGAAGGACAAGCAATTCAATACAGGCTGTGGATGTGTGATTATACAGGATATCTTCATTGTGGATATATTGTGACAGTGATCATATGACCCTCCTTCCTATCCTTCCCCCCCCCCTTGTTCTGTTCTCTGCTCTGTCCCTTTACTGAAGTGTGTGCTTCCAGCGTCCCTCCCCCAGACCCTGCCCTCCC
>CM053598.1:118650199-118674730 GCA_028646575.1 Pseudocheirus occidentalis
AGAGAGATCTGAAACTCGTGATATCCTAACCAGGAGTAAGCATAAGATAGAACCTTAGGGAAAGGGGAAAGGACAAGGCTCCACCCAAAAGAACTAAAATACAGCAGCACCAGCGGGGAGATGAGTGGAGAGCTTAAATCACACCAAGGCTGGTCCTGGCTTGAGTGTTAGCCCCTAGAAATAATGGGGGAGAAAAAGGAAGAAAGAAAAGAAAGAGAAAAACTAAATAGGACCAGCCTGAAAGGTAAGACATTTTATTTTACATACAAAAAGGGTGCAAACTGAGTCCCTTCCCCTCCCAAAAGTGGGGAAGAGGTGTACTTTAAGATCACATTTGTGTTTCTCCTGCTGCCCTAGGAAACGGGCAATTCAGAGACAAAGATAGCAGGACCCATGTTCTCCAAAGAAAGCCACTCCCCCCTCAGAGGAGCTCTTCTCAGTGGTATATAAGCCCTTATCCCGGTAGAACCATTTCAAATACACTTTAAACTGACATTCATGTTAAAAAATACTACAAATTTCATTTTCACAGCTGAGCTTCGAGACCAGTGCCAGGGTTTTATGAATAAAATATTGCATTACATATTTAAAATAAAAGATAAAAACTCAAAAAGTTATTTAACAAGAATCAGACAAATCCACACAATATCAATTTAAAAAATGATTTCCACAGCTGATTTATACATTTTACAGTAAAAAAAAAAGTTGCAATCGATATCCCCAACATCCCCTCTTGAAAGTACAAGGGCAAAGTTAAAGAAATAGACAAAATAATAATATAATAAATTATAGCTTGCAATATATCCAGTGGGAATTTGTGACTTAATATTATTTTCCATTGGGGGTTAGAATATTTTTTGGTATCATCTACATATTTTCTACTGTTACTCTTCTTTCTGTTTGACAAATGAGAATTTTTACCAGGATCAGCACACTGCACTCATCTGTCATTTGTTTTCTTCAGAGAATACCCAGGAATACAGTTTAGAGCAGCTTGAGCTGTAAGTAGGTAGGGTTAGGATATACATACATACATACACACACATGTCGATATATAATTCCACTCCCTACCCCCAAAGAAATGGCTCATTTTCCTGAGACATTCCTAATAGACTGACAATCCTTTTAAAGGCTTTCTGTGCAAGAGATGACCCAGGATTTGGTCTAGAGCTCAAGAAGAGGAACACTGAAAAAGAAAAAGTCATGTGCACAATGGTGGGGCAGGTTAGAAGAAAGCTGTCAAGATCACCACATTCCTGGTATTTATTAGCAGTAAGGTGATTACAGACCACCCCCACATGCTACTAGGGACACCTCTTTAATGTGACACCTTGCAGACATTGATGGCATCAGATATTTTACTGGAGTGAAAGAAAAAAAATCTCGTTTAGATAACTGAGGTTTCTTTATAATGAAATTCATGAAATACACATTCACTTTTTCCTCCATAGGCTGATCTATACACAAATACTGGAGTGGATTTCCTGGTTGATTTGGGGGAAATATACTTTCCACTATCTACACTCAGTGAATTTAAATCTATCTACTGTTTTGAGTACAATGGAGAAACCAGTTTTTTTGCACTCAGTTACCTGGAAATGGAATTAAGGAAAACATAACAATGTTTTAAGACTGCTTAGTCAAGTACATTGAAATTCCTACCTGGTGGTTAAAACACTGCTCAAAACTTCAAGTACCCTCAAAAGGGCCACATTTTCCTTTCCTTTAAAAAACAAAAGCAAAAATAAAATAAAACCAAAACAATCACACTTTAGATTCCTAACTGATCCTTCATGGTGAAGACCCTAGGAGCTGGAGCCTAGGAGCCATCCATAAGGCTTCTGTACAGGGCCCTGCTTTGTCTGTGGAAAAGCAGCTTCCTTCAAGGCGGTGCCTTTGTCTTTAAAGCACATACTGACAGCAGAAAGGGAGACCAGGGCAATCATTCCAACTCTCTGGACTCCTAGGCTTGGTCATATTCACCTTGGGTATGAAATGATCCACTTAAGTCAAATTATGACTAATAGGAGGAGCAACAGCAGCAGCAGCAGCCCAGGAGAGAGGCAGTACTGGCCTTGGTGGATTCTAACCACTTCACAAAGGCTGCATCCCATGCTCCAAATCCAGGGAACCCTGACCCATCTCTCTGACATTGGAAACTACTCAGGGTGGCTAACCTGTACGGAAAACCGGCTTAAATGCAGGAAAAGGAGAGGCCTAGAAAAAGTGGCTAGGGAGAGTGTAAGGAGAGGGACAAAGAGGTCTAGAGTATGTGCATGCCTGGGCATAGAGGTACATTGGGGGTGGGGGTGGGGAAGGAAGACAAGTTCCTCTTGGGAGATACTCTGTTGGAAGCAGTGCTTTTAAGAAATGCATGCCATGCTCACTGGGCAAGGAGGAGTTATGTCTTACATTAAAAAAAATTAAGGCTGTGATCCTTAGTAACCACTTTGAAGTAATGTTCCAAGTGTTGCATATTCTTGGTGTTAAAAAGCAGTTACTAACACTGAGAATCAACACTGCATGAGCATTATATGTACTTTTTCCATTTAGCTATATTGGAAGCTGCTTTAAAAGGAGATACCTTTTCTGGCTAATGGGCAGCAGATGCTTTAATGCATTTTCAAGTATACTGAGAATAAATAAGCAATCACTACTCACATGCTGGAATCCTCCCGACAATGGCTGTCTACTGAAGCTGTGGTTTTACCTGCCCCTGCATTAGACAGCTTTCCATGTGAACCTTAAGCATGCAGACATTTTTCTTTTTGAGCCCTGCAGCATGCGCACGCATACACGCATGCACACACGCACGCACGCACGCACACACACACACACACGCACACACACTTTCCTTGGCCCAATCAGAGAGCAGTCAGATAATGTTCCCTGAAGCCATTACAAAAGCCAGCTGACTACTGGAGGGAGAAGCTGCTCAAGTCTGGGCTCTAGTTCGGGGATCTTGCCTCTTCTGGCACTCTGAAATATGAGACTGCCTGGTCTGTGTGAAGCTTCAGAGCAAATCTGGAGACAGGGCTAGTGGTAAGGGAATGACTCTTTCATGCTTAGGATGCAACACAGTTCCTAACTGTGCCCTGCTAACATGGGGAAAATACACTTCGCCAAAGCAAAGATAGTGCTTTTTACCTGGTTCAGAGAGAACAGGTGAAGCTTCCTTGGGGGAATTTAGGACTAGGAAAGATGGTGGAATCCCAATATGACCTCCATCTGGTTAGTATGTAACTAATGCCAATCTGCATATGCTTAGGTGAGTTTCAACAGTATAGTATTATCGGGTTAGCAGGAGTAAACAAAGGGAGTTTCCTGAACTTAAAGTTATATAAAGATAAATGTTTTTTTGGTCAATCCCTGATGGCCAGAGAACAATTAAAATGATTTAAGAGTTTGAATTACCACAGTATGGAATTAGATTAAAATCGTCACTGCAAGTTGTTTTGGAATTCACACATTAAGAGTTTCTTTCCAGAGGCCACACTGTTAGACAATCACAGGGCTGGAAGGAAGCCCCTGTTTCAAAAGTGGAGGTGCAGCTGTCTCCTAACTTGTCCAAGAACTCTTTCTCTAGCTATGCAGGGAAGGTTGTTCCTAATATTCAATGGAGGCAGGTCTCCCACCGTCAGTTTTTCATCCGAAGACCCTCTAACTCCTGAGTCTAGCTGCTTCTTCCAAGTGACAGTAGTATGATAGCACTATAGCAGAGCCCCTGGGCAGGCATGAAACATTACCAGGATGCTGGGGATATGGCTCCTCATTTCTACACCTCTTTCATAAAAGCTAAATCTTCAGAGGGCATCAGAGGAATAGGTCATTGGGAAGGAGCCCCTCCAACTACTCAAATCCCAATCTTCAAGAGCTATCTCTTAAAAAAAAAAACAAAGAAACAAACAAACATAAGACCCAAGAAAAGTCAGAGACACATCTGCAGGTGGGTTTACCTGGTGGCCAGGCAAGGCTAGGACACTGCCTTAACTTTTTTTTTTTTTTGGTGAGAGGCACTTGGTTAGGGGTGAGATTGCTAGGCCACACCAGGCTCTTCTAGGATGTGCCCCTTTTTCTAGAATTCTCCTGGGTGCCTTTTGGCAGACCCTTCTTTGGGAAGGGATAAGGAAGGAGTAGTTAAAAGAATTGCATATGCACCAATTTAAAACCAGCACTAAGCCATATATAAGTCTTATAAACTGGGGTGTAACCACCAGGTAACAGGGCAAGGAAGTGAAGTCCCAAACATTCAAAGTCTTCTGGGGAACATGGAGGAAACATATAGCCTCCCTAATGTTCTGCATTTCACATACGGAAAGATTTCTTGCTAAATTAACAAAAAGAAAAATCACAATTATTATTTGAGCTACACAAATAAAAAGTCAGTGAAGCTAAACTCCCAGCCCAGGTCTTCCTGGGGCAGCTGAAGCCCCACTATGGCTCTAGCCAGCACTGCTTCTGCTCCATTCAAGTAAGGCAACAAGAGACTTGGTAGCAGAAAATGGCTAACTACTAGAAATTATCTCCATACCTGTAAGTTCAAAGGTACACCCAAAATTTGGAGACCAGGATTTTCATGTGATAAAAATTGTAAGACCAAGGGATGCCAACTTCCTTCATAGAGAACGCTCTAACTTTTCTGTAGTAAGAGACCAAGACGGGAGAAGGGGAATATTTCCCTGACCTTCATCCTTCCCAAAATAAGACCCTTCCCTGATAAAGATAATTCCTCTGCCCCCTGCCAATCAGTTTAGGATGCTAGGCCAGAATCTTATCACTTTCTTATCGTTGTCTGGACAAGCCACTGAATTCCAATGAAAATCCAGAATGAAAATACTAAATCTAGATTATGCCCTGTTCATGAAGGAAGTGGAAGATTTGAGCCCCTTTCCAGTGGTGTGTCAGCATGAAATGATGGTGTGCAGAGTATTTTGAGTGGAAGGAGACCTAGTTTCTTCATCATTCTACTTGGAGATCCGGGATCCCTGTCCTTTCTCTAGGCTCCCTGTCCCCACCCATCCTATAGTTATCCCTGCTATATAAACTGACAGTGATTGAAAAATTTTTCTCTGCAGTTCCCTTTTCCCCAAGGTTTTCCAGAACCTAGTGATCTTGCCTTACCCCCTTATTCCAGTGTTTAATTTCTTGACACTGTTTCTTGCTGCTGGCTAGGTTTATTGACCTGCCTAGAGAGGTGTACATAGGCTTAGCTTAAAGCAATGTTAGGCAGATCACATGGTCTACAGTCTGGTTGCAAGGGTAGCCTGGTGAACAGACATGGTCTACACACCAGGCCTCATTTCAGCTGCTGACAAACATCCCCAGTTTCATTCGACAGTCAGAAGGCAAAGAACAAGTCCACTCCTTTCCTTGCCATGCTGGCTTTCCTCCTCTCTTTTTCTCTCCACAGAAATGTGTGTGGTAGTACTTATTTCAATTTTACCCCAATGTCATCTGGAAGTCACAGTTATCTAGCCGGACAGGACCCATGCTGTGTGAGAAGCAAAACTTTTTTTTTTTTTTTTAAATTTCCTGGTTGGTCATCTGCTTCTCTAGGATAATTCATTTATCCAAAGTTAGTCTTTAGTCCAACTTAGCTTGTTTATGTGCACACAAGCGAGGGCCACCAAACTGTCAGGTCATGAGGCTCTGGGAGGGACATTCACCAGCTGAGAAGTAGGACTGGAAATTCAAGTATGGCTCCTTACAGACCTTGCCAATCTGAGCGAGATGATTCAGATGGCTTGAGGTTTGGCTTCTTTTTTTTTCTGAGTACTGAAGACCAAGATCCTTATGTTGAGAATGTTCTCTGGACCCACATTTCTCCCTCAGTGGCTGCACTAGCCCCACTCCCTCCACAAAGAAAAAGTAAAACCCCAAAATAATCAGACACAATATGCATCTTCCATGTTATTAAAAAATTAAAAGTGCAATAAGGTCAATTTTTCTTTTTCCAAAACAATTTGCACTGTCCTATTACTGTTTAGAGAATAGCGCTTGTTCACCAAGAAAGCCAAGAACACCAACTCTACAGGGACAGTAGACTGCAAATTTCTCACAGCTTGTGTGCTAGAGTGTAGCATCACAAGGAGGGAGGGAAAGAGGGAAGGAACCAGCATCCTATGGCCAAATCAGGGATCAGTGGCAGCACAGATGAACAAAAAGAGGAATTCTATTATAGGAGCCTGGAAGGTAGAGGAAATCTTTCTCCAAATCCAGGCTTGCCTTTCTCCCACTTGTTAGCTGCCCACCCTGTCTGGGGAAGGTCCTCTCATCTTACCATTAGAAAATAAAGCCTTTACTTATTAGTCTTTTCATTGGAGGAGGGAAAGGCAGAGCACAGGAGTAAACTGAGGAAGAGAATAGTAGTCAAGTTTTTGTGAATGACACCTTCACTGTAAACAATGGGAAGGAAAGTCAACTAGGCAGCCCCAAGTGCAAGCAGTAGTGGAGCCGCCGGGAGTCTGGATCCCACCAAGAGCCTCTGGCTTGGAATTAAGTGGTGAACCGATTCAGCACTGGCCAACCCCATGCTGGCTTCCTCTGGGGCATTTGTTTTCTTCTCTTTTTGGTTTTTGATCTCCACCCTCTCCTCTTCCGCTCTCCTCCCAGAGAGGAGTCCTTTCTAAGAGCAATGGCAGGAGCTGCAGGTGCAACTGAAGAGTCCCCAGGGTTTGGGGGAGGGGAGGGGACTCCTGGGAGGCACTGGTCACTTGTGTCGCTGGGCAGTCTTCTTCCTTTTCCTCTTAAAGAAACAGCAGCACCTGGAGTACAAAGGACAACACAAGTGAGTTGATGGCCAGGAGCCCCAATAGATAACCTGCTACCCCTCTGAACTGTGAGCGGTGGGCTTCTCTCCTCTTGCCAATGGGGATGGAAGCCCACCAAGTAGAGCATGCAGAATGGGTGTCTGATAGGAAATCTGAAGACATGGCTGCTCTGTCTCAATCTGAAATGACCCAAACTATTTCTCCCCACACTAATGTAAAAGCAGGCCACCAAGTGCCAGAAACTTGGAGGAACTGGAGGAAAAGGCTTGTGCCTCATTGTAGCTCTCCTATAAAACCCCTTTGCCTTTCTTTGTAACAGAATTAGGCCTGGGAATTGCTGGGCCGCATCACAACAACCTGCTGGCATCTTTTCTCTGAACAGCAAAACTCTTCAAACTAGTGGCAAGGACCATCTACAGGCACTACTGGCAAAGAATGACTTGAGGCACAGAAATCTCACTGAAAGCAGATGTTTGAGGCTCTTGCAGAATCTAATGGACAACCAACGACTCTTGGTAGAGAGATCAGGGAAAGTTCCTGCTCAGAATGGGGGCCTTTGAGCATGCTACTAATAGTGAACAAAGGAGAAAAAAAAAAAGGAAGAACTCCTTAATAATACCTTTTAAAGTCTTTCAGGGATCATTGATCTGACAACTGATTACTAAGTGACACTGAATAAGGCAAAATACAGCCTTTTCTAGACTTCAGCTGATGTTCCATATTGTGTTTAACAACTGGTCATGTTTAGGATTAAAGGTGAAACACCATGCTGAGTTTAGGGCCAGCTTCCTTTGCTGAACCTTCGAGTGCCAACTGATGGTGCTGATCCAATGAGATATCCTTTGCCTGAGGCTCACCCTTGTCCCCCTACCTCCTCTTTACTTCCTTGTTAAAGGAACAAGGAGGAAAGTCATTTTTGTAGTGAATGAGAAGTCCAAAAATAGGACACTGAGGGCAGTGGTGGGGCTGGTGAGGAGGCTCCTTCTAGTGGTAGGGAAACACAGACAACGAAAATGTCAGGTGGGGAAAAAAGAGGAAAGTGAAAAGTCATGGGATGGGGGAAAGTCGTATTTCAGATATAATTCAGACTTGCTAATAACTTAAAAGAAAATCTTCAAGGGTAATTAAGGTTGGCTCTCTTAGGCTTTTAATTTTAGGGTTATTGCTCAGAACATTAATGTTAATAGAACCAGATATCTGCTACTTCTTAACCATCATTGTTAATTTCTTCTTAGGAGTCAAGACTCTGTTTTTCATTCAGACACTTGGAAATGAAAGTCAAATGTAAATTTTTCTATAAAAGAAGACCTCATAATGCTGTGAACTTAGGCTGAACTCCCTAAAACTATATCTCTTTTAAAGTTAAAAAGTACACGTAAGTACTTGCTGAAAAACAACATTAAGGATGTACTTTTATAAAGGAGATTTTTGGAGGAAAAATATGCTTTACATATTACATATGTATCTATGCATATGTATGTGTGTGTGTGTGTGTGTGTGTATACATACACACCAATTGGGAGTTTCTGCATAGGGACCCCAGTTAGAAACAAAAAAACCCTCTTAAGACTTCTTCCCCCAAAAGGAACAAATACTCAAAACTTCAACAGAAGAAAATTCTTAGAATTAGAAATTAATAATTAATCAGGGATAAGTACTAACCATCTGAATTAGAAACTGGTAAGAACTTAAGAAGATTTTAGAGTCCTTCCAGAAGGTTTTCTCTAAGTACCATCAATGACATTTGTCATTTGCTGTTAATAGGTGATACACAGTACAGCCTTTAGAAAATCAAGAATGTACATGCATTTAATAAATGTTTTAAAATCATGACCAAGCAAGTTTGATTACTTAATGCTTGGTCAGTGTTGGCTGTCAGGTTACTTAAATGTCAAAGATGGAATGTGAGCAAAACATTATTAGCATTTAATTTTCTGGACTTAAAGTGATCATCCAGGAGTTAGTTAAATAAAACAATTTAAGTTGCAAGGAGTTGATATTGTAATAGTTTTGTTAATCATGACTTTCAGAGAGATTAATGACATTTGGGTCAGTTTTTATCCTTATGGAAAAAAAACACAAGATATTTCATAAATTGTTTATCAGATCTCATCTAACTGGAACATTATGACATAATGTTTACTGCAAAATTCAACTACCTGTAGAGGACAGTGGCATAGCTGAATCACTGCATTTGAATATATGGTTCTAAGGAAATGAGAAATATTCAATCTATAATTTTATCTATTTAATGAAGATGCAACATGCTCATTAAAAAAAATTTTTTTTTAAATCCTGGAGACAGGAAGACCTGAGTTTGAATCCAGCCTTGAATTCTTACTAGCTATGTTACCTTAAAGTGCAAGTCACTTAAAAAAAAAAACAACCTGTCTGCCTCAGTTTCCTCATCTGTAAAGTAAGGATAATATCAGCTTCCTCCCAGGGCTGTTGTGATCAAATAAGATACTTCAAAAAAGCATTTGCAAACCTCAAAGTTCTATATATATGTCATCATCATCATCATCATCATCATCATCATCATCATCACCATCACCACCCATGGAAGACTATTTCCCATAATCTGTTGTTCTCTTCCTTTCTTATTTTCTGTAGACATACCTACCAACAGAATTAATGAGGATAGTGGAGAAGTCCTACTTATTAGATATTAGGCCAGATATTACTATATCAATTTTTGTAGGCATTACCATGTCTCAGAAAAGAATGAGGAATCTAGGTATGATTCTTGCTACAATTCTCTGTGCCTCAAAGATCATACAAACAGCTTTCCATTCTAAATATGCCAAGCAGACTCTAAGCAGTTTCATCAATTTCAAGCTGAAATAAGCTTTTCCCTAGTTTCTGAGCCTTGATTTAATGGAAAGAGGAATGGATCTGGAGCTAGAGAAGTCCAAGAAGCAAATCCTGACTCTTTTACTTATTGTCTGTGTCACTTAGGGCGAGCCACAGTTTATTTTGGCCTCAGTTTCTTCATTTGTCAAATGATGGAAACAAGTTGAGTTCTAAAGTCTTTTCCAAAGCTTTAAATCTATGATTCTTCAATTTAATTCACTCTGTCCACTTCCACTCTCCCATGGAGACTGGGAATACTTCCCAAACCCTGTCTCCTCCTTAACTATCCAAATCTTTCAACATCCACCTGCAGTTTCAATTCTTCTGTGAAATTCCACTGAAGCCAGTAGCCTCTCCCCTCCTCTGACACTCCATAGGATTCCTTGTCTTGACTTTGCCTTTGGTACTTTTTCACTGCCTCATACCATAGGCTGACTTTTTCATGCATAAACATCTTTTCAACTGACTAAAACTCCTTGAGGGGCAAGATATCCTACTTCTTAATTCAGGTATTTACAAATATTTGCTTACTTACTGATTAAAGGAATATGACTGACATCTCAAAGGAGAGATGGAACATGACAAAAATCAGACTTACAAAACATCTACCCAAAAAAGTGTAAGGGGTCAAATTCACTCATGGATGTCCCAAAATTAAGGTTTCTATCTTCAAAACACCCATTTTTAATTTTGTTATTCCCCCCTCCCTTCCCCTTCACAGGATTTTTTTCTTTCTATTTCCTGGCCAACATCGTGCTTCAGTTGGCTTGGTCAATAAGGGCTCGGGAGAGGATGCCCAGACTGGTCATTGAACACAAGCAGAAACAAAGCAGTCAAAGGGGTGTGACCTTTGTACAGAATGTGACCCCCTGTGCATGCAGACAATGTGGAAGAGATACAACCCCAGACTACAACAGACAGACAAGCTCAGGAGAGGCTGGGAGGACCTCAGGCAATGTCCAGGGAGAAGGCTGGTAGGGAGGAAGGCCACCCAACCGCTCAGTAGGAACATTCCTCACCACACATGGATTCTTTAGTACTTCCATATTTTTCAGATACCTCCTTTTATGTACTTTACGTTACTTCCCAAGACAAATTCTAGGACTTTTTGCCCAGTACAAAAAGGCTAGATAGGGCTCGGTATTTTAGCAACTCACCCCACTTGAATTAGTTCTTGACTAAATGTTCTGTGATCTTATAGAGATGGAGTCATTAAACAAATTGTCCTTTCCTCCCCTTCACAGGTATCCCTCAGAGAGTCAATACTTGGGTCACACTGTTCTCAATGGACAAACTCCTAGAGAGTGGAAACTGTTGACAAACAACAGAAGCCACTGATTTTGTCAAAGAAGCTGATTTCCATGCTAGAGAATATGATATATCACTTAAGCAAGGCATCATTCTTTCAATTTTTAATTCCTTTGTTGTGAGGAATAATCCCTTGCGGGGAGACTTAGCAGTTATGACTCCCCAGCTCTGTCCATCTCCTTCTGACATTATCTGGTCATGTTAATTTTGGGGGATATACTAAGCCAAAAAGAAAGGGAATTAGAATTTTTTAGAGGGGTGGATTTTGAATGCACACACAGGACAGCCTAATTTCTGGATATAGGCCTTCTTTGTCTACCCCCATCCCCACCTTGTGGATATAATTCCCCAGATAGGATAATTATGGCACAGGGTGGCATTTTGAAGCAATTCAGTTTTCTAAGTCACTTTTGTTTGGTTTTGCCAATCCCAGTCTAGTCTGGTCCGCTCCCCTTGCATGTGGACTGGAGAGAGGGACTCACCACAAGTTGAGCATTTTCAGGCAGCTACAGAGAGTGTGTAAAGAGAAAAACACAGAAAGGAAAAAGAGAGAGAAAGAGAGAGAGAGAGGGAGAAAGAGAAAGAGAGAAAGATTAGTTCACAGAGGTGAGATGGAAGTGAGTTACTGTGAGCCATGCAAACATGCAGTGCACATTTGGCTTTAGCCTAACTCCTCCTTGAGGAGAAGGAAGAGGGAGCAGGTGTAGGGGAGACATAGGCTACTTAGTTAGTGCTTTTAAAGAGAATGGACAGTTAGTACCTAGAACGAGCATTGAGACAGTAGAATCTCAGTGAAGGACGGGGGCAAAAGTGGAGGAGTTGAAGGGAAAGGGCAGGATGGGCCATTAAAGAAAGCTTGCAGTTAGGAGATAGAAGGGAACCTGGACTATTGAGGAGAGAGCAAATGGTGTTGCCTGGAGGAAACCAAAGCATTTCAAAGGTTGTTCCTGGTTCTCAACAAGAAAACAAGTGCTCTTAGACCTTACAACATGCTACCAGGTTAGCTCTGAGATGGAGTGTAGGAATTTCTCACTTTTCTATGTTTTCTATCAATGGGTGCTTATATGGAAGAAGCTGTGAGTTACTGCTTCCCCCACTAGGCATGTGAAAAAGATTTCAGATGAACTGGTTTCAAGTAAATAATAGCTAACTGACTCAAAAAGGGATAGTAATGATCTTTACTAGTCTCACTTATTTTCTGTAAATAAGTGACTCATGTCTACTCCATACAAGTTAACAGATCACCATCTACCCTAAACTAAAGTTGGTCCCCATAAGAATGCTCAAATTAGTATCTATGTCATGTGTCTTGTGGAAAAGAAGAAATCAGAGCCTTTCTTTTTAAAGGAAAGTCAAGGCAATATTATGTTGTTTTTTTAAAATTCCATACTGCAACATGGATGAGTATTCCAAAATCAAATATTTGGAGGTAAAGTTCTGTAGTCTAGAAACTGCCATTGCCCCAAAGTATTAGACTCAAATCAAAGCAAAAAATCTACATTTTGCCCAAGAATGGCAAGTGATATCACAGCTGTCTTCACTAAGGGAATATGCAGGGTGATCCAAACAATTCTAGCTGTTGCATCATCTAGAAGAATGATCTTGTGACTACAATTACTCTAATAATTTTCCTATAGGACACCAAAAAAGAGTTAAGATAAAGTGGCATCCTATAGTTCTGTTAAGCAAGACATATTGGTCACTCTCATGAGAGTGGTAGTGATTAACATATGAAATTCAAAAAAGTCTGGATAAGTGCTAGAAAATAAAATTTAAAGCTGAGGATCTACAGACAATGTCAGATGGCCAAGCTAATTCTACGGGGATCATCCATTTCTCTATTCCTGACAGTGTTTTTGGCAACAGTAGTCCTTTCACAAGTGAATGGCTCAATGGAACTTTCAGAAGAGTTTTTACAAACTATCTCTATAACCTGGGGTTTTGATTATACCAATAAAGTCTAGTATGAGAAATTCTATAGCACATATGCAAAACGTACACGCACACACATACACACAATTAATGTACAAATTAACCAAAATGTAATGAAATGAGTGTTCCTCTGTGAGACGGATTATCCCATGGCATATATATTTATTATATTTATGGGAAGCATAGAATATTTGTATCATACTTTACATGTAGCATATATGATGTGGGTTCACATCTAAACAACAGCTAAGTAATGCAATGGGTTAAGTTCTGGGCCTGGATTCTGAAAGACCTGAGATTAAATCTGGTCTCAGACATTTATTAGCTATGTGACTGGGCAAATCACTCAACCTCTGCCTCAGTTTCCTCTACTGTAAAATGGGATAATAAGAGCACCTACCTTCCAGGGTTATTATAAGGATCAAATGAGATAAACTTTGTAAAGCACAGTGCCGGGCATAGTAGGCACTTAATAAAATGCTTGCTTCTTTCCCCTGTTCCCTATCTTCTTCTTCCTTCCTTCCTTTGTTCCTTATTTCCAAGCAGTTCCTGCACAAAGGTGCTTTAAGTGGTAGAGGATCAGGGTGGCAGAAGTGAGAAACACTGCTGGCAATCCCAATGGCACAGCATCTGTGCCAAACTGCAACACACTGCCTTATACTGGCTCACTAAGGCTTTTCAGAGGAAATGAAGAAATGGTGAATAAGGAGACTGTCCCTTTACAATGACAATGGTCTCCTACCAAAAACTCTTTGGTTTATCTCTTTAGTTTCCTTTGCACCAATTACAGAGGCAGATGAAATGGACTGAGAGCTTGCTTCCAAGCTAGTCAGACTCAGTTCTAGTCCTGCTTCCAAGACACAAGGGATGTGTGACACAAGCTAAATCACTCAATCTCTTAGTGCTCTAGAAAATGCTAGAGAGTATGACCTGCAATTCTGTCATCTGGAACAGTACTCTTCTTGCCAGGGTAATCACAGGTCTTGTCCCTATCCCTTGTCTGTATCAACTGTGCCTTTTATAAACTGAAAAAACAGCAGGTGCCCTTGGGCAGCAGGGTGAACTGAATGTAAAGATCAGTGACAATGAGGGGGCAGTCAAATAGAGAACTGAAGCCCAATTCATCTTCAGTGGCAGTCTGCATACTGAGTCTAGGATTCAAAAGAAGACCACTTCCAAAGCAAAATCTGTTTAGCAAACAACGTCAAGTAGAACAGAATAGGGAAATATGTTAAACCCATGTTAAGATGGGAGAAGAGAGCTGATAGGGGCTAATGCTTTTTTTGGTTTGAAAATGCACTCAGACTGGGTTAATTCTTTACTTTTATTCAAGCTACTGAGGGGCTCAAGAGATTACCTAGGACAAAAGGATCCTATTAATATGTTGTGTTTCAGAGAAGCAACCCAACTTGATCATTCATTTGGATACAAATCACTGAAGGGACTCAAAAGTTTCCATCTAAAATTGGCCAGCACTGGCAAAAATAAATAAATAAGTGAAGGGCAAACCTCCCCCAAAGACATTTGTTGGAATCCAAACTTGGCTTTGCTTTTTCATGCGGAAGAGGCAAGGCGATGGAAAGGATGTTTCCCTACCCCTGTCCCATGTCACTTCTCTACAGCCCTGTTTCAAAGAATTTAAACATGGACCATGCAGAAGGGGTAATGCTAGAAGAGTCGTTCCACATGCAGAAGAAGCAGAGAAAGAGCAAAGCAAAACTCTCTCAACCATTCATGTTAATGAGACATACTGTAAATTCCTTCCCTTCCAAAGATTTATCTCCATCTAGAAATTTAGGGATTATTTGTGTAATCTACCTTGTTGCAGTCATACTGCACTCAATCAGGAGATACAGAAAGATTTATAAAGGAAGAAGTGATAGTAGAACCCCTAATTTAAGACCACTTTGGCCAACAATCTGAATTTAGGGAACATTTTTAACACATTCCACATAAAACAGGGAGGCCTGTTTTGTGAAGCCTGGAACTACTGGTAGCACTTCTTTATAATATGGTTATTTTGATTCAGTAAATTTTTCTGCCATGTTTTCTTGGCCAAAAAATGACATTCTGCAGGCATCACAGCTAAGAAAGATCAGCAATAGCAATAAGGTAACATGCAAAAGTACCCCCACACGCCCCCCACTCCCAAAGTGCAGGACTGAAGAAAAAAGGCTATGGAAACAAGCATCAAATATTCAAAGTGGAGGGCTGAAGGGAAAAAAAATCCTGAATGCATGGTCAAAAAGCCCCCCCGAAAGATGAACGTACTTAGCTTCCTCCACTACCTCCACCTCTGCATGTGCTGTGATGGGTGCGTTGGAGTGTGCTCCTGGGTCATCCACATTCAGCTCTCCATTTGTTGAGCTTACCACCTGAAACAAAAAGGCAGAGTGTGACAGAAGCTACTCTTTACAGAGCTGCCTGCCAAGACCAGAGAATAGGCAGCCCTGCAGGGGGGTTGGACACAGAAACACAAGGAAAGGCTTCCAGCTGGGACAGTCCCTGGAACACCTAGTTGTCTGTGTTGATAGCAATGATACTTTAGGAATTGTATGTTTAAGGTTCTGGACATGTAACACATGAAAAGACAAAACTTAAGCAATATTTCTGCTGGTGATGCAACAAATCACCAGAGCTTCCTCCTTGAATGAAAGTTTGTTCTAATTAACCACGAAATTAAACATGTCACAGTTTTTCTCTAAAGGTTAAATCAACCTTGAGTTTTCTCTTTCAGTTTATAAAGCTATAATTACATGAACTCAGCAAACTGAAAATCAGGCCTTGAGAAACATTATAACAAAAAAAGAAATAATATGCTTAAGAAACAATATATTCAAACAATTTTCTTCAAAAACTTGTCTATGAAGCTCCTTTTGAAGTTTTCAAGTACCAGGATTTCTCTGTCTTCTCTGCTGACACGGCAGACTATAATAAAACTCTCCCTATCATCCCAATAACCAATCTTAATTTTCAAATGTCTTAGTTTTGTGCTATTTTGCCCATATAGATAAATATCAGATTACTCACACCTCTCCTACTTGCAACAAATAGGTTCCATTCTTTTTATCTTGAACCTTATTTACACTAGTGCTCTCTGAGTTCTTTACCACTTAAGATATCATGACTTAAGGATATGGAAAAACTGCAAAGTGGAATTGAATGGCTCTATAACTCATTATCCACCTCTAGTTCTACCCTGGAACTATAAAGCTCCAATAGCAAGTCTAAACCAGCTAAAATGTTCCTTGAACACCTCTCAATAGAGACGGAGGTAAAGATGTTTTGAAAAAGAAACATTTCACAAAAAAGAGTGAAGATTGGGGGGTGGAGAAGAGTGGGTTTGCTACCATGGTATATCACTCCAATGCTAGCAAAATATGTGACATTAATATAAAAAGCTAACTGTGATCGTGACCAAGTCCTGTCTTGGCCTTACTAGGCAAGCCACTAAATACAATCTTGTGTAACTTTTCCAAGAACAAAAAGAATGGCTGTTATTTTGCAGCAGCCTATATTCACCACTGACAAAAGTCATCTGCAGCAGTACAACAGACCTTACAATCAACACCCAAATTGTGGCTTGGGGAAAGCACTTAATAGATTTTGGGCCTAAGACGATCACAGTTGGAAGGGGATTCTGAAGGTATTTAGTCTAACCTGCATTTGAACAAAAGGGATTCTTGAAATGCTTAAAAACAGTTCAAAATCTGAAGAACCTTGCTTGGTTTGCTTGATTCTTCATAATGGTGTAGAATTGATTCATTTTTTCATTTCTCAGGCCTTCCATGTGCTTCTCATGCTAAAATTCTAGCTGTATACCTATGAGAAGGCTAATAAATTTCTTCTGTAACCATCAGAGTTTTAAGGAAAAAAGCACTTCCAGACCAGCTCTGTAGAAACACCAGTGTTACAAGTCTATGTATTGGACCAGAAACTGTGAAAGCTGGAAAAGACTGACTATATCAACGCTCACTTTTTGCAGGTAAGGGAACTGAGGCCCAGAGAGATGAAATGACTGGTTCAAAGTTACAATACAAGGGCTGGCTAGGTGGCACAGTGAATAGAGTACTGGCCCTGGGGTCAGGGGGCCCTGAGTTCAAATCCAGCCTCAGACACTTGACACTTACTTACTAGCCATGTGACCTTTGGCAAGTCACTTAACCCCAACTGACCTGTCTTCCCCCCTCCAAAAATAAGAAAAAAAAAAAAAGAGCAAAGTTACAATACAAGAGAGTAGAAGGGCAAAGAGCACCCAATCCAGTGTTCTTGCCTCTTCACAGCCTTCACTTATGCTAATGCAGTAGAGGGCAAGGACTTTTAGAGAGCTATGTGCTTCCAATGTCTAATACTGCCTTGCACATAGTACGTATTTAACATATGTTTAAATGGAGTCGAAGTGGAGTTGATCCCATATTAAAGAGAACAGAAAGTGAGATACAAGTGAGTCAGCAGAATACATGGAACAAAAAGATTTCTTTTATTAAATTTCTTGGATATAATAAAAAATAACTCCTTCTTCCCCTCTCCCCCCAGTCAATAAACACTAAATGCTACCTTGTGAGCCTGCACACTCTAGAATTCTAAGCTGGCAGAGGGCATGCCCACCCATAAAACTCTTGTTTGAATGGTTCAGTAGACAAGACCCTGGGTTAAATGTCACAAGAGTCTAGTTCTAGGACAGAGCTCTGTCATTTAACTACAACTGAGAGCACAAGCAAGGCGCATCCTCTCAAATTTAGTTTTCTATTCTAGAAAATGGGCATAACAACACTTGCTTTGATTACCTAATAGGGTTGATGTGAGGATTAAATGGAATTATGTACCTATATGTGCTTTGACAAACCATAAGGCATTGGATAAATGGAAAGTATGAAGGTGAAGGTAACGAATCATCTCATTAGTGTGGTTTCTAAGTCATAATGTCTAGAATGAACTTATTTTTAAAGTTACCTTTTCTTTTTGCTTGATTTGCACATCATCATTTACTGCTCTATGTAGAATCAGTACTGTAGTTAAATTTACTTTCCCTTGGTTAAATTTCATTCAGGACCAAGAGAGAATTTTATATTTCATCAAATTATCCATAGGTAAAAGGACATGAATAACATGAAATAATATCTAACCTTTCCTCTTAAAATACAAGCTTTATTCTCTTTGGGCTCTGAAAACTCTTAGAAGCAAACATTATTTAACAATATCCAAAGAGCATCTATAAAGATAGGCAGAGAGTTGGGGATAAAAGTCAGCACTACTCCAATGAAAGTCGGAAGTTTACTCCCTATTTTTTAATACTAACTTGTTTTATTATTCACAGAAGCAAAGATCTTGAGAGCTGAAAGACCAACATCCACATTTGACAAACAAGTCTTCTGACGCTCAGAAAGGTTGACTTAGCTGAGGTCACTGACACAGCTGGTAACAACTTCTCTTTACAGAATGTGACCAATTCTCAACTCACTGAGTCACTGCAATTATGTGACTTGCAATGATTAATGGATATAAGAAACTACATAGTTAAGTGCAATCTAAATGCTAAATATATTTTTTTATTTCTACAATTTTGCTTTATTCAGTAAGATTCATAAGAAATCAACTAGATAACTTAATTAAAATGACTTCAAAGTAAGATCATTAAAAAAAATCAAAATATATTTAATCTGAGAATTTGGACCAAATAACATAGTTCTGCACAGCAGCACTGCAGGAACAATTTTCAAAATACAGGAACTCTGAAGACCAGACTATTAAAATAGAGAAGCTGCTGAGAGTTGAGGCCCTATTCGATATTATGTCTTCCTCTTCAGGTACTGTATACTATGACTATATCCAGGGATATGTTAATTGCAAATAACTGATCAGGCCAACCACTTTACTGCGCCAGTAGACACTGCTTTTGAGCAATGTAGCACTTGCCAAGATAATGGCATAATGATTTTGGCTCAAGGTTGATGGATTAAGACTAGAATCTTTTTGTCCATGATTTTAGAAATACAGTAAGTATAACATGATACTGTTGAGAAAGTGCTGCCAGAATTGGGCCTAGAAAAACTCTAACTTATAGAAACATAGTATCTCAAATTTGGAAGGAACCTCTGAGGTGCTTGAATTGGTAGAATTCATTCAGTCTCCACTTGAATATCCTCAGTAAGGCAACTTTACCTCCCCAAAGGCAGCCCATTGCACTTATGAACAGTTGTAATTTTTATGTAGGCTTTTTCTTATATTGTCAAAGTCTGCCTCTATACCGTTCATACACTGCTCCTTACTTCTGTCATCTCGGTACATGTAAAACAAGTTTTATATGTGGCAGGCCTTGAAATGCTTGAAGATAGCTAGCATGTTCCTGCTACGTCTCCTCTTCTCCAGGTTGAACAACCCCCTTTCCTACCACTGATCTTCATATGGCATAGTATTGAGTTCTTTTACTGTCATGGTCACTGACCTTTGGATAAGCTCCAGGTTACTATTTTTCATACAACCTGATACAAAACTTAAGAGAATATTCTAGAAGTTGTCTGACCAGGGCAGACTACACAAAGTAGGACTATGAATGTCTCTTATTATGAATGTTATGTTTCTATTAGGATACCTAAGATAAATCAGTTTTGGTTTCCATGATACATTATTAAATCATGTTGAACTTACAGTCTATTAAAACTACAAAGTCTTTTAAAAACTGAACTACTTTGTTGTTTAGACATTCTTCTTGCATCTTTATTTTTTAATCGTGGTTTAAAAAAAATCTAAATAAAGAACTTTAGATTTACTTTTTATGAGTTTAAGATAACTAGTACCAGACACAAGCACAAACACAAGTGCACCAGATGAAACTTAGTGGCACTTTTTTCTTATGGATCAAAGATGGAATTTTGTTCTTTTGGGGGTGGGGATGTGGGGAAGAGGAAAATAATATATGAAACAATGAATCTTAAATCAAACTCAACATAAAAATTAAACTCCCTCATTTGGAAACCTCATCAAATTATGTGTTCCCCATGTCAACAGAGTTTGTGCTTCTCACAGTTCTTTCAATCTATCAAATCATTACAGCTAATGTGCTATAGTATTCTCAACTTCATGTTAAGAACAACCTAATTACAAACTGTATTATTACTTCTCTGAGATATCTCAAACAGAAAATATATTAAAATAGGGTCCTTACAAGTGGGTCCTCCTTGATGCAAGTACGTAGTAACCAATGTGGCCAATCACTAATGTGAGAAAAAGATACGGAATAAAGTTAATTTAATCAGCCATGAAGAAAACTTAAGGAGGTGGTCTTTTCAGTATTCAAGAGGAAAAAGGAAATCCAGGTAACTCAGATAACATCAGAAATATATTGAGATATCTCTTCTGAATAATTTTTTTTCTACTGGAAAGAAAAAGAAATAACCCTTTCTCTTGAATACCTAGTCAAAAATATACCAATGGCATATTCTCAGAGTACATGTCAGCATGAGCATTGCTGAGCAAGCCTTGTGTAACTTCCTCTGGCCAAAGCTAACCAATAACTTATAACTACTTATAAGTACTAGTGTGCCTTAAGGTTGCCTTGGGGCTATGTCTCACACCATCATGATATATTCAGGGCTCTCCATTCCCAGGCCAATTTCTCACTGGTTAACACTAATTCAACTCTTTAACCTTCAAATGCTTTTAAGTTTACACTTATGTTTAAAATGGCCAGGCTACCATGAAGACAGATTATATAGTTTATATCATGTAGTTTATCTTTCTGTATTACAAAACTAAGTCAATCAGAAAACAATATTTGAAATCATAAGGATGTTGGTTGCTTACTGACATATCTACACTTCCCTGACAATGAATAGGAATGAGATCAACATCTCAGTGAGCTCAATTAAGCCAAAAATTAGCATATGGATAGTTCTGCCAAAAATATTAAGAACAGCTTACCCTTGGGTAGGAGTTTCCACTCCAAAGACAGAAGAGATTCAGAAGCATGCCAACATTCCAAAAGCCAAGCTAGGAAGGTCAGAACGAGGCAATAAAGGCAATACCTGCACTGATCCCCCATGCCGGTCTGCAGCCAAGTGCGATGTCAGGTACGAGGTATTTGTCTGCCGGCTGGGCTGGATTTCCCACTCTCCTCGACGATCTGTCGATGCATTCTGCTAGGGCATTAGGAAGCATGAGAGCAATATATAGAAGGAAAGGTGAAGCCATGGCAAGCAATAATAAAAATCAAGTTAATTAGCTGCATTCTTCCTGTAACTGTGGGTTTTGTTTTTATTTTTCTTTTAATTGAGAACCCCTGCAAAGCACTGAGGAAAAGTTAGTTTGGCTCTATTTCAGCAAAACCAGCCAACACATGACTACCTACTCCCCAAAGGGGGAAAAAAAAAGCTCAAGTTTCTGTATTAGTAGCATTTGAATAGCAATTGCAACATATTTACAAATGATTCTACAGATTAAAATCTATCCACACAGGCACTAAGTAATTCCAGTAATTTCTGGCACTGAGGATACCAACACAATACCTTCTCCTCACAAATGGGCACAACATTCAAAAGCAACCTCTATGTGATGTTTTATTAAGACAATATGGATATAATTCGTGAATGTACAGTCTCTTCCTGAAGAAAGAGCAGGTTTCCTAATCAAATGTAGACAATACTTCCCAAGGACATGGAAGTATGAAATAAAGCCTCCAATGATTTTATAATTCCTTTAGCTAATAGCCTCTGGTATGGATTTGGAAAAAGTTTAACTACTTACTTTAATGTGGATTACTTTCTTCTAGAAAGCAAAGGGAGGATCCTTTCCTAGCAAAGGGATAGCCTTCAACTCAAACATCCCTGGACTCTGCTTTTATCTTTGAAATGAAAAGGCTGGCATTACTGGCTCTCTTCTCTCCGCCTTTTCCTGTTTTTCACATCTCATACTATTCTGATCTTGCTCATTCGTGTTCTTTGTTTTTGATGATTTTGTTTAGGTGCCTCTTCTCCTGGGCCAGATGGCTGAGGAGGTGCTGCTCTGCTATAACAGCACTAGAGCTCCATGAAGATGAAAAATAAAAGTTGGAGAGGCAGCAATGAGGGATTACTAAATCAAATTTTAATTGTTGCTGATACCAACAGTAGCAGGGGGTCAGGAAGCGATAACTGTTGCTCTGCATGGAAGCCATTTTTTAATATTATAAATCCTAGAAATGTACAGAGCTGTAAATATTGAGTTCTATAAAAAAGAAAGAAAGAATGTGTCAGGGTGTAATGGTTTGAGGCTTTACATTTTCCCTAGAAGATTCTAATTCATACATAACTGTTATTGGTTGCTCACACACAAAGGTCACCATAATGCTAAAGCTTTTCTACCCATAGAAAAGGGAGCTGTGTTGCTTACCCTCTCAGTTAATGGAATCTAGAGTCACAAGGGGGAGGAATACTATAAATTATCCTAGCCAGGGTAATTCTGTTGTTACTAAGTGAACAAGCTAAATGCATAAAGAAGGGTTCATACCACTGTGGGTCAGACAAGAAAAATTGAAAGGCTTCTTAAATATTCCTTCTCTCTAAAATTACTTTGGATAACGGATGACTGGAAGTACAACTTTCCCAAATTATAATTTAACACACACCGTATCAATCACAATCCTATGGCTTTACAGTTTTGAGCATTCATTACCAAGGTATTTAGAACATTTGAAAAGATATAATTTCATTCATCCTTAGATTCTATATGATATAGGTCATAGCAATACATACTGTAAGAAATACATATTCTTCTAACATTTAGAAGAAATGTTTGTAATGAGTTTAAAAAGTCTTTCACTCTTAATTTAAATGATCTTTTCCTCGTTGGACCTTTACCTTAGCATTTGGGGTGAATACTTAAACACATTAGTGAAATCTACCACCAATTAAATTTTTTTTTCTTTTTAGAAATCAGCACAGATATTTATTTATAGGGCACAGTATCATTCTGAATCCCATACAGCTTTTACTTTGCCCATGACTTCTCTTCATTTTGTATTTGCTTTAGGAAAGAAAAGATGTAAAAGTTATAGGAAAATGCTTATAAAACACTTGTATTTCTAATGTTTGAAATGGAAAATTTTGAATATTTGGTATTATTTGCAGTTTTAACAAAATACAAATTGGAAATCTGGCTAATGTAATTGCCTGCTTTTCAGACTATTTGTTCTTACTAACTCTAGTAAAATCAAAAGTTTACTCAATGGATTAAATTATGTTATTAGAAAAGGCAACATGGAGTAGTGAATACAGAACTGGTCTCAGAGTTAGGAAAACTTGAGTTTTAATCCTAAGTCTGACATATATATAGGCTTGTCTAACACTAAGCAAGTCACAACCCCTCAAGTGTTCTAGGCAACTTTGTAGGGTTAGAGGTTGTGGAGTTGTTGGAGATTTCCACTGATCAAGAGGAAATTTACTCACTGGGTATTTTCTATACCTACAAAAAAATTTTTTTGAACAAAAAATATCCCACTATTACTGCTATATATGGAAACATAAAAGTTTACAGGAAGAATTAAAGTATTATCAGTTTAATATGAAAATAATTTCAAGATGCATCCCAAGGGAAGATATTTAAAACATACCCTACAGGAAATGGAATACTTTTAAAGAGAAAAAATAATGTTAGCATTCCACATGGCTTCATACACATTTTCCATTCTAGCCACACAAAAACTAATGACACATTGTTCTCAATATTTTATAAATCAAATGAAGGAAGCAAAACTGGAAACATCAAAGTGAGCTTGAGGAAAAAGCTGGTTTGTCATACAGGGTTCTACTATTCACTGCAATGGCAAACTGCTGGGGCTACTATAGCTTCCATGTCACAGAAATATTTGTTCTACATCTAGGGTTTGTGGAAAGAGCTTTTCAATGTCTAGAAAGTCATCGGCTAAAGAGAGGGATGTGTAGTGTGGGGAATAAAGTACTAGTCTTGAAGCCAGGAATCAAGTTCTAGCTCTGACTAATGTTGAGTATGTGACTGCTCAAGCCACAACCTCCCAGGCCTCTAGGCCAATGGTATCAAATTCAAAGAGAAACTGGTCACTAAATGGTACATAAGGAGCCCTGCTGGCAGCATAATAACTTAGGAAACCCATATTAACATTATAGTATCTATTTTTACTTATTTTGTTAAATATTTCCCAACTACATTTTAATCTGGTTCCAAGCATATTCCCTCTGGTCTGGGTAACTCTCTAAGACTAAGTGGCACAGGATATGCTGATCTGTATCAACAGACGGAGTTTTCTCACCTGGGAACTGCTCATAACAATGATATCCCAGATCTATTCCCTATCCGTAATCCTATCTCTCTTCCGTTTACCAACATAAAGCTTTTAGGGATAATAAGTGACTAAAGTTATATTTGTTTCACTTTCCTTGTTAAATGTCTAGGGAGGTTCTGGATATACATGAATAGCAACTAATTACTGGACAATATGTTGATGATATTGTTTTATTTTTTCAAAAGATAGCAAGACAGCTAGCAATGGTAAGGCAACACCAAAAGGGGAGTTAAGGATATGGTCTTTCACTGTCACTGTAGTAAAACCAGTGTATTTTAGGAGCTAAATGGTCATTTATGACAGAAGTAGCAACATCGTTACCTGTATTACTCGGAAAGGTAAGCTTTGAGTATATTAATTTCACAATTGGAAGAA
>CM053598.1:118675230-118692833 GCA_028646575.1 Pseudocheirus occidentalis
TGTGGTTTGAGAATAGGAAACGAATTGTCCTCTGTTGCAAGAGGTTCTGCGCAAATTACACCTAGTATGAATCATGTGGAGAAGACTTCGAACTCTGTAGCCAGTACTTTGTAACTCGAGGTTAATAGGATAAGAAACGCTAAGTTGCCCTTTTCAGGACCGTGAAAATTTAACTACATTAGCTCAGCTACAATTTAGGAATACGTCCAAATCTTGACATTACATGTAGAAACATACAGATCCTCAACAAATGAAGATCAAAGTCATCCTCAACAGCCATAGGGTCAGATGTCAGCTCCAAGCCGACCTCATCCCCTGGAAGCCATTGTTTCCTCTTAACGATTTTCTCCACAGCCTAGACGTAACAGCATATACAACAATTTTAAAGACACTGGCACCTTCAAATTCATGGTACCCTTCAGGGAGCCGCTAGTTATTGAGATTAGAGAGCTGGACTTCGCTAGTAATCATACTCCCCCGAATATTCTCAAACAAAACATCCAGGAAGGATTTAGAATATAGTGGAACGAATGTTGAATTTGCAGTCTGGATTCGAAATTCGCCTGAGATGCACATTAAAGCTGTGCCTTGGATGACGGAGATGGTGGTTTTCAACCTTCCTAACCCTTTAATACAGTTCCTCATGTTGTGACGATCCCCAACCATAAAATTATTTTCATTGCTACTTCATAACTAATTTTGCTACTGTTATCAATCGTAATGTAAATATCTGATATGCAGGATGTATTTTCATTGTTACAAATTGAACATAACCCACAGGTTGAGAAGCAGTGGTAGGGGATTCTGAAAGAAGAGATGTGTGAACAAAGGTGCGGTGACAGGCGAATGAGCCTGGGGATGGGGATAAAAACCGTCGCCTATCTTTAAATTAGACAAATGAACTGAATTGACCAAATCATCCAACAAGACAGGCTACGCCTTCTAAGGACATCATCTGTGTTTGAGGGGATAGGCAGCAAGCCTAATTGCGAGCTCGTTGATAGTGTGGTAGCAAACCCAGGCCAGTCATAAGAGGGGTTTGCTGCTTTCATTTGATCCGCCCGTAGCGTGCACACCCCAAGCCTGTAGCCTACGTCGCCTGGGCTAGGGGGGAGGGGTCCATGCCAGCTTAGGAGGCTCCCTTTGTGCTGGGGCGTCGTCCAATCACAGTATTTCTTTATCTCCTCTGGTCCCTCCCTGCCCAGTTGTTTTTCCTATTGGCGAGTATCAGTAGAGAGCCGTCAGGGTTGGTCAGCCGGGGAGCCCAATGATCTGGTGAGAACGTGGCAGCCACCTAAGAGACCGCGTCCGCTCCGGTATGCGCTGCCGGCACTTTGGCTCCGCCTCCTCCTAGGGATTCTCTATCTGCTGCCGGCAAAAAGGGGGAAATCGTGTGTCTGTGGTACTCAAAGCTCGGGAGTGAAGACGTTGGCTCCCCCATTTCTCGTGGATTTTGGTCGTGGCTGGAGGAGGGCGCTCCGCCCGCTTCCTGCCTCCGCGTTCCCCAGGCCGCGGCCGCGCCCGCAGGTTTGATGCTGCGTCTGACCGAGCGGAACATGAAGCTGCTCGTCGTGGCCGCTTTCGTCTTGGGCTCGGTCCTCTTCTTGCTCTTTCCGGGATTCTCCGCGGCCGACGAGAAGAAGAAGGGACCCAAAGTCACCGCCAAGGTCTGAGGCAGACAAGGAGGCCGCGCGCCTTCGTCCGGCCTCTGGAGTCCCTCCTCCCTCGCGGCCCGATGCCGGGCGGGGAGGCCAGGGCGCTCCTGCTGGATTCCTTCCTTCCGAGCCTGGCTGGGCGTGGGGCGGCGGCGGCGGGGCGGGAGGCACCTTGGGGGAGACGCTGGGGCATATTTGGGATGAAGCATCCCAGGGAAACGCGGCCCCCGAGCACAGGGTTTTGGAGGCCAGTTTGAGAGTAAACCCGGCCTCCCCCAGAAGCCCCTGGATTACCCAGTCCACTAATCATGGGGTCCTTGCCAGGTACCAGCGGAAGTTCGCTGTACCCTTAAATGGCCGAACCAGCCGAGGCCTGTGGACCTAGTCTCAGACTGAAATAGGACCAGTTTTTGACATTGACCTTGCTCATTCCCAATGCTTGGAGAAAATGACTTAAGGAATTTGAGGTGCTTTTTTTTTCTCCCTTCCTGCCTTATATTTTGTAGTTTGTCTTTTCATACTTAACCCTCAAAGCTAGCAGATAATAGTTGACATTTTAAGTTTAAAAGTTATATGCAAGCTTGGCTTGAAAGGGCTTTTGATCTCTTATTAGGGCTTGTGGTTGCCTACTCCTTTATTACTTTAGAGCAGTGGTTCCCAAGCTTTTTTTTTTTTATCTCAGGACCCCATTTATACCCTCAAAAATTATTGAAGACCCCCGAAGAGCTCTTTTTTTTAAACATGGTTTATATTTATCAGTGTTTACTGTATTCAAAATTAGAACTGATAAATTTTTTAAATATTCAGAATGACAAATCTATCACACATTAACATAAATAATGGTTTATTTGCTTCTGCATTCAATTTATGTATGAGGCCAGATACATAGTTAGAAAAAGGAGAGGAGTATTTTAATAGGAAATAAAGCCTTAGTATTGTTTAGAAATAGTTTTAAGCTTAAAGACCCCCCAGAAAGGGTATTCAGGAATCTCCTTCTCTCCTTCAATCATACTTGAGAACCACGCTGTAAAGTAAATTGGCCCTAACCCAGTGGGGCAGATGGAGAGTCAAGACATTACCCTCATTCACTTGTATTAGTAACCAGTGGGCACACCTTTTCTACCAAGAACCTTCCCTTAAAGCTTAAGGAGAGAATAAGAGGGGGGGAATTATTTTTTTCTTTAAAGGCTTATAATAATCTGTCTACTTCAGGTATATTTTGATCTACGAATTGGTGATGAAGATGTAGGCCGAGTTGTCATTGGTCTCTTTGGGAAGACAACTCCAAAGACAGTGGAGAATTTTGTGACTTTGGCCACAGGAGAGGTAAGTAATAGGGACTATGGGCCCAGGTTTTCTGAGCTGAAGCTAGTGCTTGCTATTTTTTTTTTTAAAGCATCCTCATCTATTTGCTTTGTTTGTTTATTGTTTATTTGCCTCCCTGGCTCTCATCATAACAAGAGGGTATGATGTAAAGTGAGAGACTACAATTTCCTCAGCAATGCCCAGATAGAAAATAGGTCATTCTGAGCAGTGCACGTGGAGTAGAGTCTGCTTGGGGCCCTTTATAGATGTGCCTGGCAGCACTGAACCTGCTTGCTCCTCAGCCCAGCTTTTAGTAATATAGGGTTGGGATTACCTGTAAGGCTCTTCTCTACATCTGCTAGGATTGTAGACTTATTGTCTCTTGCAGATACCTTATTTTATCTCCCTATTTTTTCCAGAAAGGATTTGGCTTCAAGGGCAGCAAATTTCATCGTGTGATTAAAGACTTCATGATTCAAGGTGGAGACTTCACCCGGGGTGATGGCACAGGAGGTAATATCTAACCTTCGCTTTTGGTTTTACTTCTTGAAGAAACGGGTTTCTTGCTGCTGCTTAGGATGGGAGTGTTGGGCAATATTTTGTAAAAGAGGTTATATATCTTCTTTCTGCAATTCCCCATAGATAATATACTTGCCTCCACTGGGGCCAGAAGTGCTTTTTTTATCCTACATAAATTCAGGAGGGATAGGGGAAAATGGCATGAGTATTTCTTACAGTCTCAGCAGAAATGCTGATCTAGGTTTTACAGCAGCTTGCTAATTAGCTGCTTCCAGCATCGCAGATGAGTTTGCTGTCTAGATATTTCATGTAGCATCCTAGGTGAGTGTAATAAATCGCAAGTCAGGCTTGTTTAAAGGAAGAAAGGGCCTGTTACTGGTGAATAGCATCAGAATTTCTGAAGAGCTAACTGAGAAGAGTATGTGACAAAGAATAGGGATAAGACATTCACATGAGATACCCCAGCATTCACACATTAGAATTCTACCACATCTCGTTGTGACTGGGGGACATTTATGTATTTTACAACATCATGGCCTAATCTTTGAAACTTAATGGTATCCCAGCCTTTTTTAACCCTTAATACATTTGAAAAAGTTCCATATGTCTCCACAAAGATATTTTGCATACGGTGTCAGATCTGTCTCTTCCCTCTCAACCACCTCTCATCTCCTAGGGACAGTGCAGTGTGCTGTGAGCCCTCTTGGGCCTTTACAATAGTCTTTATCTCAAGGAGCTTACAATCAAATTGGGAAACTGGACATATAAATTAAAAGTTAACTTAGAGATTTTAGTAGTTGCAGAAAATAGTAGAAGAACTACTATAAGGCAGCATGAATTATTTTTATTCATAGTAGTTGTGGGGAAATCAGTTAAAGACTGTGATGCTTAGAGAAGAAATAGGCCTTGAGTCTAGAATGGGAGAAAGGATGAGGAAGGGTCCTAAGTGGTGTAAGCAAAATTACAGAAGCAATAAAAACAGTGATTGGGAGGTGAGACCAGTTGGCTAAATGGAAGGATTCATGTAGCAGAAGCTAAGCATCAGGAGACATTTCTTAAGAGTCTGCTTTGTGCCAGCTACTGTATTTGGCATTGGATTGATAGCAACTTTTATTTTATGGAGGGCAGGGGGTGACAGTATGTACATATACATACAAACACACTGCTTTTGGGCAAGGAATAACGAGCAGTAACTAGGAAATAGGGTTGGATCACAGTGCATGTGGAGGGCATTAATGTATCTGGAAGGGTCAGAAGGGACCAGTTTGTGAAGAGTCTTGAGTGTCAGAATATTTGAAACTAAAAATAGAGAGCCTCTGGAGTTTGAGTAAGGGGATAACATGGTAAGATCTGTACTTTTAGAAAATCACTTTTGTGTAATTTCAGTGTAGAAGATGGAGTTGGGAGAGACTTGGTAAGAGGCTGTTGCAGTAATTGAGGCAAAAAGTGATGAGGGCTTGGACTTGTGTGGTGACTGTGTAGGTGGATCCAGGAAATGATGCAGAGTTACAAAAGACAAAATTTGGCAGCTGATTGATAATGTGGTATGGGTGAAAAGATGACCTGGAGGTTGTAATTTAGGTGCTAGAAGAATGATGGTGCCTTTGAGAGGTAGCCAGAAAGGTGCCCTGGGTCATTACAGAGCCTATTAGATTGGATTTTATTCAATAAACAGTAGAAGAATAGTCAGCCTTTTTACCATATGATAATCATAATCAAAGTTGTGTCTTGGGATGATTAATGGCATATGGATAAAACTGGAAGCAGTAAGAGACTGGATTTTGGGGAACTAATTAAGGAAGCAGCTGTGCTACTCCAGGTATAAAAGTGATGATTGGGTTTGAACTTGGGTAGTAGCATTGGGAATGAAAAAGGAAAGAAGAGATTTCAAAAGCATTACAGAAGAATGATTGACAAATGTTTGTGAACATCTGGATTAAATGTCAGCTCTGACACATAATGGCTGTTTGACCATACTTAAGTCACCTAATATCTTACTCGGCTTCCTCACCTGTGAAATAAAGATATATTACCCTCCTCACAGTATTGTTCTGAAGCTTGAGTGATAATGTTGAAAGGATCTGGACTATCAATGCCGTACTTCAGCGCATAATTGTTACCATCACATAATTACTGCACTCTTTTTTTTTTCCAGTTCAAAAATTGGTTTATAACCTTTCATTGCATAATCACCACATAGTATGATTCTGTTCATCGTGCCACTTAAAAGGTAAACAGAGCAACAATGTATTCACCAGTGGCATATGGATACATATTTATCTTTCATGCATTACAAGCCTAGAATTCTCAGCACAAGCGTGTTGCCAGTATTTAGTTTTAAGTATATTCACAAGTATTCTGTGCATCCTAATCTTGCACCAAAGACAGTTCAGTAATAGATGATTTTTAATTAATATTGGCAAAAAAAATTTTTTTAAGTTTCAGGTAATGGTCCCAACCCACTTTTTTGCAAAAAATGTCATAAAGCCTGTGGCCATGCACAGGAATTGGGGAGTTTGCAAGTGGCCAGTTTGTAGAGTTTGGAGCATGTTGAGTATAGAACCTCCAGATGTTCATCAGGTAGTTTAAAATGCAGAATGGGAGCTTGAGAAGTCAGGAATGAAGATGTTGACTTGGGAAGATACCAAAAGCCTTCAACTAAAACAAGCATTTATTAAGCACCACGGTGTTTTCTACCTAGCATTTTACTAGTATGTGAGATAAGCTCATAATATAGGAATGTGCCAACTCAGACACACAAAATATGTGGCAAGTCTATGAGAAGTACAGACCCAACTATTGTAGGGAAAGGAAACATAGGTGAAGGGAGCATTTTGAATTCGAGTTCAGTGGCAAGATAGAATTTCAGCAGGTGGATGGAGGACTGGTGGTAGCATGAGGGAAGAATAAACATTTTCAATATAGGGAAGAGCATGAACAAAAAAAGTAGGGAAAGCTAGTTTGATTGGAACAAAGTACACATGGAGTAGAGTGTGAGAAAATATGGATAAAAAGTTGGTGTAGCACCTTGGCTGTAAGATCAAGAAGTTTAAACTTATACTGGGGAAGATGAGATTTTTGAGCTGAAGAGAGATCAGAGGTATGCAGAAAGATAAAATGGTAGCTTGAGTGAAGGATTAGAGAAGGAGAAACTTTCTTTTATTCAGATAAGTAGTGATGAGGACTTAGGGCAGCAAACCTGTGGGTTGCGACCCCTTTGGGGGTTGAACAACCCTTTCACAAGGGTTGCCTAAAACCATTGGAAAACACATATTTCCGATGGTTTTAGGAACCCAGACACCGCTCTTCTATCCATCTCCAGGCCGGTCTGCCCAGATGCAGATACACCCACATATGAATGTTAAAGGGTTGCGGCAGTAGGAAGGTTGAGAACCACTGGCTCAGGGGATGGATTCCATAAAAATAACAGAGAAAATACAGAACCTGACAACTTATTTATGCATCTCAAATTCAATGATAAGACCAAGGTTTTCAATATAGAGTATTGAATGAACTGACAAAAAATAAGGAAGTAAGAAGGAGCAGGTGACAGAAGATGGCTTGATTTATTTTGTGGTATATTGAATTTGTGCTGTCTATGTAGCTAAGAAGAAAGATCAGATCTGAAGATAAATAATAATTGGGGAATCATCTGCCAAGAATGATAGTTGAATCTGTGGGAATAAATAGTATATTCACAAAAGAAAAGAGCTGATGAGAAAGGGATGGTATCTGGTCATCAAAGCCTAGAAGATTAAAAAGGTGGGAGAGGGGGTTAGATTAATAATTTTTTTAAGTGAGAGAGGTGTAAGGGACTAGAGGGGACACCTCAGACCAGCCCCCTAATTTTTCAGATAAAGAAACTTGAGACCCTGATCAGTTAGGTGACTTAACCAAGGGTCACACAAGCAGCAAACAGCAATTCTGAACTTTTTTTTGAATTTTTAAAACTTTTTTTTTTTTTTAAGTTTAAGTTCCAGATTCTGTCTGTTCCTTTCTCCCCCACCCCTCTCTTGAGGGGTAAAGTTTATTATATGTGTGCACTTACATAAAACGTTTTCAAATTAGTTATTTTGTTACAAGAAGACATGAATTTTTAAAAATGAAAGAAAGTGAAAAATAACATGCTTCAATCTGTATTCAGGCAATATCAGCTCTTCCTCTGGAGATGGATGCTGTACTTCATCCTTACTCCTTTGGAGTTGTCTTGGATCATTGTATTGCTGAGAATAGCTAATTCATTCACAGTTCTTCACTGAACAATGTTACTGTTATTGTGTATGTTTTCCTGGTTCTGTCCACTTCACTATGCATCACTTACAATTCTGGATTTTAAACCCATGTCCTTTGGTTCCAGATCATCTCCACATCCAGAGATTCAGTGTTTCGACATATGATTAAAGAATAGAAGCATTAGCTATAGACTGCTTTCTTTCAGGAAGTTACAGATTTTTAAAGTTTTTACACTTTTTTATATCCAATATTCTCCTTTCCCTCCACCAGTATCTTCCTTTGTAACAAATGAAAATAAAATAAAACCAACAAAGTAACGTATCTTCTAGTATAGGTGACAGTATCCATAGTGATCTCTGTACCACTACCCCTCCAACAGAGATGTTCCTTAACCTGCCCAATAGAATCAGTACTGGCTAATGCTGTTTGATGTGAGTTCAGTTTTCGTATATATTATTGTAGTCAAAGTGTATACTCTAATAGTTTCTCTTTCTTTGATCTGTATCAGTTATATCAATCAGTTCTTCCCACTTTTATTTGAATTTCTCATTGTTTTACAGTGCAGTGATTTTTTTCATTACATTTTGTGCTATCATGTGTAATGAACAGAACCAAGTTCTTATTCACTGGTTTATTTGTTGGTTTTTGTTTTTTTTTAAAGACAGGAAGGGGAAGGGACAGTTCAAGAGCTAAAACCCACTAGAGAAAATGGCTTAGCTTGATTTATATTACTAAACGATGTTGTCTCCAAACTGGTTGGGAAGTTTGGGGTTAGGGAAGGAACGTGAGACCCATTTGTACAATAAAACTCCATTTGTCAGGGATCATTATTCAGTCCTCCAGGATGTTCAATGCCAGGGTAATGGTCTAGGTAAAAAAACATATCTCTTCTCATTTCCCTCCCCTTTCCCTAACAAGAAAAAGACTTTTCTTTTCAATCTTAGCCTGAGATGGTTTGTTCCCCTCTTTTTCTTTCTTTCTTTCTTTTTTTTTTTTTTTTTGCTTTTTGGAGGGGGAAAGGCAAGGCAATTGAGGTTAAATGACTTGCCCAAGATCACACAGCTAGCATGTGTTAAGTGTCTGCAGTCGGATTTGAACTCAGGTCCTCATGACTCCAGGGCTGGTGTTCTGTTCACTGTGCCACCCCTTGCAGTTCATTTCTTAAGGATTTCCTTGCTCCTTATTTCATTCCACAGCTTTTCTCCTATATCTCTTTCTTCCTTTCATTCTCAAGCTTCATTAATAGATCAACTCTCATTGTGCTGCAGCTCTCATATTTCAATAAACATTTTGTCATTTATGTTTTTTAGTAATTGGAACTGGATTTTACTCATCAGTGATATTTCACAATAGTGCCAGAGAAAACACACACACACACACACACACTCTCTCTCTCTCACTCTCTCTCTACCAAGTTTGGAATTTGATTTTCCACTCTAACCCAGGCTATGCTTCAATTTGTAGGAAAGAGCATCTATGGTGATCGCTTCCCTGATGAGAACTTTAAACTGAAGCACTATGGGCCAGGCTGGGTGAGCATGGCCAATGCTGGCAAGGACACCAATGGCTCCCAGTTCTTCATCACCACTGTCAAAACACCATGGCTAGATGGCAAGCATGTGGTGTTTGGCAAAGTCCTAGAAGGAATGGTAAGCATCCAGGGACTGAGCACAGCTGTGGCTCTGTCTCTTCATTATCTCTGTGGACACACCTGAACATAGTCATTCTTGGACCTTAAAGGCCCTGCCTGGTTGGGTGCTGTCCCTTTTTTTACCATAGGTATCATGAGTGGGAGAAGGGGATGGGACTAGGAGAAGGTTACACTGTCCTCCTCCACTGCTGGACGCATGTAGCCTTAGAGTCCCTGAATTACTATATGAGCTATCACTCTTGGTAGTGACTTAGGATTGCTTCTGTTAGCCTGTGCCTTGAACCTTTCTCCTTAACCCCAAATCCTGCAGCCTTTGCCAGTCTCTAAGCCAGCCTAGGGTATGGTGAAAAAAATACAGATTCTTCATCTTCATACCAAAGTGCCTGCTGCCTCCTCCTTTGCCTAGAAATATGGAATAAGAAAGTAGATAATAGGAATGTGTTCCAGGAGTCACCAAAGCAGGATAATGGCTTAAAGCCACAGCACCCTTGTTCTTACTTGACCCTTTGGATAGAGGCTCAGCAAGAGCATAATTTCAGTCTTGTCTGGAGATCAGTTCTCTGGATTAGATAAGACTGTATTTGATGACACTAATCTTGACCTCCCTCTCTCCCCTCCTCATTTTTTTTCTTTCATTTATCAGGATGTGGTACGAAAGGTGGAAAACACCAAGACAGATGGGCGGGACAAGCCCCTGAAGGATGTGACAATAGCTGACTGTGGCACAATTGAAGTGGAAAAGCCTTTTGCCATTGCCAAGGAGTAGGGTCCCCTGGAGACCTGCTATATAGGCTGTGCAGGAAGCTCTCCCCTCTCTGGTGACTGAAGCCTGGTCTGGTCCCTGTTCCAGCCCTGGGCTCCTAGTACAGCCTGTGGTGCTGACATCTGACTGAGCTGACCCAGAATCCATCCTCACATTCCACAGTCCCTCAGGCCCGGTTTTGTAAAGAAACACATGTCAATAAAGAAGAAAACATTTTTTTATAGAAAGCGAGTGGGGCTGGGTTCGTCCCTTGCCCTTAATAAGTATCTAAGCTTTGCCCGACCTAGGATGACCCTTCCCCCCACCTCTCCTGCAAGAAAATTCCCCAGGGAAGAACAGGTTTGTTTCCTATCAAACCAGGTGTCTTCCTTTGCCTTCTCTCCTGCCCTCCCCTGGATGCCTTTGGAAGTAAGCAGATCAGAGTGATTTCTGCCCTGGGCTAAGGACCTGGACCAGTGGCCACTGGCCACAGGATACCTTCTGGTCTTGCTCTTTCCCTTTCACCATCTAGCAACTGCACTTCCAAAGAGTGGAGCTCCTGCTTTACTGCTCAGTGTCCAGCTTCATTCTCACCTCCATCCTCTCACCCTGTATAATGCCCTTGCTTTTTTCTCACTGTGGTTCCTTTTCTCCAATATAAACAGCCCATTCTTTGTTTACTGTGGGCTCATCCCTAAGAGAGACTCCTTTTATTCTGTGTTCTTCCTATCTCCAGGGGGAGAAGTGTTCTAGTCCCTCAGCATTCACCCATCACATTTGGATGGGGTCACATTTGGAGAATACAGGCTGTAGCAGGGGCCTGCCCAGCTTCATGTTAGTATAAGTTGTGTCCTATCAGAAGGATTCAGCTTTGAGCCTGTGGTCCCCTCGGCCAAGGATCAGGGTGCCACAGGGAAGAGCAGTCTGGTTGACAGCATGGCTCGTGGGAATGTCGTAGTCCCTTCAGGGCCCCGGCTGTAGTAAGGGTGGTATGAAATAGGGGTCTTTCAGCTGGGCCACGGTGGGGCATCCACTGTAACCATAGAAGCCCTGCAACACGCCGTTAACCACCATGTTGGGGATTGGCTCTAAAAGAAGGGAATAAGTCCAGGCTGAGTAGGAGGCTACTAGTTCTGTAGTATAAATGTGCTTACACCACATTCCCCTAAAGCATTTTTTGTTCACCTCAGTTGAAAGGGTGAGAACAAGACTCATAGGCTGACTTCTCCAGACATATATTAGCTGAGTACCACCAGGGGCAAGGAAGTCAGACCTGGCTGTCTCCTGACCCCTAAAGTAGCCCTTTTGCTACTGAAGCCTGTTGCCTTTCTGAGTAGGAGTAAAGGACAGCTCTCAAACAGGACCCTATAACTGTCCTTGGTTATTCTACTTTCATTTCCTAAGCCAGGCCAGATGTGGGGAGTTAGAAAGTCAGTCTTCTTAATCTAACCTTAAGGATGGTACTCCTCTATTCACTGGCTGGCTCTCAAGCTGGAAATGCCGAAGGCCTAAGAATGGGAGTTGGGCATATGTGGCAAAGCCAGGAGCCAAGATGAGTTTGGTTCTAGGAAATGTGCTTAGTGTTGCCAGAGCTTCCTCTGGTTGGGTCAGTTGTCAGGCCAAATGTTACTAGAGGAGATGCAGGATGTCCTCCATTCCTGCTTGGTGCCAATACAGATAGTACAGGCTTCAGAATTACTACCATTTCACAAGTCTTGACATTATACGTACCTAGAGAAGGGCTTTGAACATATGGGTCCCTGTGGAAGTTCAGGACTGGTCTGTGGGGGAGCTGAACACTAGAGAGAAAAGAGGTCAGTCAGATCTACTTCACAAAGCCCCACTGGTCCCTGGGATTTAGGATACTTTGAATGGAGAGCTGGCCACCAAGAACATGCATACAGTTGGAGTAGGACCAAGGATACCAAATGAGATGCTAGGGATCTCCCATTCCCATATACAGTCACTCCAGAGGATTTATGGGAGGGTATAAGTAACTAAATAAACCCAGCGTGGCATGGGGGTAGTCTCCAGCTCTGTCACCTTTATAACTGAGCAAATCACTTCTCTTTGGATCTTGATCTAAGGAATATCCCTTCAAGCCCTGAATCTGATGCTAAAACAGGCAAGGTACAGGTTTCTGTCTACCATCGGAGGGAATGGACCACGGTGAAGCATATGACCACGAGGGGGCAGCAGGCACCTCAGTGAGACTCGAGTTCCTGGCAAGGGCTAAGAGGACTCAGCCTAGCTCTTCAGCTTGCCTGCTGTTACTGAGCATGAATGATTGCTGCCAACTCCTCTGAGTGGCACCTGAACAAGGGAAAGCCCCAGCAGCTCTCCAGGGAGGGCAGTCTGAAAATGGGGGCAGGGACAGCATGCAGCCTCTAGGGACCCTTGCTTCTAATTAAAACCAATTTATTTACTAGTTAAGCTGCTGGCTAGCTTAAGAGTGAATGGGAGGAATTTTTAAGGCAAGAGTCCACCTGGAAGAATATGAATAGCAGTTATGTGATAGGAATATTATTTGGTCAGTGTCAAGAGGACGAGGACAGCAAAAGCCACATAAAAAGCCATGCACAGATTTGGGCTGGTCCCCAAAGGCCAGCTTTTACCTGCCTTCTGAGGCCCAGATCTCTACTGGTGTCATTAAGGTACTAGCTGAAGACATACCAAGGGACCCTTCTCAATTCCCACCCTTAAGCTTCTAGTATCCACTCACTCCATGCTGCTGGCCTTAGGGTCTGAAGGGAAATGTCGAAGTTTCAGGAATTCCAGCACTTCCTTGGGGACTTCCTGATTGAGGTACAGGACACCCTGGGGAACATAGTCAACAAATATTTATTAAATATTTACTGTGTGCTAGGTACTGTGATATGCAGTGAAGTTAAGAAGACAACAATGAAACAATCACTACCCTCAAGGAGCTTACATTCTAATGAGAAAAACTATATACAGGTTTTTTTTAAAAAGAAACAAAATGGTTATGTGAGGGCACCTATAACCAAGGTGAAGGTGTCAGGAAAGCTTTCATGTAGAAGGAGGTACTTGAAGTGAATCATGAAGGAAACCTAGGATCTCAAGAGGTGAGGAAGGAATGCATTCCAGGCATGGCTCAACACATAGGTAACATGTGCAATGTTGTGTTACTGACAGGTTAAATACATTATCATCACAACTATGACTATAACAGATAGCCCTGTGGTGAAAGAGCCCTCGAAAAAGATTTCCTATTGAAACCTCATGTTAGTCTCTAGAAAAAAGTCCAGCTCCACCCTTCTCACCTGGATATAAGCCTCTAATCCCTGTCTTCGATTCTCCAGTACCTTGGGCCTCCAGTTAGGCACTCGTTTGGGAGGAAAGTCAGGCACTTTGCAAGACTTCTTAATCTGTCCAAAGCCATAAGAAACCTGCTTAGAGCTCCAAATTCTGCCAGGAACTGGGCCCCAAATACAACAACCCCCTGGTTCCAACTCCTGTTTCCTCACTTTACTTCCACCCTCTCCTATAATTTGCTTCTTCTGGGTGTGTCCCAGTAGAGGAAATCGGTAAATTCAGACACTTCACCCTAGTCGAGTACCCCAAAAGTCAGGTGCAGAATAACCTAAAAATCTCACCACCGACTCCAGTATACCTTAACTTGCCACCACACAGATTTTCTCACATTGTTCTCCACCTCCCCCCTTCTGCTTTCCTCTGTGAGGGAGCCATGATCTGAAGGAAAGATGGATCTCAGATGTGCAACTTGGAATACCAGTCCTGGGGAGGGCTGGCTTTTGCCCTAGATCTCCCATGTCATTCAGCTCTCTCCATATCCTTAGGAACAAGCACTACCTACTTCTCACCTGCTTGTGCAGGGCATGGAATTCGCTATAGCGCCGATGAATGGTGTGCCTTCTTCCGTTGCAGAGAACCTCAACCCTGAACACCTAAAGGGAGGGGGAAGCCGAAGGGAATGAGAACAAGCGAGCCACTCAAGTCCAAGCAAATTCAAGGCAAAAGGGAATGGCCAGGTAGAGCTAGCGGGTCCTCGCTGTTTCTCTCTTCCCTTCCTACCCCAGATCAGCCAAGAAAAGACCCGATTCCAACCCTCTTCTAGAAGCCAAATTCAACAGCAGAGCATCGCCCCGCACAAAGGCCCTTTCAGAACTGCCTTTCCTCCAGGCAGGGGATCTCCGGGGACACTAACACAGGACTGCTCACCTCTCCTTACTCTCGCCCTCCTAGCAATCTAGGTCGAGGGGATCTGGGGGAGGGGGGCGGAGAGAACGGCGGAGATGAAGGAGTCAGATGTAACCTCTGCCCTCCAAGGCAAAGTTCACCAATTACAGGGTTTGAAGATTAACACCCCCCTCCCCATTTCCCTAGTCCGAAGAGATGTAGATAAATGCCATTAACCTCTCTGGGGGTGGTGGGCGGGGAAAAATCTCTGCCTTTTGACACCCCACCCCCACCCCTACCTCTCAATTACCATCTAGGAGAAAGATGGGAGGGGGGATGAAGTCCCCAGACTTGCATGGCAGAGGGAGGGAAACTCGATATGAAACTAGTTAAAGAGCTTCCCCAAGCTTCTCTCCAGGTCTCCCCTTTCCGTTACAGCCAACGCCCCCAGCCCGGGGTTTCCCTCCGTCCTGGTATAGCGAACGCTGCCTCCCTGACTCCTTGAAATCCCCCACCGAGAAACTTTAGGACCCATTTTCCGAACGGAGCACCCGCCCGAACACTCACCATGTGTCCTTTCTCTAGGCTCCTCTCGGCCTCGGCTGCCTCCGGCCCCACGGAAGGAATGTGTACTTGTAGCATCTCCAACCCAAACCCTGCTTCAGCCCCTGTGCCTGGAGACTGCTGGAGCCCCAACTCTGGCTCCGGGACAGACAGCGGCTCACTCCAGGGCTAGGCTCAGATATGGCCCCACCCACCCCTCCAGGACACTCCCCCACCTGGGCCCCGCCCCGCCCCTCAGCCAGGCACGGAGGTTTCCCCTCTCTTGTCTAGAAGAAAGTGGGACAGGTCCAAGGAAAGCTACCTGGGGCTGGAGCCTGGTTCGGGGATGCTCTGCCCCAGCTCCAGAGAAGCCTGGGAGCACAGAGAAAGCTCAAAGGTTCCGGCCTTTTCGACAAGTTTTGCTGGGCTAGGAGAAGACGATTCTGGGAACAGTGACAAGCATGCCTGCCTCTCCAGTGGAGCCCCCAAACTAGAAGGAATAACTAGGCCCGGGCAATCAGGGCTTTCTCAGTGTGCTGACATTTAGAGCAGGCTGACCATATTTGCACTCCCCTGGTACAGAGTGCAATAATGCCGAATGATACAATGAAGGGACGGAGGCTCTGAAATCAGAGGACTTGGATTCAAATCCTTGGTAAGTTACTCATTGTGAACCTTTGGCCATATTTAACTACTTAATCAATCACCTGACTACTCGAGCCTCAAAATGAGTACCCTCCTACCCAATCAAAATCTTTGTCCAGTCCTTAATCTCGGATTCTATGAAGTAAAATCTAGGTAACAAGAATTATTTGCGAAAATAGCAAAGATTCGCGTGTCAAGTGGTCCCAGTCACTACTTGTACCCCAATGCTTTGTGAGATCAGTGCCCTGAGGTCCTTAGCTGCCCTTCCCCAATTTGTCTTAACTTAAAAGTTGATTTGAGGGTATTTTTTTAGTGATACTTTTTCTAGGCAGGAAAAATATTAGTTGTGGTTCTATCTCCATTCCTGGAAAATCTTTTGCTTTCCTCTCCTTCCCCTAGCTCTTAAAATATATATGTGTGTGTGTGTGTGTGTGTGTGTGTGTGTGTGTGTATGTGTATATGTATATATATGTGTAGATATATATGTAGATATATGTATAGATATCCTTTGTTTTTTTACATAACTTTATCTTTCCCAAAGTATTCTCTCCACCCCCAGAAAGGCATCCTTTAGAATAAAGTTTAAAGAAAGGAAAAAATGAAAAGTGTCAACCAAACTTAACAAAGTGTTAAAAATATGTGACTTTATTTGCAGAATTCCTCACACCTGGTCCCTCACTTCTTCAAGGGGGGGGGACTTATCATCTTCCTGCTTTGGAGCTAAGATTGGTCATTATAATTCCACAACATTCAGTTTTTATTGTTTTGTCGTTTCTGTTGATACTGTTATTATTTGATAGTGTGTTTTCCTTGGTCTATGCATATGTCTTTCAGTGTTTCTCAGTGCTCCTGTTCTTCATTTCTTTTTGACCCTGTAATATTCCATTCTATTTTATTCACCGGCCATAACTTGTTCAGTCCTTTCCTCAATCTAGGGATGTCTACTTTTGTTCCCCAGCTCAGTGTTACCACAAAAGATGCTGCCGTAAATATTCTGTCATTGACCTTCTGGGGAATGTTTTTCTGAACCCTACACTCCATCACCTGCATGACCTCCGCCTCTGTTTCCTAAAATCTACCCCCAGGAGAAGAATGTTCAGCATTCCAACGTTGTTGTGTGAAGGTTGTGAGAGGTAGGAAAAGCCTACCAAAGCCTACTTGTTCTGGGATCACTGGTAAAATGTAGGGAAGGGGCTAGAGTTATGCCTGGAAGGTTGCATTCCCCAGTAACTTGCTAAATCGTGTCCTTTCTACCCCCACAGCATCTCTAAAACTTTACCCTTTCACTGTACTTACAGAGCCACCATCCTGGTTCTGACCTATATTATTGCAACAGCTTCCTAATTAGTCTTTCAGCCTCCGGTCTCTCTTATCTCCAATCCACCATCCACACAGCTGCCAAAGGGTTTTTCTGAATAAAACATCTGACCATGTCATTACCTTCTCAAACCCCTGGGGCTCTAGGTTACCTCTAGGAACAAATATAAAGTCCTTTATTTGTCATTTAAAACCTTCCCAACCTGTCTGCAACTTAGCTTTTCAGCTTATTACTTCCCGTTTCACATTATGTGGTCCAACAAAACTGTCCTTCTTGCTCTTTCTCTTCCATGGTACTCTAGCTCCCAACTCCAAGCCTCTGAACCAGCTTTTCCCAAGGCCTAGAATCTACTCCTTACCTCTTGGAATCCCTTAATCTATTCAAAATTTAGGCTGAGTGCTACCTCCTCCACAATTCCTCCCGATTTCCCCAGTTCCTGATACCTCCTCCTGATTGCCCCAGCTCCTCCATCTCCAAATTGGCTTTCATTTGTTTTGTATTACGTATATGTGTGTGTTGTCCCTTCTAAACTCCTTGAGAGCAAGCTCTTTTTTTTTTGCTCTTTGTATCCCTAGTGCCTAGCACGTGCTTAACACTGAAGAATGCTTGTTAATTGGTTGATTGAGATTTTTAATTCTTGAAATTTTGAGATAGTCTGTTGTTGTCATTTTAAAATGGCAGGTTTTAACAAAGTGACCACAGAGTCCGAATAAAAGTTTTAAGGAGCTTTAATAGTAATTGATTTATCAGCTGGGCTGTCTCATAAGCCAAAAAGGGAGAGATAGAGAACATCGAAGTAATGCAGAAGTACAGAATCGTTTATACCGTTTT
>CM053598.1:118692933-118736319 GCA_028646575.1 Pseudocheirus occidentalis
AGCAAGTGTAACTACCTTACTGATTGATGAAGAGTTGGGTATGGGAACCAGGAGAGTGTGATTACCTCAGTATTGATTAATGAAGAGTAGGACCTGGGAGTAAGCCATGGGAACCAGGAGCAATATTGCATGGAAACCAGGAGCAATATTGATTAATGAAGAGTTGGGTATAGGAACCAGGAGAGTGTGATTACCTCAGTATTGATTAATGAAGAGTAGGACCTGGGAGTAAGCCATGGGAACCAGGAGCAATATTGCATGGAAACCAGGAGCAATATTGATTAATGAAGAGTTGGGTATAGGAACCAGGAGGGTGAATAAGGGGTTGGGCATGGGCATGCAGACTTAGGCACGTAGCAGAAGAAAAAATAAGACATTACCCAGGTGCATTCTCTAGTACTGGCCACTGATTTTTATCTTGGGTTCACCCCAAGTTTACTGAGCCTGCTGATTTCTGGTTCAGTCTGGGTACACTGAGCTCACTGATTTCTAATTTCACAAAAGATCTAATTCCTGGCCATTTCAATTTCAGTCTGTTTCTAACTTTTCTTGACCCCATTTGGGGTTTTCTTGGCAAAGATACTGGGGTGGTTGGCCATTTCCTTCTCCAGCTCATTTTACAGATGAGGAAACTGAGGCAAACAGGTGACTTGCTTAGGGTCACACAGTAAGTGTCTGAGGCAGGATTTGAACACCGAACAATGAGTCTTCCTAACTCCAGGACTGGAGCTCTTTTCCTTGAGCCATCTAGTCGTTAACTCAGCCCTGAGAGCATCTTTTAGTTTAACCTCTCTAGGCTGATTGCCTGAGTGATCAAAGAAAGCCCCTGAAGAACCAGCAGAGCTCCTCTGACTTCTTGGTGGGTCTTTCAAGAGATATGGATACATAGATATGTATGTATGTATACTATACTATACTAAGATATCTATTAAAAAATAAGAATACATTTTTAATGCCAGAAAATTCCCCCTCCCCAGTATAGCTAAGGTATTTATTTTGTGATTGGTCAAAATGATGAGGTGTAGGCTCTGGGTCTGGGAGCTTTGCCCAACCTTAGGCAAAGTCTCTACCTTCATATAATGCCTTTTAAAGGGCCTTCAGTGTATTTAAAATTCTGATTATTACTTTAGTCCAATTCCACGTCGTTATAGCCAAGGAAACTGGGGCCCAGGAAGGGGAAATAGGTTTGCCTGAGGTAGGCTCCCTAGTCACCACCAGAGCCCAAGGCTGTAGATCTTTCCACCACATCACGTGCTCAATGGCACTACTGAATTTCCTGAGTTTGTAATAGGGCTGCCCTTCACACCCTTTGCCTTCCCTAGTTACACTGATGCAAAAATGAGTTTGAGGTTGTCTATACTATCCAGTCCTGAGGCCTGACCTGCTCTTGCCTGGTCTCTTGCCGTTTTAATTCAGTTCAGTAAACATTTATTGAGTTCCTACTATGTGCCAGGAAGTGTGCAAGCACTGGGGGTGGGGGTGGGGCAGGGGAGAGGAGAAATTAATACTTTACCTTTGCTCCTTTTACCTTAAATGGCCCCCATACCACCAAGAGAAGCGTTCTGCATCAGCCCCAGCAGCAGGATTGCGCCTATTTCATTTTAAAGGGAAATGACTCGTGTCAAGGAGAACTATTGGGGTTTCATTTCCTTATTTTAAATCCTGTAGCTTCATCTTGTGGAGGATCTGTCTGATCTCTTCCCCTCATTGTAGCATGATGTTTTTGAAAGAGAAGTTGGCTTGCTGTAGAGATGCACACCTGTAATCCCTGCTCCTAGAGGACATTGAGGCTGGTGGGGACGCTGAGGCTCCTGGGGGACACTGAAGCTGGTAGATTGTTTGAGTTCAGGAGTTCTGATATGCAGCAGGGTCCAAACTGATCAATATCTGTACCAAATCTCAATCAGTCTTTATTAAGCATCTTTTAGCTGCCAGGTGCTGCTGAGCACTAAGGATATAACAGGAGGAAAAAGACAGTCCCTGCCCTCACAATCTAATGGGCGAGAAGCTGGCACCAATGTAGTGAGCCCCTAGGAACAGGGAGGCTTCTGTCAGCAGGCTGCCTGAGGAGGGTTGGGGAGCAAGTCGTGCAGATCAGCTATAGCTTTGAGCTCATCAATAAGCCCTTTACTTTCATAATGGGCAAGACAGAAAGACCAAGTCTCCAAAGGGACAGAAACAGAGGTAGCTGGGCCACAGTGGACAGAGCACCAGCCTTGGAGTCAGGCATGACGTGGTTACACCTAACAAGGGTTAGGGGTGCTCTGGAGACCCCAAAATACCAACACACTGGGTCCTGTCAAATGAATTCGACTGTCTTCTCAGTCAAAGAAAAGTAAAGTTTATTAAAAGTTCATTAAAAGTTAACCATAGGGGTAGACTCTTAGGGGGCCTAGGTATCTGTGATGCTTGCATTGGGCAGGCAGGCCAGAGTAAGTCTGCGCTAGGTCATTCTATGGCTCCACTCCGAGTGGAGGGAAGATGGGGTCTTATGTACAGAGGAATCTAGGGGTGGTCTACAGGAAGAGTTTGGGGAGGGTCTTCAGGAGGAGTCAGTGAGGTCAATGCATGGGTGGATTGATATTTTGATAGGCTCAAGGGTGGGAAGCAAATGGACAATGGAGGGCTAGGCTAGTAACAGAGGTTTGGGCCCAGCCACAATGAAGAACTTGTGGTCTCTGCAGATGCTTCATCAAGTGGGAGGATTTAATCAGACTTCAAGGGGTTTCCCAGAGCCTGTACCTCAAAGATTCAAGGAGGCTCCCAGAGCCTGCACCTCATCAAGGAGAACCTGAGTTCAAATACCTCAGACCCTTACTAGCTGTGTGATCCTGGGCAAGTCACTTAACCCCAATTGCCTCAAGAAGAGGGGGAAGGGGGAGGGGGGAGAGAGGAGAGGGGAGAAGAAGAGGTAAAGAGGGTAGGAGGGAGGGGGATGATCGAAGCGGAGAGGGAGGGAGAGAGGAGAATATATGAATGAGAATAAGAATAAGAATGAGCAGGACTAAAAGTCAAAGTTCTAGGTTCAAATCCTACCCCACATGTTTTCTGTGTGATTGAGTCAATTAGCCTTTCTGACCTTCAGTTTCTTCATCTTTCAAATGGGAGTACTATACCTGTAATAGCCAGTTTACAAGGTTGTTGTGAGGCTCAAATAAGATCATATATATGAACTATTATATAAATGTCAGCTTGTTATTATTATCATTGTGTTGATGATGATGGTGATTGTGCCCTGCTATGCCACTGCCTAGGCACAGGTCAGCTAGACCCTGTTCAGCACATAAGGTATAAAAATCTCAGTTTGCAGAAATTTAAAAACTTGGACCTGTGTAATCTTTGAGTCCATAAGGTCTGGTCCCTTTTCCACCTTTTTCCCATTCCCTAATTCTAATAACCCTGTGCCTATTAATCTCCCCGCTTTCTCCCTAACTTCTGCCCCAGTCCTCCTAGAACTTAGTCCAGCAGCCCTTGGGCTCAGCATTATGGAAGGAAATTACTCTGGAGTCTTTCTGTGCTTAGGACTTTGCAAACAGCCTTTTTCCTCCTTCTCCCCCACACCCAGCTCCACCCTTAACAGAGACTTTTACTCTATGGCATGGCGAGATCATTATTCTACAAAGCATTTCCCCCAACCCTAGGTATGCACTTTCCCAAGGGTACACCTAAAGTAAAGGGGAATAAAAGTGGGTGTAAACAGTGTACAGGGGCAGTGAGACACACATGTAAGGGACACATGGCCAAGGCAATTCCAAATCCCACAACTGCTAGGGCCATGTTTCTCCTTCTGAGGATCAGAAGCTTGTGTATGGGTGTGGTATCCTTGAGAAAAGAGTAACTCCTCTGTTCAGCCAGGCCTGCCCCTCCTAGGGTGTGGTGGATGGGACAGCCTGGGGATGGTTTAGGTCAAGTACCTCTCATGGCAGCTAAACTGGCTCCTTTCCAAGTCCTGGATGGCTGTACTCACTGCCCCTGGGCTCCCACCTGGCCTCATGGTGGGGAGTGAGCACTTTTTAAAGGACTCTCTCTCTCTCTCTCTCTCTCTCTCTCTCTCTCTCTCTCTCTCTCTCTCTCTCTCTCTCTCTCTCTCTCTCTCTCTCTCTCTCTCTCTCTCTCTCTGTCTCTCTCTCTCTCTCTCTCACACACACACACACACACACACACACACACACATGCTTCCATGCGTATAGTAGAACACAAAAAGGATTTTTTGTGAAACTGAACCTCCATTTCCCACAGCTTTAAAAGTATATTACATATTTTACATGTCACTTTTTAAACTGTGCTGCTTGGCTTGCTATGCTCTGAATTTCTTTATGTTCTGTGCATAAAAACCAATTTTTCAATGTCCTTTTTGGGGCATCACTATTGCTAACCTCCCCCCCTTCTATCATCTCTCCTCAATTAAAAAGTGAAAGAAAAAACCCTCTAAACAAATAAGCATGATTAGGCAAAATCAATCCATGCAATGTCCATGTTCAAAAAATGTGCCTCTTTCAGCACTCTGAGACCTGGAAGTCAGCTCTCGGTCAGATGAGTTAGCCATAGATCTTCTGGAACATGTTGGCAATTGCATTGATTATAAAAAAAGCTAGAATTTATATAGACAGTGCAGTGAATAGAGCTCTGGTCCTGGAGTCAAGAAGACTCATTTTTCTGAATTCAAATCTGGCCCTGGACACTTACCAGCTGTGTGGCCCTGGGCAAGCCACTTAACCCAGTTTGCCTCAGTTTCCTCATCTGTAAAATGAGCTGTAGAGAAAAATGGTAAACCAGTCTAACATCTTTACCAAGAAACCACTAACCAGGGTCATGAAGAATCTGAAATGATTGAACAATGATGCTACATGTGCTTCAAGGTTTGCAAAATGCTTCCTGTCTTATCTCATTTGATTCTCACTATAACCTCGTGAAGTAGGTGCTATTATTATTCCCATTTTATATATGAGAAAGCTGAGGCTGAGAAGTATGTGACTCCATCAGAGTTCTAGTCTTTGAAAGTTGTCTTTTTAAACCGTATTGTCCTTGTATAAATGGCTTTTCTGGTTCTGCTTACTTCACTCTGCAGTAGTTCATGCTGCCTAGAATTCTCTAAAATTGTCTCTTATCATTTTGAATGTCAGAATAATATTTCGTTATATTTACATGCCCCAGTTTATTCAGCCATTCCCCAGTTGTCTAGAAGATAATCTACATCTGTCCTTAGATTCTCCTTCTTCTCTCTTGCCCTCCTCTCTCCCCCTCTTTCTCCTTTTTCCCTCTCCTCTCCTTCCCAGTTTCCCCCCTCCTGTTCTCTTTCCCTCTCCTTCTCTTCCTTCTCCTCTATTTTCCTTTCCCTTTCTCCAATCTCCCCCCCTTCCCCATCCCTTCCTTCAGGATCAGGAAGTTTGCTTTGCTTGTTACTGTTTACTCTCCTTGTTATCTTCTCATCCTCCCCACCTCTACCTACCCCAGTTTTCCCTGTTGAATGATTCATTTCTACACCAAACTCTTTGTGTGTGTATATTTCATCCAGCTTTGTGCTTTTCAGGTAAGAATGAGATTCCTATCTAATGCCCACTTTCACCATGTTTGTATGTTCTTCTCTTGTGTACCAAAAGAAAGAAAGAGCAAGTTATACCTGCTTCATTCTCTTTACTATACAAGTGTCTTTCTTTTTAATCCTCCCTTCTCTTCTCTTCATATCCTCTGAACAAAACCAATCTACCCTTCAGGACCTCCATTTTTCTTTTTTCATTCCCTTGGTACCCTTTGAAGTCATTAAGATTCTAAAGAGATTTGTTTCTTCTTCCCCTCCTGGAATGTTAGCACTGCCTCATCATATAGCTCCTTCCAATTGCTCAAATAATTTTATCTTTCTAGGTTTCTCTGACTCTTGTGTTTATATTATAGAGTTCCTATTCAGCTTTGTTCTTTTCAAAAGAAATGTTTGAAAGTCCTCTATTATATTAAAAGGCAATTTCCCCCTGTATAATGATATTGAGCTTTGCAGGGTAAATTATTCTCAGTTGTAAGCCTAGGTCTTTTGCTTTTTGGAATATTGTATTCCAAGATCTCTGGTTTTTAGTAGAGACTTACAGGTTTTGTATGATCCTGATTGTGATTCCTTGGTACCCAAGCTGTTGTTTTCTGGATGCTTGAAGAATTTTTCCTTTGATATGGGAGTTCTGAGTCTTGATTATAATATTCTTGAGATTTTTCTTTTGGGGATTCTTTCAGGAGGTAATCAGTGGATTTTCAGGAGTAATCAGTGGATTCTTTTTATCTTTACTTTTTTTCTCTGGTTCTTAAGTTATCTCTCTTTGACCTATTTTCTAGGTCAATTTTTTTTTTATATATCAGATATCTTAGATTTTCTCCTATTTTTTCAGTCTTTTGATCTTATTCTAGTATTTCTTGTTGTCTAATGGAATTACTGGCTTTTCTTTATTCTAGCTTTCAGAGAAGCTGTTACTTGGGTATGGTTTGTCACTTCCTCTTCTAAGCGATTATCTTCTTTCTGATTATTTTACTAAGAGCTTTTATATAATTTTTTATCTTTTGTTTAATTTCTCCTAGGTATTCAAGTAGACTTTGTGGAAAGTTCATTTTTTTCCTTTGGCTCTGATGATAGTTGTTAGTCAACCAAACATTTCTTAAGCATCTACTATGTGCCAGCTAAAGTGCTAATCACTGGAGATACAAAGAAAGGCAAAAGGGGGCAGCTAGGTGGGAAAGTGAATAGAGCACTGGCCCTGGAGTGGGAGGACCTGAGTTCAAATCCAGTCTCAGACACTTAACACTTACTAGCTGTGTGATCTTGGGCAAGTCACTTAACCCCAGTTGCCCTGCCTTCCCCTCTCCAAAAAGCAAAAAAAAAAAGGGGGGGGCAAAAGACAATATCTCCCCCTTGAGAAGCTTAAAATCCAATGGGAGAGACAGCTTGCCAATTATGTACAGATGGGCTATTGATAGTGATGAGGTGTAGGTTCTGGGACCCTCCTTGAGCTCCCCTCGAATCTTTGAGGTATATGCTCTGGGAAACCACTTGACGTCTGATTGAATCTTCCCACTTGATGAGGCATTTGCAGAAGCTTTAAGTATTTCATTGTGGCTGGGCCCAAACCTCTGTTACTAGCCTGGCCCTCCATTGTCCATCTGCTTCCCACCCTGGAGCCTATCAAAATATCAATCCACTCTTGCATTGACCTTATTAACTCCTCCTGAAGATCCTCCCCAAACTCATTACTGGAGTCTGATCTCATTGATTCCTCCTGGAGACCCTCCCCAAACTCCTCCTCTAGACCACCCCTAGATTCCTCTGTATATAAGACCCCATCTTCCCTCTGTGTGTGAGAGCTCCATAGAATAACTTAGCATAAACCTACTGTGTGAAAGCTCCATAGAATGACCTGGCATAGACTGGCTCCTTAAGAGTCTACCCCATATGGCAAACTTGAACTTTAAATAAACTTTGTTTTTCTTTGACTAAGAAGACTTGAGTGGAATTCTTTCTGCAGAACCTGGCATACTGGACTCAGCGTGTTGGTATTTTGGGGTCTGAGGCAACCCTAACCCTCTTTGGGTACCCTCTTCAATAGGACAAATGGGAAATAATCACAGAGGGAAGGAATAAGAGTTCAGAAGGGTTGGGAAGGCCTTCTTGAAGACAACAGGCTTCTATCTGGGACTCAAAGGAAGCCAGAGAAGCCAGGAGGCAGACATAAGAAGGGAGAGCCTTCCAGCCTGTGAAAATTCCCAGAGTCTGGAAATGGAGCCTCTTGTTCAAGGAACATCAAGGAGGCCGATGGGACTGGACTGCATAGTACTTAGAGGGAAGTGATAAATAAGAAGTCTGGAAAGGGGGAGGAGGGTGGGTTGTAAAAGGCTTTGAATAGAAAACCGGATTTTGTATTTGATCCTGGAGGTGTTAGAAGGCCACTGAATTTGGAATAGGGAGGTGACAGGGTCATATCTAAGCTTTAGGAAAATCACTTTGGTGGCTGAGTGTAGAATGGATTGGAGTGAAGAGAGATATGTGGCAGACAGCCACCGAGGAGCTACTGCAGCAGATCAGCTTTGAGGAGATGAGAGTGAAGAAGAGAGAAGGGGAGCATTTGAGAAATGCTTCAAAGGCAGAAATAACAGGACACTAATAGAGGGTCGGGGAGGTGAGTTAAAGGCTGTAAGCCTAGGGGGCTTGGAAAAGGGTGGTGTCAGCAGTACTAGGCAAGTTTGGGAGCCATGAGGGGTCGGGATGGGGTGGAGGGTGGGAAGACGGTGAGTTCAGTTTGGGACTCACTAAGTTTAAGATGTCTGCCAGACATCCAGTTCGAGATGTCTCATAGGTATTTGGAGATGTGAGACTGGAGGTCAAGCAGAGAGGGCTAGGGCTGGATAAGTAGATTTGAGAATCATTAGCAAAGGGAAGATAATAGAATCCATGGGAAGTGATGGAATCACCAAGTGAAGTATGACGGAGGGAGAAGAGAAGAGGGTCCGGGACTGATCCCAATGAGACACCTGTGGTCATCAGGCATGAGCTGGATCAGGATCCAGCAAAGAGAACTGCAAAGGAGCAGTTAGAAAGACAGCAGGAGAAGTGTCTTGAGAGAATACTGTCCTGAGAAAGAAGACAGTGACCAACAAATACACGGCCTTCCACGTGTCTTAAAGTGTGCTTTTTCTCTATTACTAGGCACACTACTTTATACAATAATATTTCCACAGAAAAACGTAAGTATTTTTACTATATTAAATCCCAAATCCACTTTATTTTATTCCTTCTCTATTATGTTTCTTTGGAATTAAAGAACACATATGGACCCAGAAGTAAAAAACAGTGTCAAAGGCTGCAGAGGTCAAGAAAGGTGAGATTTAAGAAAAGGCCATTACATATATTACATATGCATATACATTACACCTACAATAACAGCAATATTGTTTGAAGAGTAACTGAGAATGACTAAGCTCTTCTGAGATATAGCAATATTGAGACCAATTACAAGGGAACTTTGAAGGAAGGTGCTCTCCACCTTCAGAGAAAGAGCCGAAACTATGTATTGTATGTGTGTCAAATGTTGGCCTTCTCTTGTGCAGAGTTGGAAGAGAGGGGGAGGGACTTGACAAGTCATTATTAGTAACTTTGGAGAAAGTTGTTTTGGTTGAATGATGAGTTTGGAAGCCAGATTGTAGATCTTTAAGAAGAGTCAGAGAGAAAGTGGGGGCACTTGTTGTAACATCCTTCTCAAGGAGTTTAGCCACAAAAGACAGGAGAGCTATGGGATGGTGCTTAGCAGGGATGGGTGGATTGCGTGGGTTCTTTGAGGATGGGCACACATGGGCATGTTTGTAGACAGTAAGGAAGCAACCAATAAATGGACAGGGGAGACTGAATACAAGAGAGTGGGGACGGTAGAGGGGATAGCATGAAATGGAATCTCTTATTCATATAGATGGGTTGGCCTTACAAGAAGCTGGTTGGCCACCTCCTCATGTGAGACAGGTGAAGAAGGAGATAGTGGCAGAAGGCATGTGGGTGATATGAGATAAGGCGGAGGGGAGAAGAAGGAGGCAAATAGCCTCATCTTTTTCAGTAAAATATAAAGCAGACATTTCTCCAGAGCAGGTTGGGGAAGAGAGACATGGGAGGTTTGGAAAGGTTTGGAAGAGTCACCTTGGTAAGTGGAATAGTGAGTCAGTTTGGATGACATAAAAGTATTGCCTTATAGCAATGAGGACAGCTGAGGTTATATTACATAAATCTGTTAGAAGATGGAAGAAGTAGGAAAGTTGAAGATTTAAGATTTTAATAACTTTTGAAGACATTAAGGTTTCAAAAAAATGCTTATTTCTTCTCACCCTATTAGAAAGTCTGTGGCCAGGGAGCTGTTTGCAGAAACTAATATTGGCAAAGCTGCCAACAGAAGGCTGACCACCCTTCTATATAGGCAACAAACTCGCTTTCATCTTGTCCCTTCATCCTATAGAGCAGGCGTTCTAGAGAGGACAGTGAAAGAAGTGGGCAGCTTTGGGGACATTGCAGAGGTAGGTTGACTGGAATGATGGATGCTGTTACTCTTTCTTTCTTTTGAAGCATCTCTAGATTTGTAATGATTTTTTTATTCATAATGTTTCTTATCACTTCAGTTATAGTCCTCAAATTGGGACTTTGTGCTTGGGCCAGGTTCTATGCTGTATTGTGCTCTTGAGTAGGGTGGTCAGGCCTGCTTGTTCTCTCCCAGGATTCCTTAGGTGACCTCCACCTCTGGGAGTTAGCCCTGCAGGGTTCTCTCTAGCATCTCAGGACAGGGTCCTAGGGACCTTAGAGCCCTGGGAGAGGGATTTTTCAGTCTGTGCCACTGTCCACCACTGTTTTTGGCATGTGCATTATTCCCACCTGAATGCTTTCTGTCCACCTTTGATTTCTCAGCGCAGCCCTCTGCTCTTGCTACCTTTGGATAGAGCCTTGTAGGCAATAGATGTCTTGGACCCATCACTGATCACAATTGGGAAACACCGGCTTTGGTAGAAGCCTCTTTTCCTTTTACTTCAGGCTTCAAGTTGTCTTTTTGTGGAGTTCTGGGTCAGAAAAAAATCACTTACTCTAGCTCTTTATTGTAATTCTTGTTTACAACTCATGCAAACTTCAGAATTTTTCTGGAATCAGCCTGTAGGAGCTGAGTGCTCTTCCTTCTGTTTGGGCTGCCATCTTGCCAGGGAGTCCATTATTAGCTTCTGCAAATGGTTTCTTGACTATAGACTTTCTAATGAGGGAGAAGAAATGTCAGGTTTTTAAAAATTTTAATCTCTTCCAGGTTACTGAATGAACGAATAAAGTATTTGTTGAGTTATTTACTCTTTGCAAACACTATGTGCTAGAGATATGAAGAGAAAGTGAAATAGCCCCACTCCCAAGGAGCTCACATTCCAGTGGGGGAGATAACACATGGGAAATATTTCAGCTGCAAGTCAGTTGGCAAGGTCATGGGACCTTGGGGTCCTTGAGGTGCAGTGACATCCCTCTTTTTTAATGTCATTTCCATTGATCAAGTTCTGCTGTTGAGCAATTTGTCACTGCTGGGTCTTCTGTGGTTGTGGCTTTGTAGCCTGTACAGGAGCAGATGCCAGGTTGCGTCTCCATAGGGGTTATTCCCAGGGTGATGGCTGAAGGTTCTGGGCTGTGAGCATTGCCATTCCTAGGGCTTTCACATCCAGGCTCCTGGGCTATCTCTGTTAGGGTCTGAGGGATGCACGGTACTCAAGGGGATGGTGGTGGTATCCTGACCTCCTGACCTGCCTAGCTTATACTGCTTCCCCAAGGTGCCTTGCTGCTTCAACTAGGCTGGCTTTCCTATGCTGTAAGTGGCAGGGGGTTGCTCCTTGGTGGGGCTGGCTGGTCCCTTTTCTGTAGGAGCTGTGTCCTCCTCTGATGATGATTGTAAGGGCTCGACTAGAAGGAGAATCAGTGGTCTGGGGGAGGAGGTACTCCCTCCCTCAGGCCTCCTAAGCTTACCTGCCTATTGGTGGCAGCTGATCCAAAGTTGTTGCTAGTGTTAGTGAAAGTGGGTCTCCTCTACACAAAAATATTGAAGGAGTTAAATTTTCAAAAGGATGGGACATTGTATTGAGGGTAAAAGGAAGAAGATGCTAGTATAGAAGGAAGGGTGTGGAACCTGCTATTTCTTTATGCATGAGCAAAAGAGTATTCAAACGTGGAAGAAGGAGGGGCCGGGTATGATCAAGATCAACCTCACTTTTGTCTGAAATTGTCAAAGTGAACAATCTGGTGCAGAAATACCTCAGATTCAGGAGAGAAAAAAGCAGGGGTGCTAGTAGAGGTTAAAGGGTAGGATAATACTGGAGAAGAAAGATTTATCAGCAAAACAAACTTCTTGACTTTTGGGGGTGATAAAAAGAAGGGATGAGGGGGAGAAAAGAAGTAGCATCTAAGAGGGGTCGTATTTTGGATTGCTTTTTAGACAACTGAGGAATAGCTAAACAAATTGTGGCAACAAGCATAGAGAAATATTATTGCGATGCAAGAAATGATGAAAGAAATGATTTCAAAGAATCCTGGGGAGTGTGAATTGATCAGAACCAGGAGAACAGTTTACACTGTACAAGAGCAACATAGTAAAGAAAAACCACTTTGAAAGGGTTAAAACTCTGATCAAAGCCATGACTAAAATGCCTTTGGAGGACCTGTGACATGTATGGAACACACCTCTTAACCAAGAGGTAAGGGACTCAAGCAAGGTACAGAAAAAATGCATATATGGCCACTGAGTGGATTAGTTTTGCTTAATTAATTAATTTGCTTATTTGTTCCAAGGGTGGTGTTCCCTGTTTTTTTTAAGCTTGTGGGAGAGGAGGGAAGAACAACAAAAAATGATGCACACAAACAAAAGAATATTATAACATTTTTTAAAAATGCACAGAAATCAGTGAAAGGCAGTTCAGAAGGAAGCAGAGACTAGCAGGGCAGTTTAAAAAATAACAAAGATGATTTTATACTTTTTAAAAAGCAAGTTATGTGAAATGGAGACTCAGGATTTTCTGCAGAATCCTCTTTTTGTTGTGTATGGAGAAATACTCTCTCTTGGTTTTGTGCATGTAAGTTCAGGATTGAAAAAATAAAATAAAATTTGGAGAAATCCTTTGACTTCCCAGGGCTTTTGTCTCCTCAGCTGTGAAGTAAGGGGTTTCAAATGGAAGGTTCTAGAATTGACTTGTGACCTTGGTTATCACCTTGCTGGCCTGTTTCTTCATAAGTACAATGAAGGGTCCCTTTGGCTCTAGGTCTCCATAACCTTCAGTTCCCTTCTCCATACATAAGGAGGCTAGATTAGAGATCATGTTCATCCTCACCCAGCTTCATGCGAGAGAATGTTCCGGCTGATGCTTTGCCCTCATAACCCAGCTCTTCTATGTGCCAGAGATGGTGAGAAGGCGGAGGCAGGCAGTTGGCTTAGACTTGGTCTGTCCCTCTCCCCAACTGAACCCACAGCTGCCCATGCCAATCAGCTACTTGGCAGCCCCTGCTAGCCCTGAGCATTGCTAAGAACAGGGGTGGAATGCTTGGGAAATGGGGGAGCAGGGAGCAAAGGTCACATATATTGAGTTGGCTCCTGGGAGAGGCTGAGCTCAAAGACTGCAAAGAAAATGAGGAAAAATGAGTTTTAGGCTTGAAGATAATTCCATCCTCTTTCCTTGTCTTCCTGTCTTCCTTTGCTCTGAGGAGCTAGTGATGAAAAGGCCCCTCTTGCCTTTGGCAGCTGGGGTTTCTGGGACGGCTATTTCTTGAGGGCTGACCTAGCAGGTTTGGCTAGGCTGTCCCAGGATGAAGGCACCTCTTCTTCTTCCTCTTCATCCCCCCCGCCCCCGCATACAAAACCCCTTTTCACTGCAAGGTTTATTTTTTTTTAAGTTTTTTTAAGTACCCCGCCCTTGTGTGGCTGGGACTGCTGAGGAGGGTGGGTTAACCCCCTTAAGAAAACAAACAGAACCCTGGGCTCAGAGCCCCAGCACAAAGGCTGTATTCTTCATGGGTTCAATGCTCCCGCTGGATTATCTGCACCCTGGCTAGTCAGTAGAGCCTGAGAGGGGGTCTGCACCTGCTGGAGTTTGGGGGGAGATGACTCGGTGGAACCCTGTGCCCATTCTCACCTGTAGTTTCCAGATTTCAGGAAAAATCCCTGGATGATGTACCATGTGGGTCCCCCTTAAAGCCAGACCCTATGTCAGCTCTCCATTGGGTAGATGTAGAGATAACTCATCAGTTCTGAACAGGCCGCATATGGAGCCTCTTTATAGGAAGCCTTTGGAAGTCTCTTGGACAGGGTGAAAAGCATCGTTCATTTGTAATGGATCTATATTGGGTGGGAGGGGCCGGATACAACAGCATCTATTACTTCAACACTCATTACTATACCAACACTGCACATTTGTAGAGCACTTCAGTATTCCAAGGTGTTTTCACCCCGATTCTTCCTCCTGTGCCAGACAAGTTTTTCCCTATCTCCATTTTACATTTAATCTTCTTTACAGCTGAAGACTAAGGCCTGAGAAGTAAAATGACTTGTTTCAGAGTCATACAGCTACTAAGTGGCAAAGTCAGGATTGATCCCCTGGATTCAGACTCATGGATTCAGTGTTTTTTCCCCTATTTTCAGAGCTACCACCCTTTTTTCCTCAGAGGTCATTTATATATATATATATACATATTTTTTTCAATTAATAAATATTTTCTTGCCCTTCCATCCCAGCCCACCTGTTAAAAAACAAAAAACCAAATCAACAACCACCCTCAGTAACAAATATGAATAATCAAGCAAAACCCATTCCCACATTGTCTCACCCTCTCACTGTTCTATCCCCGCCAGTCCCCACCCCCATCTTATTAAACTTCTCCCTGCCTCCCTAAGGGCTCTTTCCATGCCCTGAAATGTAACATCTGCATTTTCAATCCATCACTGCTCTGGTAGGTGGTGGGTGGTATGGTTCATCATCAGTCCTCAGCAAGCATTGATCAGAGAATTTAAAACTTTCTGTTGTTATTTTTACATTTTTGTCAATAATGAAACTTCTCCTGGTTCTTCTATTCATTTCTCTTTGAAGTCATTTCATAGAGGTCTTCCCAGGTTTCTCTAAATCCATCTAAATCCATCCCTTCCAGCATTTCTTATGGCATAAAAGTATCCAGCTGCCCTTGAAAAGCTAAGTAACAATACAAGGAAGAATGGGAGTTGTCCACTGAGTGATAAACATGTAGGACTCATAGACAGGAGTGATTACCGTGTTCAGGGAAGGCTTCAGGTACTTGCTGGGACTTAATCTGAACCTTAAAAGATGGGTTGATTTGGGTAGGTGGGGAGAAGAGGGCAGAGGGGGCAAAGATTTGAATGAGCAAGCACAAGTAGCAATGGGGAGTCATAAAAAGTTTGTGATCGGGAGGGGCCAGATCATAGAATGGTCAAGCTGAAAGAGTCCAATTCCTTCATTTTACATATGAAGAAACCGAGTCCCTGCAAGGTTGTAACCAAGGTCACATGCCAGGACCTTCCGTTTCCACTTTCATTTTCTCATCTGTCCAGAGACTTGCTCAGATCTTTTCCGTCTGAAAAGGCCTTTCTACCGTCCTTCTATTCCAACTCTCTGCTTCCCTGTTTTTTAAAATAAGTTAGTTTTTTCTTTTTGGAGGGAGGAGGGCAGGACAGCTGGGATTAAGTGATTTGCACAAGGTCATGCGGCTAGTAAGTGTCTGAGGCTAGATTTGAATAAAATAAGTATTTATGTCATGTTTCTTACATGATCATCGTTATCCCCTATATCTCTCCCTTTCCCAATATTTTTATTTATTCCCAATATTTTTAAAGAGAAAAAAAATTCAGCACAAAATGATCAATACATTGAAAAAGTCTGAATACATGTGCAATATATAACCAACATGGACCTCCTACGTCTACAAAGTTGGTAGGTTGAGTGGGGGGAGGGCAATGGGTGTCCTCTCATATCTCTTTGTTTGAGCCATGCTTAATCTTTATAAACTTATACATTTTATAAATCACTTTTGTAATTTGGAACAATACAATTTTTATAAATCACTTTATAAGTCATTTTTGATTTTTGTGTGGTTGTTGTTTGCATTTGTGTTGTAGTTTTTGTGAATGTTGTCTTGTTCTGCTCACTTTACCGTACATCAGTTCACATAGATTTTTCCATATTTTTCTGTATTCATCACATACTTCATTTCTTACAGCACAGTAATATTCTCTTACATTCATGTACCAAAATTTGTTTAGCCGTTCTACGATCAGTGGCTATCCACTTTGTTTCTACTTTTTTGCTGTCATAAAACCTGCGACTATAAGTATTTTGGAGTATTTGGAGACTTTCTTCTTCTTATAAATTGTTTCCTTGGGGTATAATCCCAGTAATGGAGTCTCTGGCTCTAAGGGTATGAACCTTTTTGCCGCTTTATTTGCATAATTCCAAACTGCTTTCCAAAATGCTTTTTTACCATTTCATAGCTCCACTAACAATGTATTAGTTTGTCTATTATTCTGCAGCCCCTCAATATTAAGTGTTATGACTTTTTGGTCATTTTTGCCAATTTGCCTAGTGTGAGGTGAAACCCCAGGGTTGTTTTGACTTGCATTTCTCTTCTTATTTGTGATTTGGAGCATTCTTTCATGCAGTTGGGAATACTTTGCAGATCTTCTTATGAAAATCATTTGTTCTTATATCTCTTGACCACTTATGTATTGGGGAATGGTTATTAGTGATACATAAACACATATATATGACAGCACATGTATCATATATGTGTGTATATAAAATGTATAATATCTTGAAGGCCAGACTTTTACCAAAGAAATTTGAAACAATGATTTTTTCCCCATTTGACCACTTCCTTTCTTATCCTAGGTACATTACTTTTGTATGTACAGAAGCTTTTCAGTTTATGTAATCAAAGGTATCTTTTTTCTCTTTATAACTGTCTCTTTTGTTTGGTCAAGAATATATCTCCTACAAATAGCTGTGAGAAATATCTCTGAAGTTTTTTTATGATTTTTAATATTAAGATTGTATATCCATCCATTTAGAATATATTGTGGAATATGTTGTAAAGTATTGGTCTAAGCCCAATTTCTGACAGATTGCTTTCTATCTTCCTTACTGTTAAGCTTCTCTTAAAGCTTATGTCAAATATTTTAAAATTTTTTATTGATACGACTTGTTTTTATATTTCCCAATATAGCTTCCCCTCTCTCCCTCCCAGAGAAACATTCCTTATAACAAAAAAAGGAAAAAGAAAGAGGGAAAAACTGCTCTTCAGCAAAACAAACACCATTAAAAAAGCCCAACATTTTGTACAGTGGTCCCCATCCATAGTACCCCACCCCTGCAAAGAATGGGAGATGTTTCCTACTATCTCTGCTTAGACACCTCACACTTTATTGACAAATTTAAGGTTGACTTAAGGAAAAACTCTAACAATTAGAGCTATTCCAAAGTGAAATGGACTGCATTGGGAGGGAATGTGTTTCATTCCATGGAGATTTTCAAGGAAAAGCTGGATCAGGTATATTATAAAGGGCATTCCTCAAAAATTGGTGTTTTTGGTTTTTATATAACTTTCATTTCTGAATATATTCTCTCCCATTCCAATGACCGCTGCCCAGTGATTATAAAAGAGAAACAAAAATTTAGCCAAACCAATCAACCCATTGAGCAGGTCTGACAGTCTACTCAACATTCCATACCCATTGTCTCTCCCTTTTGCAATGAAGATATATTTTCTCAACTTTTCTCGAAGGTCATGCTTCATCATTATAATTACACAGTTGTCAGTTTCACTTTATTGTTCTGATTACACCTATGTCTATGTCTACGTATGTGTATATGTATGTAGAGAAGAGTTTTCCTGGTTCTGCTAACTTCCCTGTGTACTGGTTCATATAAATCATCCCATGCTTCTTTGAATTCTTTGTATTCATCCTTTCTTATAGTGAAGTCATATTCTATTGTATTCATGTACCATAATTCATTTAGCCATTTCCAAATCCATGGGTTTGTCTTCAGTTATTTGCTACCACAAAAAAAAAATGCTGCAATGAATATTTTGTAGTACATAGAACAATTTTTTCCCATCTTTGACCTCTTGGGGTTCCCTGCCTAGTACTAGTAATGGGATCTCTAGGACAAAGTGTTTGAACATTTTAGGCACTTTTTATTGTATAGCTTACATTTCTTTTTAAGTATATAATAAATTCAACTTAAGTAAGTAATTAGTTCAAGTTTTCAAAGCTGTTCTGCTTGTCATTGTTCCTTTTTGGCCTTTTTTCTATTTTCTTCTCTTCATAAAAAAAAAAAAAGTCTCAGTGTCTCTTTTTCTTCCTTTTTTCCCTACCCTATCCTCCTCCCTTTACCTACTTACTCCCTTTAGGAAAAGAAAAATGAAAGAGCTCTTATAATAAATACGTATAGTCAAGCAAAACTTTTTTTTTAATTCACACACTGGATATCTCAAAAAAAGTGTGTGTCTTATCCTGCATCTTGAGTTTGGGTACTTTTAAGAATTCCAGATTGTTTTGCAGAATGAGTGGACCAATTATCTGCCCCACAGATCGCTGCTTTATAGTTCCTGTCTTCCTACCCTGCCAAAAGAGATTTTTTTTTCCCCCAATACAGGTTGGACTAGAACCCTAACTTCTGAGGTTTCCACTTGTGAGATTCTTCCCTGCCTCCCTAATGGGTCCTTCCATCTTTGTCAGTTTCCAACTTCTAAATATGGGTGCTTCACACGGAACCCCACAGCTTCAGGACTGGATGGTACCTTAGCAGCTGTCTAGTTCAATTATAATGTGAAATGAATTCCTTCCTACAACAAACCCTAAAGGGGGTCTTCCATCTTTTGCTTGAAGACCTTCATCAATGAGGAACACAAGTCCTCCTTAGGCAGCCATTTCACTTCTGCAAGGACCTTGTAAAGACATTTTTCCTGCCACCACCCTCAATTTGTCTCTGGGTCTTCCACTTTTTGCTCCTAATCTTGACCTTTGGGGACAAAAAGAACAAGTGTAATCTCTCTTCTACATGAAAGCACTTCAAATACTTGTACATAGCTATCATTTTCCCCTTAAGCTTCTCTTTTTCAGACTGAAAATACCTAGTCCCTTCTACAGATTCTGGCATGGCATGACGTGAGCTCAAGGGTCTTCCCCATTCTGGGTGGTGGTCTCCAGATGTTCTCTAGCTCCTCACTGCTCATTCCTATACATGGTACCCCAAACTGAACATAGTGCTTAGGAAGTGTTCTGATCATGAAGCTATCATGGAAACTCTTCATGGGGCCCAAGATGACATTATTCTTTTCAGTCCATCCTATCACACTGTTGACTCTTCTTAAGCCTCATGTCCACTGAAATGCCCTGAACTTTTGATGACAAAATGCTTTCTAAGCATGTTTCCCACATCTTATGCTTGTCAAGTGAATCTGTGACCCGAGTGTCTCAAATTGCAGAAAAGGGAAGAGAATGGAATTTGCAAACTACAGACAAGTGAGATTAACTTCAGCTCCTCCATTAAAAACCTAGGAAATGATTAAAGAGATAGTTAATGAACATCTAGAGGAGGAAATGGTGATCAGACAACATTTTCATCTTATGAGATTCAGCAGCTTTCCAGCTTGCTAAGACTTTTTTGATTCTTAGTTTTGTCATACTTGGTGTCAGCCATCAGCTCTCTCGGTTTTGTGTCATCTGCAAGTTTGAGAAGCATGCCGCTTAGACCTTTACGAAAGTGACTGATAAAAATGTTGAGCAGCAAAGGGCCAAGTACTAGTCGCTGGAGCCTTCCATTAGCAAAGCCCTTCCAGAGAGACATCAAACCAATAGATTCAACCCTTCAACCAGTTCCAAAACGATTTAATGGTATTATTGTGAAATCATCTCTCCATCTCCTCTACAGGACTAAGATGAAATACTTTGCTAACATCAAAGTAACAGAAAGTAGTTGGAACATTCCCCTGAGCTACTGATCTAGCAACCCTGTCAAAGAAGGAAATGAGATTCGTCTTGCCTAACCTGTTCTTGATGAAGTCATACTGACCTTTGTGATCACCATTTTCTTTCCTAGATGTCCATTAACTATCTCTTTAATGAGCCTTTTTGCCAGGAATTGAAGTTAGGCCATTTTGTCCATAGTTTGCAAATTCCATTCTTGCATCTTTTAACTGGCTCAGTGACCACGTTACTTCCTTTCAATACTGAAGGATGTCGTTCTTTATCCTCCAGGTAACTTCAACTCATAAAGTGTAGCCAGGTGCCCTCTTCCCATGGCCCTACTAATCTTAGGAACTAACTCCCCGTTAGCCACTCTTGTTCTGTCCTTCCCTATTCTAAAAGGTCATCCTCCTTGGCAAAGAAAATAAGAACTGAGTAATCTTGTCTTTTCTGTAATGTTTTATCATCTCTAAGCATCTGTTCTAGTCTTCCTTTAATCTTCTTTCCCCCAGTATAGCTAGTAAAACCCTCTTTGTTGTCCTTGGCTTTTCTTGCCAGCCTTGGCTCATTCTGAAGCATTGCAGTCCTAGTGCTATTTGTATAGTATCCCACCATGTTTTTATATTTGTCTTCCATTACCTGTCCTTGATACTATTGTCTGTATATGTCCTTAAAAATAATCCAGGTTGGTTAGTGAACTCTCTGTCCCTTTTTCTCAGCATCAAAAACATTTTTTTTCCCAGAATTTCAGTCTTAAGAGCCCCATCTTCTTATCCTTTGGAAGTATAGTCCAGCACCCTGTCTTCCCCCGCAGTTCTGTCCTTGGCAGCCTTCTCTTTCTACACTCTCTCCCTTGACCATCTCATTTAGTCCTGTGGTTTCAATGACCACCTCTGTGTGGATGATTTTCAGATCTGGATCTCTGGTCTGAAGCTTCTTTTGTGCATCAAAATTGCATCTTTTTTTTTTTTCGTTTTGGAGGGGGTAAGGTAGGGCAGTTGGGGTTAAGTGACTTGCCCAAGGTCACATGGCTAGTTTTTGTGTTAAGTATCTGATGCTGGATTTGAACTCGGGTCCTCCTGACTCTAGGGCTGGTGCTCTATTCACTGTGCCACCTAGCCACCCCTGCATTTCTTTCTATAGGGCATCTCTACTTGGATGTCTCAGGCACAATGAACTCAACATATCCAAAAGTGACATGACTTTCCCCCTAAAACTACTTCACCTTCTTATGTCATTATTTCTACCTTTGGTACTACCATTAACCTGCTTCTCTCCCCATCCCCACCCTCCTACTGCTTGAAACTTTGGGTTATCCCTGACTCCTCTATCTACTCTATTTAGTAAACAGGTCTCATCTGTCTCATGCCTGATGCATCTACCAATTTAATTATCACTCAACAAGCTATGATTAGGCACCAACCATCACCTTGCACTCTGTTAGATGGAAGGGACACAAAGACAAATTAAATGGGCCTTGCCCTTGAAGAGGTTAGATTCTATCGAAGGAAACTAAATGTACATACAGGTAAAAGTTATGTAAATCTGAAATTCATAAAAAGCAAATATTAAATAGATACAAGGGAATTTGGTGGAAGGGAATGCTAGCAGCTGGAAGTCTCATGGAAGACATCATGAAGGAGTATACTATTCTTGAATTGGACTTTCAAAGTAAGACAGGGGTCCTGAGAGATAGAGGTGAGGAAATAATCCATTACAGGCCCTATGGATAGTCTGTGCAAATGCATGGAGACCAAATAATTTCTGCTTAGGATTTTCTCAAGATGGAATGCTGGTTGTAAGGAACAGCAAATAGGCCAGTTTTGCTAGACCAGAGAGTACATGAAGGAGAGAAAGTAAAGCAAAATATTCTGGAAAGGCAGGCTGAAGCCACATATGGAAGGGTTTCAGTACTAATCATTTAAAAGCCAACATGTCCAAAACTGTGCTCATTCTCTTTTCTTTTCAAGCCCTCTTCTCTTCCTCATTTCCCTTTAATGCTGAGGGTACTGCCTCTTCCCAGTCACCCAGGCTTAGGGGTCCGCCAGACCGAGGGGTCATCTTGACTCCCCACTCTTTCACAGCCCCATCCAAACCATTTCTCCACACATGGTATCTCTCTCTACACCCACTTTTCTCCTCTTGCACTAGCTTGCTGGTTGGTCTACCTGCCTCATGTGTTTTAGACACAGTCTACTACCAATCAGTGTCAGATTGATTTCCTTAAACTAGCCTGTCTGCCCATGTCACCCCCTATTCAGCCAAGGCCAGTGGCTCTCTATTGCCTCCAGGATTCAAAATAAAATCCTGTTTGACATTCAGAGGCCTTCCCAATGAGGCGCCTTACTTTCCTGTGTTTTTTACACCTCCCTCCGTCCCCATCCCTCACTAAATACGCTGATCAAGGGACGCTGGCCTTCTTTACTGTTCCTCTGTCTCCAAACTCCATGGATTTTCAGTGGCCCCTCATGCCTGGAATTCTCTACCACATCTCTACCTCCTGGCTCCCCTTCTCACTAAAATTGGAGAAGTCTTCCCTATTCTCCTTCATTCTAGTGCCTTACTTCTACTATCTCCAATCTATCCTGAATACATCATTTGTACTACGATATTTTTCGGGCTGCCTCTGAGTCCGCCTCCACCATTAGGCTGATTTCCTTGAAAGTTGGGGCTGTTTTTTGCTTTTCTGTATATCCCTATCACTTAGCTCAGGGCCTGACCTGGCCATTAGGTGACTAATTGAAAGGGGTGCTTTAGGAAATTCAGTCAGGCATTGATATGTAATACCATGCCTAGGAATTGCATATCTATTCATTTGCAAGCTCTTGACATGTTTTTTGGAAAGCTAATGTGTTTGGGAACCCAATTCTGGGCTTAGTGCTGGTTAGAGCAGAGAGCTGACTCATCTTCCAGGGCCTATATACCACCAGTTCCCAAAGAAGCTGATCATTCTATCTATCATTCTATGTGATACTCCAGGCAGTTCTGCCCAGGCATAAGGAAATGCCCAGTCCTTGGACACAACTCGCTTAAGGGCAAGCTCAGTGATACATCTCATTTTCAGATACTAAGGCAATACAGGGGGAGATGCAGAGATCTGCCATATATTTGGCACCATGAGACCGCCACAGTTTTTGATACCATATTTTTGAGATGGTCAGAAGATCATCTTGGCAGGTAGGGGCTTCATATGCTATCTAGTCCCACCTCATTACAAACAAGGAAACTGGTAGTACCTAGTGAGGTCACACAAGAAGTAAGCATGAGGTGGGGTTTGATCCTTTATACTGTAACCCTGGAATCAAAGATCTTTCCACTCTTATCATAAGATCAATCACTTCAGCACAAATAAAGTGTCTTAGATGAGAAAGGACCTCTGAACTAGGTCTCATGAATGTGGATTCTGCTCTCAGTTCTGCCATTAAATCACTTGGAGATGTCAGTTGGTCAGTTCCCTTCCTAAACTGCAGTGCCTAAAAGTGATTGTCCAGACGTGGCCTGATCTGGGAAGATGGGGCATGACGGCCTCCCGTGTTCTGGGCACTGGCTCTTGGTGTAGTCTAAGCGTATATTTACTTTATTTTTTTAGCTTCCTATGTATTATATTGGTGATTCATATTGAGCCATGTTCTAGTGTTTTTCGAACTCCTCTGTGTGCCTTTGTGTTTACGAAGTTGAATTTAGGTCTTCTAACTCCAAGAACCGTGACCTTTCTGCTCTATTACATTACCTAGCATACAAACTACGTAAGCTTGCTGGCCCCTTGTTAACTGATCCATAAAATGAAGGGGCCGCAAAAACAAATAAATGAAGGGTTTGGATTATATAATTTTTAAGGTTCCCCCTAAGCCTCCTGCTGATCTATTATTTTGTGAACTGATACGTTAGTAGGCTCAACAAGGACAAAAACGTGCATTTATTGTGTTGGCCAGTGGTGATCCTTAAGCAGAAGAATTCATTCTGGCAGCAGGGCATAGTCAATTTTGTTTTTATGTGGAAGTGAATTAACATTTGTCTGCTAAAGTCTCCTTGTCTTCCTTGTCCCTTTTTGCCATGGAAGTAACCAGGGAATTCCCCAAAGCCAAGCCAACAGAGTGCCTGTCTTGGCAACTCCTTTTAAAGCTGGGAAGGCTGGCAAGGCTTTGAACTTGGGTCTGGTGAGAGATTTTGTGAAAGCTGTTCAAGGACCACAAGGACCAGCCTAGCACAGTTTGAGGGGTCCTTTTATGAGAGTGGCACCAGGAGAACACATTTTTTGGTCAGCTTTTTTTTTTTAATAGGTGAAATTTTATTTTTCTGATATATTTAAAAACTGCTTTGGGCACGGTGTTTATTGGTAAACACATAGCATTATACAGGGAATTCATCAGCAGCTAAAATATATGCCATGTTTTTAAAAAAAATACATTTTGAGTTTTTGTTTTTACATCACTTATATTTTCTAATGTGTTCTTTTCCCTTCAAGAGCTATCCCTTATAACAAAAAGAAAAAAAACACAGCTCAGGAAAACCAACTAATGCACCACAAAAGTCTGACATATTTATTGTTCAATATCCAGTCTCCCGTCTTTGAGAGGAGTGTTTTCTCTTCCCTCTTCTTTGGAGTCAAGTTTGGTCATTCTGCTCCCCTAAGTCTTCATTTCTTGAGTTGTTCTTTCCCTTAGCATGGCTTCCGTCATTGTGTATCAGTTTTGGTTCTGCTTCTCACTCTGCATCAGTTCATGTGAAGTCTTCTTAATATTCATCATATTCCTTGTTTTCACAGCACAGTAATGTTACCCAATCAATGGACATCTACTTTGTTCCTCGTTCTTTACTACTATAAAAAGTGCTGCTCTAAAATTCTAACATAGAGGTTTTTCTTTTTGGTCAGTGACCTCCTTAGTCAACTTTTAAAGACTGTCTACAAAAGAAAGGACTACATCAACGCATGCCATTGAAATCATGGATCTATGAATAATTTAAATTAATTTTGCTTTGAGAGTTTTACAGCATCCTATAAGCTAACTAGAGATACTCTGGGATTTCATAAAACCAGATCTAGAACTCATTGGCTAAGATATGAGTGAATTCAGTTATTTCGCTGACACTTTCAAAGAAATTCTTCTAGGGATTCTTGAAAGCCAGTAGATGAGCTTACCTAGGCCCCATCCTACTGAAGGCACTTGTTTGAAGATCTGGCATTAGGGGTGGGGGTTGATTTCCCCAGAAAAGATTCAGAGATCAGCAAAGTTGAGACTCTAGCGCCAGCTAAATCAGAACAGGAAAAGTCCTTCAGAGGCCTTGAAACCAACCACTAGGACAAAGCATAGAGTTTGGAACCAGGCATGGGTAGTTTCTTTATCTGCCTCCCACTAAACTGATTAAATATGGAAAAGAATACCATATAGATGCAATTGCCAAATCCCTATGGGCAAGAAAGCCCTCCTCAATACAATTCTGAGAGTGACTCTCTGCTCCCTGAAGATGATACCCTACCCCCCTAGAACAAATATATCAAATTTTTAATTGGGGCAATAACTTCAAATGACTCCTTTTCCAGCTTGGCTCCCATGGGCTTCATCTCTCACTGTGATTAGCAACAACATGGCAGCAGATCTTCCCTTCTGGGGAACAGTCACCATTTGATACAAGTATTATGAACCTATTTGCCTTTGGTAATATACAAAACAAGTCAGATATGAAACCTACTAAGAAGGAACAAGCAATAAAACACTGAATAAACATGCTAATACACACACAATGCACCTTTTAGTAAGTCCCATATATAGGGTGGGGAGGGCAAGAATATCATTTTTTTATCTGGTTCTCTCAAGTCCTGGGAGGTAACTAGAGGCCTGGTGGCTGGGTAAATGGTGTGACTAAACCAAGGAACATTTATAGAGCACTCACATGCAGATGCGTGACATCGAATTCCTGCTCTGAGCCACACAAAGAGGGAAACAGACTCTGAGATGCTGTTTGTTTCCTAAATGTTTTTGCTCCCTCGGAAAGGGAAAGAGGTAGAGAGCAAGAGGAGGGGGGAGTAGAGGAGGGGGAGTAGAGGAGGGAGAGAGAAAGACAGGAGTTAGAGGAGGGGGGAGAAACAGAAGAGTTAGAGGAGGGGAAGTAGAGGAGGGAGAGAGAGGAGTTAAAGGAGGGGGGAGAAAGAGAGGAGTTAGAGGAGGTGGGGAGGATGAGAAAGTGCTGCGGAGCCCCAGAACATAGGAAGGGGCGCTTTACACCTGGCTTGACGTCTACCTGCTATTGTGGATGCTCACTATTAGGGAATCGCACGTTTGAGTCAAGGCTAGAGCACAAAGGAACCTTAGAAATCATCTTGTCCAACTCCCACTGTAAGGGAAAAAAGACCCCAATGTGTAACTTGCCCTGATCGTACAACTAGTTCATGACAGAACTGGAACTAGAAAATAGATTTGTCAGTATTCTTTCCATCCCATTCTTGTCTTGTGTGCCTGGAGGGATAAAGCCTTAAGCTGGATATTTTATCCACTAATATTTTATCGGTCACTAACACTTTTAGTGTAAACTTGTTTATCAGAACCTTCTCAAAGCCAGTGAGCCAGGAACAAGCTGTGATAGGAGGGCTGGAGAGGAGGGGCAGAGCCTAGGACACTGCCCAAGGACAGCAAGATGGTGGGAAGCAGTATGCATAGATGTGGGTGCCAAATAAATTCTACCTATTTCAGAGAAAAGGCATAAGATACTTTGATAAAATGGTAGGATTCCCAAGATCCCTTTTTGTTGTGTTTTGTTTGTTTTTGGAGGGGGGAAGGCTGGGTAGTTGGGGTTAAATGACTTGCCCAAAGTCACACAGTTAAGTGTTAAGTGTCTGAGGCTGGATTTGAACTCAGGTCCTCCTGACTCCAGAGCTGGTGCTCTATTCACTGCACCACCTAGCCGCCCCTATTCCTATTCTTTAAAAGCAAGATATAAGGCAGTTAAGTAAATTTTGCGTCAGCCAGTCTAATGGAGGCACAGGGTAGCCTCACACAAATTCTCCCAAGGAAAGGGCTATGGAGGGAGTAACAAGTACCTAGACCAAACTCTTCCTACTGACTGAAACAATGTAATTAATGCACTTTCTTGATTTTTGTTTTTGATTCTGACTTTGTAAGTACCAGGAATGAACTTAGTGAGAAAAACTTAATGTAGGCAACTCATCTCCAACTTGGTCTTAGACTACTGCAGGGGAGTGTGTGTCTGAGCCAGGACTTGTGCTGAAGCCATTCTGACTCCATCCACTCTATCCTCTTGTGATTGAGGGTTCTTAAAATTAAATGAATACATTAAAACTCACCTTTCCTAAACTGGCCCAATAGCCACCACACTTCATGGTGTAGTGCTTGAAACAACCTTCAGTGTTTCCCCAGCCCAAATCAAGAAGCCCACCACAAAGAGAAATCATTGGGACCAGATTTTTAAATATTTTATTACATAATCTTTTCATGGCACCATCAGGAGTAACAGAAAACGTTATTCCCAGTTTCTAAACCACATCCTGAAAAATATACATTTTATTTATATATTTATATTAATAACACCCCACCCCATAATCCCACCACCTAACTGTAGATCTTTCGCTTAAAGCAGGAAACTATTCTCTTCAGTAAGAAAATATATATGGAAGCTAAATGAAAAATACAGTTAGAAGAATTACTGGAGCAGCTTGGTCCTGGGAAGGGGTAAAGGGCTTAAGTCTCTAGGCTCAGCAGGATGTGCAACTGGGATCCATTAAAGGTGAGAGGTATAATGTATAAAAAGGCAGCGTAAATTCAAGGTGGGCTCTGGCTTTCTTGGTCCATTAGGAGATGGCCTTCGCCTCAGGGAGAAAGGCTTCCCAGTACTTCACCAGCTGCAAAGAAGCCAGAGTAGAGGACAGTGAAGAAGCCCCCAGCAGAGCCACCTCCCCAGCATGTCCCAAGCAGGAGGAGACCACTGTGACCCCACTGTCACCAGAGAGCTTCCCATCTACCTCTGGTCTCTTAGTGACTGGCTCACTGAGAAACAAAGCATAGCAAGAGGAAGGGTGCAGAGAACAGGCCTGACCACTGCCCCGCCCACCAGGCCACGAAACACCACGCCCTAGCAGTCCTCATGCTTGTCAAAGGGAGTCAGGACCAAGGGCAGTCTGACATCAGGCTCCTGAGCCTAGTCTGATAGCAGGCCTCTTCTCAGTGCCTAAGGCAGGGGCCATCTGGGAGCCTTCATGCACCACTGGGTGATACGTATCAGAAAGCTGTCCGGAATTAAGGAACCATTTAGTATAAATTTTTGACTAGAAACCTGTTCTCATGAGGAAACATCATGAACTGAGCACTTACAACTTACAAGGTGCTAAGGGTGGCATATAAAAAAACTTAATAACTAGGGTCAAAACTACCACCTCCTACCTAGTCAAGGTCCCAGACTAACAACATACCAACGGCTATTTTAGTTGCCCTCTCTGGGGACCAAGACAAAACCAGCCCGTCTGGAAGGTCCTCTGAAGAGTCAAACTAACCTTTGAAAGAAAGGCAACAAAACGGCACAAGGCAGAAACAGTCACTCACCTGCTGCTGTGAGTACAGAAGGGTTTCAAGGTACTTGATCACATGGTTTCTGAAGTCCTTGGATTTCTCTTTCTAGATGAAACGAGATACTGTACTGAGGTCCTAGAAGTTCCTCCTCTCCACATGGGAGAGGGAGGGTTAACGACTAGCTGACAAGGCCCAGCCTCAGAAAGCAGATCCAGAAGGTGGATGTGTAATGTTAATGGATGTAAGATTCCCCGCCCCCCTCACCCACCATTAACAGGCCTCAGGTGAAGCCCATTATTGCTTAGGGGAGGCTGGCTCCTAGGAAGGCTTTCACACCTTTTGCTAATTTCTAAATAGGCACTGAGTCAGAAGGGTTGTGATGCCTTCTGGCTCTGAGAAGACAGAGAGAGAGAGACAGAGTGAGTGAGTGTGTGTTCGTGTTCTGAGTTGGTATTTTGCTTTGGGGGCTCACTGATGAGATCTGATGAGATTCCGTGGTCAAGATGCTGAGTGGCTGTATGTTCAGAGCTCCCCGGCTGCTCTCTCAATCCAGGGATGTATGTAAAGCATACAATTGATTCAGGCATTCAGAGCCCTGTTTGCTGGTCTTTATTTCTCTGCTTGTATTTTCTCTGAAGTTCAGGGTGCTGACTTTTTCCTTGAACAAGTCAATGTGATTAAAGAAGATTGCTGATGTCTTAAACAGCTATCTTTCCTAGTAAAGCAGGTCTAAGACCCTGTGCTAGCCGTCTTCCTGGATATGCCAGTGTGGCTGCCACTACAATCTGTCATCTTGGACAGCATAGGAGCTCTGTCCTATAAAGATGGGAGAGGGAGGGAGGGGGAGCAGTTCAATCTCATACCATCTGAAGACAGAGGGAGAGTAATACTCATAGGAGCCCTGGAGAGAGAAGCTCAGCAAAGGGACCCAAAGAACGTTTGAGAGAGAAACAGCTCATGGCACAAATGAAAGGGTAGCAAACCAAAGCTAGAGAGTAGAGCAAGAGAGAAGAAAGGGAGTCATATCATACCTCAAACCTTATCACTTCTTTGCGGACCACTGCTGAAATTCGTTCAAAGTCCCTTTCATACTGAGTCACACGAGACTCCCACTGGGCAGAAAAGAGAAAAAACAATTCTCTCAGTGTGTGCTGATGTATCCCCAGAAGCGTGAGTCGCAATCCTCCCCTCTCTCACGAATTGCTACACACCAGTAATGGAACTCACACGGAGGGGGCTGCTGGGTCTATCACCTTTGCCAGTGGTTGATCACAGAGCAAGATGTTACCATATGAATAGTCACAGGCTATTCAGAATCACTGAGAAAACTAGTGATGTTTTAGGGAAGTCCCAGAGAATACAAGCCAAACTGGAAAGAGGAAAATATACCAAGGTGCAGAAATAACCCTGGCTGGGCATACGGAAGAGACTTCTTACTCCTCTAGTCAGAGGGGTACTACCATTATGGGGCCAGATACTGGCTGAAAGAAGATCCAGTGCAGAGTTTATACAGAAAATAACTAACGAGATTAGCTTGAATTGTCAAGCCTGTCATTTGGGACAGCTATACCTTATCTACTTTGAGCACCTTTTAGGAAAAACAATGAAGAGATTTGCTACAGACTAGCTTGTTGTTGCTCAGGGCTTTCAGTCCTGCCTGACTCTTCTTGAGCCCACTTGGGTTTTCTTGGCAAAGATACTACAGTGCTTTGCCATTTCCTCATTTTACTGAAGAGGAAACTGAGGCAAATAGTGACTTGCCCAGGGTCACACAGCTAGTAAGTGTCTGAGGTCACATTTGAACTCACTAACAGACTCAGAGGAGGGCAGATTCAAAGAAGAAAAGTTAGCAGAGCTGGGCAAGACCACTTTATATTAGGAACTTAGACAGCATTTTATATGAAACACTCATTCAGAGAGCTAGTATTTCATACCAGCCCTCAGTCCCACTAGTGTTAGAGCAGTGAAATGAAGCCTCTGGCACAAGAGCCCGTGTTGCTGGGGGGCGGGAAAGGAGGACCCTTCTACCTGGATGCACTTACTTCTGCAATCTCATCTTTGGCTTGCTGCAGCTTGTCAGGTTTATTGGCCCACAGAAGCCTGGCCTCAGTTTCCCGTTTCTTCTGCAACATGGTCTGGGCATCCTGCCAACGTTGCCAAGTCTTCATTCGATGGTCAAAGGCACCCTACGAAGAACAGTTAAGACCCAACATTTGGCAGTTATCCATAATTTTGGGGGTAGGACATCCCCAGGGTGTGGAATTCTACAGTTATATGAAAAAATGCTCTAAATCACTATTGATTAGAGAAAGGCAAATTAAAACAACTCCAATATACCACATGATACCGATCAGATATGACAAAAATGGAAAATGCTGGATGTTGGAGGTGATGTGGGAAAACTGGGCCACTAATGCACTGCTGGTAGAATTGTAAACTGATCCAGTCATCCAGGAGAGCCATTTGTAACTGCCCAGGGGACTATAAGACTGTGCATACTCTTCAATCCAGCAATACCACCACTGCTAGGTCTATATCCAAAGCCATCCAAAAAAAAAAAAAAAAAGGGAAGAGCACTTATCTGTACAGAAATATTTATAGCTGCTTTTTTTTGGTGGTTGCTAAGAATTAACTGGAAATCAAAGGGATGCCCGTCAATTGGGGAATGGCTAAACAAGTTGTGGTATATGATTGTAATGGAATATTATTGTACTGTAAGAAATAACAAGTAGGATGATTTCAGAAAAACCTGGAAAGACTTATATGAACTGATGCATAGTGAACAGAATCAGGAGAACACTGTATATACTGTGTTATAAAAATCTATGAATGATTTAGCTATTCTTAGCAATACAGTGATCCAAGACAATCTTGAAAGATTCATGATGAAGCATTCTATTTGCTCCAGAGAAAGAACTGGTCATGTTTAGATACAGACTCAAGCATCCTATTTTTTCCATTTTTTTTGTTCCAGTCTTGTACAAAATGACTAATATGGAAATGTTTTACATAATTGCACATGTATAACCTATATCTGATTGCTTACCATTTCAGGGAAGGAGGGAGAGGGAGGAAGAGTTTGGAACTCAAAACTTTTATGTAAAAAAAAAAAAAGGATTTTATCAGAGAAAAAAAGACATGGAATGACTCATGAACTGATTACAAAAAAGTAAACAGAACGAGAACAATTTATAACACCAAGAAGATCATAAATACAAAGTTCAATTCTGACTGATAGCTGTTCTGCAACTGATCAATCTCACAGAATTGCCCAGGTATTGAGAAGGTAAATGATTTGACAAGCATCACAGAGCTAGTGGTGTCCAAGGAAAGACTCAGATTCAGGTCATCTCGACAACGAGGCCTGCTCTTTATCCACAGTGCCACACTGCCTCCTGCCCTCTGACATGACTCTTGTCCATATCCTCCATAGGTCATCCCTCCTTCTAGCCATGTGGAACTAACTTGTCATCTTTTTTACTCATACATTTCTTTGGCAACATCCTTTATATGGTTTTACTTTTATAATTTGTTGTTAGAGCCCATTCATATCCACCATGGACCTCATCCTTTGTGTAATCCTTAATTTCAAATTTTAAACTATAGCATTCTCTTTAACGAGCAAGTCTCAAAGTCAAGATGACCCGAGTCTAAGTCCTGCCTTGGACACCACTAGCCCTGTGATCCTGGATAAATCATTTACCTTCTCTATACCCGGGCAATTCTGTAAGACTGATCAGTTGCAGAATAGCTGTCAGTCAGCACTGATGGAGGATGTTTCTTCACCAAACTGCTTTCTTGCCCTTGGAAGCATTCGAGGCTCTGGGGGTACAGAGAGAAGGATGAAGCCACTGCTGTGCTGGGGAGATGGCATTCTGCTGGAAGGAAATATGTTTCCAGAAATCAACAGAAAATAGATATATGGTAAATGATTCAGGGAGATGGAAGCATATCACAACTATTGTTGTGTCTGGTCTTCGTTTTTCAAGAGACTATGGCATCAGGGAAATGATGATCTAACTTGGAGTTGACTGATTTCAGTGAGGAAGGACTGTGCAAGGTCACCAGCCTCACTTTCTCTTCCAGAGGTTACAACTATAAGGGGCAGCTAGGTGGCACAGTAAATAGAGCACTGGCCCTGGAGTCAGGAGGACCTGAGTTCAAATCTGGCTTCAGACACTCAACACAAAAACTAGCTGTGTGACCTTGGGCAAGTCACTTAACCCCAACTGCCGTCCAAAAAAAGCAAAAATTTAAAAAAAAATCACAACTATGCAGGAATACCAGTTTAAAAATAAAGAAAGACCCCTTTTTTTCCTGGAAAAGTTTGGAGTCACTAAAAGAACTTACTGATTTCCAAAGAGCAACCCAGCCCACCTTCTTCTTTTGCATAAAATTTCAAGTCTAATTCATTCTCTGCAGTTTCTGTTCAAGACATATATACCAATAGACAAGCTCTATAGGTTGTCCATCTGACAGGATATCATTGTCTGGACCACTGACCCTCTTCAGCCACTTTTTTCCCTATGTAGATAGTTAGATCAAATTCTTAAGTGAATACAGATCCTATCTGAGAATGTTCCAGGGCTTGATATCACTGGATAAAAGGTGCACCTGCATGACCTCATCAGCCATGGGTGATCCCTTTACACCTCAGACTCTATACTACAACTCCTCTTCATCACTACCAGTAACTCCTCCCTGGTTAATGACTCATAGTATTAACAATCAGAGTCAACAGTTTTTTTTTTCCATGATTGTATGAACATCTGTCTTCAAAAGAACAGAAACAGAGGGCTGAATAGGAACCTGAATTTCCACTACATAGAGCTTGCTGGTTTTCTTGGGAAGTATGATTCAAATTAAACATCAACATCATATCTCCAACACTACCATGGCAGAAAGCTCACATGCTGATAGAGGCAGAGATGCCACCTTGCTGGAAGAGTCTTGAAGGCGGTATGGTGGTGAGACAGATAGAGAGATTGTGGATCTAGAGGTGGGAGTGGCCTTAGAAGCCATCAAGACCAACCCTTTCATTTTATAAATGAAGAAACTGAGGTATCTTGAGATTAAATGATTTGCCTGGGGAAGGAAGTATTTTTGGAACAGAGTTTAAGGCAAGTTCATGCTGGGGATGGGGGACAATGGGTACAAACATATAGGTAGCAAAGGAGAAGATGTAAACTGTATGAACAGAAGTAGTTAAGACTGGAAAAATTTGGATTTAGTCAAAAAGCTACACCTGAGGACCTAGAGGGCCCCATCTGGCCTCAAGGCCACAGGTTCCCCACCCCTGATAAAGGTTTCTGGGTGGGAACAGGGAAGAAAGGGTGTTTAAATCAAGATCAAATCCATATTGCAGGAATATTACTTGTACAGCAGTGTTTAGAATGTATTTGGGCAAAAAACTAGATAATAGGAGAATAGTTAGGAGACTATTCCAGTAGTCCAGAGGAAGCATGATGAAAGCCTGAACTAAAATTGAATCCAAATTTGATAGGATTTGGCTACTAACTCTTCTCTTGCCTCTCCTCTACAAAGAAATCACATTCTTTCCCAATATAGCTCTCCCTTTCTCACCTAATGAACAAAAAATAAAAAAGAAAGGGAATCAGGGAAAACAGTCTGGTCAAATTAACCAACACAACTACTAAGTTTAACTATATATACAGTATTCTACAGCCATGGTTTCCTCAACTCTGCAAAGAAGAGAGGGAGGTATTCTCATATTTCTTCTTCAAGATCAAACTTGGTCATTATAACTACACAACATTCCATTTCGATTTTTTTGGAGGTGTTATTGTCTCCACATTTTGCAGTCTTTGAGTATATGACATTTTCCTGGTTCTGCTTGCTTCAGCTAACATCAGGTCATAGAAATCTTCCCTGCTTCTCTGTATTACTCCTATTCATTGTTATGGCACAATAATATTCCATTACATTCTCAAACCACTATTTGTTTAGTCATTTCCCAACCAGTGGTCATTTGTTTCAGTTCTTGCTACTGTAAATGTTTTGGGGTACAGATTAGAAATCCTACATGCAGATTTTTTTCTCAGTCAACTTCTTACCTTTTTATCCTAGCTTAATGATTTTTATCCTTACAAAAACTTTTCAGTTTAATATTCTTGAAATTAGCTAGCTTATCTTTGTGATCACCTTGTTGGTTAAAAACTCTTCTACTTAGCCATGGCTGTGGAAAGATGGCGATGTAAAAGGAAACAGTATCAATAAAAAAATTTAAAGATGTTGTTAAGCTCAAAACTGAGTAAAGGCTGATGAGGAAGCAAAGAACACACACAGACACACACACTTTCTCTCTCAAAAATGACTTTTGCATGAGAAGGATTTAGAGCTAAGACAAGAAGATGTTAAGAGCACACTTAATGCCTCTTGATGGATTCATCAGGCTCAGATGAATTACATCCTTTGGTATGGAAAGAAATGGAAAATGATTGCTTAGTAATTATTACTACAAGAGTGTGGGAAAAAAGAAAGGTGCCATCGCATCAGTGCTCTGGTATTTTTTTTTCTTTTTGGAGGGGGGAAGGTAAGGCAATTGGGGTTGAGTGACTTGCCCAAGGTCAAAGGGCAAGTGGTTTAAGTGTCTGAGACTGCATTTGAACTCAGGCCCTCCTGACTCCAGGGCCAGCACTCTATTCACTGCACCACTTAAGTCACACCTCTGGTATTTTTTTTTTAATAGAAGAGAACAAATTCTGTAAGCTTGATTTTGATTCCCAGGAAAATTCTAGAATGGATCATGAAAGAGATGGCTGATGAATATCTAAAAAGTAAAGTAGTGATCACAAAGAACCAGTTCAGTCTAATCAAGTACAGATCGGGCCAGAATAACCTACCCCATTTTATAACAGGATTACCAAACTGGAAGAATGACAAAGACTTAACTGGATTTCAGCAAAGCATTAGCCAAAAGTTCCTACTGTTCCTGATGGAGAGATAAGGACTACACATTAATACAATTAGATGCATTTGGAACTGCGTGAATGGCCAGATTCAAAAAGCAGTCTTTATGACACCAGGCTAACCCAGCTATTTAATGTTCTCTATCAAAGATAAAGGCATAGAAGACATATTCACCCAGAGGTGCAGATGACACAACTAGGAGGGGTAGCTAATGTAATGAATGACTGACCTGAGATCTAAAAAGATCTTGACAAGTTAGAACTGTATGTAAGTTGATAAAATTCAATAGTGGAGAGTGTAAAGTCTTACAGTCATGTTTAAAAAAAAGTGACTTTACATATACAAGATAGAAGGAACCATAATTAGGCAGCAGTTTGTTTGAAAAAGCTCTAGATTTTAGTGGACCCCAAGTACAACATGAAACAGCTAGGTAACATGGCAGCCAAAAAAAAAAAAAAAGCAAATGTAAAATTTCGGGTCACATTAAAAGAGGTATAATTTCCAGGAATAAGGTCTCTTTGTATCCCTCCCTTCTCACACCAATCCAGAATATTATATTTAATTGTGGAGCCTACCATTTAAGAAGCACACTGCTAAGCCAGAGAGTATGCAGAGAAAGGCAACCAAAACAGTGAAGGAGCTTCAATCCATATCATGAGGATCAGTGGGAGGCACTGAAGCTGTTTAGCCTGAATAAGAAAAGCCTACGGGAGGAAGGGGATAAGACTTAGTTTCAAATATTGGAAGGGCTCTTGTGTGAAGAGAGACTGGATTTCTTCTGTTTGGTGGAACCAGAAGCACTGGGTGGAAGCTGCGAACAGTCCTGTTCAGGCTGGATGTCAGGAAGACTTCTTAATGATCAGAACTGTTCAAAGGGGTGCCTTGCCTGGCACATAGTAGGTACTTAATAAATGCTTGCTAACTGACTTATGGAATTTTCCCTCCAGAGGGTTCTCCACGCAGAGGCTGTTTCATGGGGACAGAACAGATGCCTGCTGAGGTTTCTTCCAACTTGAAGGATGTGACATACAGGACCTAAAGATAATACTTCACTGAAGCTCAGGCAAGGATGCTATCACAAAGGGGAGAAAGTCAGGAGAAAGGAGAGCAATTAAGGCTGTAGGAGACTTACAGTTTAAGAAGAAGAGACTGCAAAACTGAGTGAGAAACCATCTGGTTCTATAGCAGGGATGTCTAGACTCACAGAAACAATTCCTACAGCCACAACTTGACTAAGAAAACACAAGTTAACATTATGTTGTGTTGTATTTTTATTTATTTGGTTTAACACTTTCAATTACATTTTAATCTGGTCTGGGCTGCACTGTGGAGTTCCTGGCAGTGAGTTCAGTACATGTGTCCTACAAGGTATCTGCCTCATGTTTTTTCCTGATATCAAATCTCAAAACCAAGGTTCAACATTCCTAGGGCTCTAAAGAGAATGTACAAGAGTCGTCATCATTTACAAGTGAATTCCTTTTCTTTACAGACTTCAAGCAGCTGCAGGAGATATCAAGAAGCAGAGGCTGGCTTTTTTGGGTACCTTTCTTTAGTTCCCCAATTCAGAAGTCTAGGGGATGCGTTCCTGGTCTCCTGCAGCTTAGTTGATATTACTAAGAAAGACAGGAATAGGCAAAATCTTATGGAATGACCTTATGTCTCACCTCATTATAATTAGGTAACAAGTATTTATTAAATAATTATAGGCTAAGTAGTATCCTTGGTGACAGAGATATGAAGACAGAAACAGAAACAGTTCTTGCATTAAAGGAATATGTTATATTCTATTAGGGGAGGACATGATCACACAACTATAAACTATCCACGCAAAATAAATTACAAAGTACTGGGGGGAGTACTAGAAGCTTGGGGGAGGAGAATAAAGAAAAACTTCCCATCAGTTAGACTTCCAGAGATACAGGTGAGACTAGGACTGTACTCTAGGCACAGGAGGCAACCTGAGCAAAGGTCCAGATACACAAGTCAGATGATGGATCGCATGTGAGAAACAGCAAGAAAGCCACTTTGGGGGACCACAGAATGTGTCAAAAGGAGCAACACATAAGAAATCTGGATAGAGAAGCTGAAAAATAATAAACCATTCACCAGAGGCTATTTTTCCAATCATAACTCGGGCCTACTCCAGTGAGTTTTAGTTGCCATTATTCTAGGCTCAGAACAGAGGAAGAAGCAGCCACCCTCATTTTCCCAACACTAACCAACACTGAATGGCAATGAAGCTGGAGCCACTACAGTTCTCCAGAAGATCTGTCTAGGAGTAGTGATGTGTTCGTGGGACTATTAGTGCCACAAGACCAGAAGCCACGCTATGCTAAACTACTCTGGGAACTCCAGATGAGCCTCATCAGCTGAATCACCAATAAATAAGACTTCCCAGGTGCTGCAGAGCCCAGTAGCACAGTGTCCTCTGCAGAGCTTTGCCCAGAAATAGCTCCATTTTCAGATATATCTAGTATCAGGACACAGCTAGTTCTAGGAATTCCACTGGAGGTAATTCTTTAAGCCTCCTAGTCTTTATCATACCAGAGTTGGTGGCAAAAAGTAAAAAGAAAAATTCATGTAAGAGAATGAATAAACAGCTTCACTGTTCTGAATAAAGCGTGAACTCATAACAGAGATCATCCCCAGCCATGGCTATGTATGTAGATGCTTACACGCACACATGTGCCCCATGGCCAGGGGGTAGGAGATAGGCCTGTTTCAAGTCAGAGACTCACCTCCTCTGATGCTAGGTAGCAAACAGTTCTAAGGCTGCTTTTACAAGATGGACAGGAATGGAAAGAGTTCTAAATAAGTACTTGATTTTCAGTGTGGAGATGTTATTAATTTGTACCTGATATGAGCTAGGAGAGCGGCATGTGCCTGCAGGTCAGCAGTGCCGGGCCGGCCTTTGCTTCTGCAGTGACAGCATGTGCTGCTCACACTGAAGCACCACGTGGGTGAGAAGACAAGAAGATTTTTTTCCATCTCATGAGAGAGCAAGTTTCTCCATTAAAGATCTCCAACACACACAAGGAACTGATGCAAATTTATAATAAGAGCTAATCCCTAACTGATAAGTGGTCAAAGGATAGGGACAAGATGTTTTCAAGGGAACAAACCCAAATTATCAAGAGCCATATGAAAAAAAAAGAGTCCCAAGTCACTAATAACTAGAGAAATAGAAATTAAAGTAATTCTGAGGGGGTTCTACCTCATACCCCTCAGACCAGCCAAAGCTGACAAAAATGAAGATGACAAATGTTGGAAATTTCAGGAAAATAACATGTTATTATATCCTGTTGGTGGAGCTATGAATTGGCCATTCAGAAACACAATTTAGAACAATGCCCTAAAAGTCACTAAACTGTGAATACCCTTTGACCTAGTGATACCACTATTAGGCCTATGTCCCAAAGAGATGAAAGAAAAGGATCCATGTATACAAAAATATAACAACTTTTTGTAGTTGCAATGAACCGAAAACTAAAGGGGTTCCCATCCACTGGGAAGGGTTGAGCAAAGCATGGTATGTGAACCTAATGATAGAGAAAGTAAGGTATTAGCACAGTCCTGATACGTGGCAGGTGCTTAATACATTCTAACTGACTGATGGAATCCTATTTTGCCATAAGAAATAACCAAAGAGACAGCAAGATGAAACAGGAATGGACGGTGAGTAAAACGAGCAGACCTAGGAGAATGATTTATACAGAAACAACATCATCAGAATGACAAAACTCAAGAGTTCAAATCCTGCTTGAAAGACTTAATAGATGCCTGCCTCTGGCGAGTCACGGATGCTCAGCCGGCCTGTTTCTTCATCTAAACATGGAGATGATAAGAGCAGCTGTGGATAAAAGAGATATTTGTAAAGGGCTCTGCAAACCTTCCAGTGTTGTATGAAAGGATTATCACAGTGCAGTAACCAATCCAAGTTCCAGAGAACAAATAATGGATTATGCTGCTCACCTCCTGAGAGGGCAGGGATGGATTTAAGATGAAAAGGAGACACGCTCTTTTGCCAGGGGACAATTTTGGAATTTGTTCTGCTTGACTATGATTATTTGTTAGTTTTTCTTCCTTTTTTTAAATGGATGTTTGTGTGGGGAAAGGGATGAAGAAAGGAGGTAGAACACAGAGAAAATAAATGCCTAGTTGATGTCCCCTGACCCCCCCCCCCCAAAAAGAACTCCCTATGGCACAAATGCCTTATCAATTAGCTGTTAAGAGGGTAAAGCACACTAGGCTTCAAGGAGCCAGCCAGCTGGCCAGAAGAGAGAAGCAGAAGACCCCGTCATCCACTTCTTACAAGCTATAGTAAATAACTGTAACTTACTGTCTACCATTTTAGTATACTGTGTTAAACATTCTAATAGTTAAATATATCTTCAGATCTAGGTAATTTAGGGTAATGATAACAGCCCACATTTATATATCATTTAAAAGTTTACCCAGAGTTTTACATATATGATCTTATCTGATCCTCTCAAAAATCCTATGAAGTAGGTGCTGTTATTATCCCCATTCTAGATGAGAAAACTGAGGCTGAGTGAGGTTAAGTGACTGGTCCAGCTGTGAATAAGCATCAGAGGCAGGCAGGGTGTGAATTCAGGTCTTCCTGGCTTCAAGTTTACCACCGTAATCACTGCATGCCAGGGAAGAAAAGCGGTGGCCTTGAAGGACCCTTACCCTGACGATGGCCAGGAGGCGGATGTAGTCACTCAGGAGCTCAGCTAAGAGGAAGAAGTCGTTGCTGGCTTGCTCCTGGTGCAGCTGTTCAATCTTCTCCTCTACCTCTGCCAGCTGGGACAGAGCCCGGGAGAGGGCTGTGTTGTCCTCAGAACTCCCCAGCATGGCCAGACTCTTTGCAAACTGTGCTGTGTTTAGTGCTAACTCTGAGAAAAGGAGCAAAAAGGGAAACATTTTAAAAAGTAAGAGTAAAAAAGCCCTTCCTGAAGCTTACACACTTCAGTGTTCTAAAAGACCCAGCATTTCCTTGGATAATAAAGATTATATATCCTGAGACTGAAGGGACTAGAGAGACCATCTAAATCCAACTCTCTCATTTTACTCGATGAGTAAACTGAGGTCCAGGGTGAAGGAGTGATCTGCCCAGGGTTCTGCAGGTAGTAAGTGACTAAGCTGGATTTGAACCCGTGGCCTGTAACTCCAGGGCAAGTGTTTTTCCTACTTTACCACACAACCTCACTAGAGTTTAAAGATGTTCATGTATTATCATGTCCAAAAACAAATGAAAGCAGAAAAGCCCTCGCTCTCATGTACTTTGTGGCTAACCTAATAATGAAGATCTCTTCAGGCCAAAGGCTAAAAATACATAATATAATTCCTGGAGATTAAGGTGGGGGGGAGGGGGAACCCCAAACTCCTTCTAGAACATATAGCACTTAAGTGCTATACAACCCAACTAGTAACCAAAACTAATGCATATACTGAAATATAAGGAAGAGTTACTTTGTGAGACACACAGAAAGTGCTGGTCTAGGGTTTAAACAGGTTAACTTTCTAAACCAGTGGTTCTCAACCTTCCTAATGCTGTGACCCTTTAATACTCGTATGTGGGTGTATCTCCATGTGGGTGGACTCCCCTGGAGACGGATAGAGGAACTCAGTTCCTAAGGCCATCGGAAATATGTGTTTTCCAATGGTCTTAGGAAACCCCTGTGACTCCTGTGAAAGGGTCGTTCGACCCCTAAATGGGTCGCAACTCACAGGCTGAGAACCGCTGTTCTAAACTGTAAAATACCATATAAATGTAAAGGACCATTATTACCAAGTTTAGATATTATATTCCTCACTTCTTCCTGCCACACACTATTCATCAATATTTTCAGAGAGCAAAGTAGAAAGGAAGAAACCAAATTAGGCCAATTTAACTGGTTCTTAGCAGGTCTTACCACCAAAAAGACCAGCATCACTAGCTGAAGTAACACTAAGGTATCCGTGGCTTTTCCCCCTACCCCTCCATCTACGCTGTAATGTCATTAAAATGGCAGAGCAAGAAGTTACTTAAGATGGAAACCAACAAAACAAGTCATTTACAAAGAAGACATTATGCTCTAGCAAAATGCTATATCGGGGCTCCTTTCCTTAAAGCCTTGTCAGTCAGAAATCAGGCAACACTAGTATGACTGAAGTCATCCCTCTGCCAGGAAACACCAGGTACGTCTGTCAGATCGAAGCTCAGCTGACCGACAGCTTGGATGAGTGCTTCAGCTCTTACACAGGGACCTTAAGACCAGCATGCCCTGTTTCTGGCCCACAGGGGCCGTGCACACGTCACCTCCAATCCCAAGTACATTCCAGAAATCATTACCTTTCCTATGGTTGACTAGAGTTTCTACAACAGTGTGCAGTTTTCGTAAACGCTGCTCCTCACACTCCACCTCCTGGAGTTTCTCCTCAAACCACTGAAAGAGACACAAGCCAGAAACTATAGTGAGTTGTTTTTGTCTTTGTTTCTGAGAAGGGAAGAACATGGTTTTTCAGCTTCCCTAGATGTTTACAAGATAAATAACCGGGCATTCTCAAAGGTTGTAGCCTTGGATCTTCAGGAAGTCTAAGGGCTACTGAAGAACCAGGGGCTGAGAGCCTGCAAGAGAGACAGTGGAGTAGAGTGGAAAGAACCCTGCCCTGCACTGTCTCTGACACTTACTGGTTGTGTAACCACATGGCAAGCCACGTGCCTTAGCTTCCTCATCTGTAAAATGGGATAAAATGTGTAGTTCCAACACAGAGCTATTGTGAGGATCCAATGGGATGCTGTATGTAATGTGCTGTACAGAGCTTAAAGCATTATATAAATGACTATTATTAAGATTACAAACCCCAAAGAAGAGATCCAAAGGGGCACAGGGCTACTCACAATGTCAGACTCATTCATCTTGATGGTCATTTTGCTCACTGCATCAGTAGCTTTGTTAAACATCTTAAGGAGACCGGCTCCACTCAATGTCTGTGTACCCACTGCTCGTGGCAACTGTAAGACCAAGGAGACAGAGGTGATGTCATACCTGAAAGATATCAGCCTTTGATTCTTCCAAGTTTCGTACAGTTAAGTGTCAGACGGGTGGCAACCACTCCAGCTCTCAAATGAAGACACCTGCCAAAAACCCCTTGCTCTCTCCTAAGCTGCTAACTTTATCTCACACCAGTAAGATTTTCTTTTATGAGTGCTAATTACCTATAACATACTTAATTCTCCAATGAATTACTTCATTGGAGTAAGGGTAAACTAACCACATCTGGTGGCTACTTCAGTTTGAGAATTTAAGAAAGACCAACTAATGTGGATCTTAGAATTAGAAAGGTTTCATTTCATTAAAAAGATGAGGTGTTTTCAAAATAAAAGTCCTTGAGAAAACAACGTGATACACCCCGGGCGAGGAAGAGGCTAGCAACCACTCTCCCTCACCTCCCATCCCCCAGAGCAGGTTTTTATTTCTAGAGACCCCTGCAGGAAGATTCTACTGTACCTGAATCATTAAACTCAAACAAAAATCACTCCACGTGGGATCTTTTTGGTTTGTAAAAGGGAGATGGGGGAACCTACTGTCAATACAGAGTCAGGATGAATAATTCAGGACCATATGAAATAAACAACAAATTCTCTAGTTCTTATTACATGCAGAAGGAAAGTCAATTGTGTGTATTAAGTGGTCGAGTGTCCTTATGTTGAAATCTCCCAGCCCACCTAGAACTGAACTCCTCAATATGGGTTTGTTTGAAGTCAAAAGTTCTCTTGGACTAGCATCATAAAAAACAGGACTTAACATGTCTTGAAGAGCTCTTTAAAAGGTATGCTATGTACTCAACCAGGGCAAAGGAACAGAGAAGAAAAGATGCAAACACAAGTACCCCGTTGTCCTCATTCTGCTTTTGGACACTGCTCAGTATGTATGTAGTAGGTGCTCAATCAATCTGACAAGCAAGATCATGAAATGAGCTCCCCACAAGGGTAGAAGTAAGCTCTAGAGGCAGACATCCCTCCGAAGAAGAGTCTGATCTACCCAATACTTACCTCTTCCTTTTCTAAGAACTCTCTGACATCAGGATCCTGTAACATGGTGGGATGGTTCACAATCCTCTGAAGATACCTAGAAAAAGCAATGCATTCCACTAATTTGCCTGGACTCACAAGTCTTAAACCAGCTATGTACCTCATACAACTCTGCTCTTTGACACAACCTTTTCCCTCGCTTAAAACATTCCAATTCTGATTAGGTTATTTGGATATGCCTGGGCTAGCGAATATATTCTAGATTTACATTATTAACAACCAACCAATGGGGGACAAGGGAGGAATTGAAAGAATCTAGAATTTAAAGTTCTGCAAGACCTGCAACTAGGAATTAAGATATACAGGGGCGAGGATAGGGAGACCCTCCCTGCCCTACCAGAAAGTAAGAGAGCAGGGGAGGGGCTTTACA
>CM053598.1:118746470-118768550 GCA_028646575.1 Pseudocheirus occidentalis
TAACAACAAAAGCATCAATAAAATTTTTTTTTAAATTAAGTCAAAGAGTCAGCCCTATGTTGGAGCCTTGGAGATTCTAATACTGTCGGCTGATGTTTTCCTGAAACTATTTTTATTAAGAAAGAGGTTTAAAATTTTTTTTTAGCAATGTAGCCTATTTTTCTTATTATTTGTCCAGAGTCACACACTGAGTATCTGAGCCAGTATTTGACTTTAGGTTTTCCTGATTCTAAATCTAGTCTTCAATCTACTACCCTGTTTAATGATGGTTTAATTAAAAAAAAAAGTCATACTTAGCATAAGGAAGTCACCAACCCTTATCTGCAAAATCATATATCCCACATAATAGTTATCTATGTTTGTGTAACCTTTTGCTGTTTACAAAGTTCACTCCTGGTAGCAACCCTCTGAAAGTAGGTGGTATGAGTCATATTCCTTTTAAAGATGAGAAAACAGGAGAACTTATGATTAGTCAGTTCTGAGTAGTAGAGCTCAGATTCAAGTGTGGTCTTCAGAATGTCAGTGCCTTACTTAATATATTACCTTGCCGCCCTAAATATCACGCCATTTTAATTGGGTAGGAAATACGAACGAGCTTATCAAATAACAATTCAAGTAGATATGGTAAACAATCACAATGTGCTACATAGAATTCTTTTACAATAAGTTGTTTTATTTTTTTTTTCAAATGGACATTTTCTATTGAGTGTTTGAATGAATAAATGAATGAAACCTCAATTGTTAAGTGTTTTTTACTCTGTGGTACACCCTGTGCTAAGTTCTGGAGACACAAATACAAAAAGCAGAACAATTGCTGTCCTCAAGAAGCTTTAACCTATTAGGTAAAGACAAACCACATAAAGCAGTGGTCACCAGGGAGGGATGTTTTGGACAGGGAAGTAATAAAGAGGGCTAGTGGAGTCATCAAGTAATTGATTGATGTATCCTTTCCAGTAATGATCATTTTGATTTTTTTATTGTTCCTAAAGGTGGAAAGCTGGAAGAGGAAGGGATAGAATGAGAAAAAGGATGTTTGGTGGGCATAGTACATGAAGATTGCCCAGGAGCAGCAGCCTATTCAGTGTGGATCAGGCGTGTCATGGAAAACTGATCATAGTGATTTTTGCAGTGTAATGATTTCATAGAAAAGCAGAAATGCTGGTGAAAAAGAGGTCTGAGTTAGCTTAGCAAGCCTCTTTTTGAATGAGGATCTGAAAACTACTGATTTTCTGAAATCACACTGTATTTGACAGACTCAATGGTAAATGAACTAACTGAACGTGACTTAATGAAACAGGAGGCTTTGTCTTGTGGATTTTATGGGGAGTATCATATTTAAGACTACTGCTTAGAAAGGGCTAAGTTTAGAAGTAAAAGTACAAAAACTACTAAGTAATGTAGTTTCTTTTCCATTAACAGTAGTAAAGACCCCATGACCAGGAAGTCAAATTGGAAAAGCTTGTGGATTTTGTGAAACAGCTACTAAAAGCTTTGAGTGCTTGGGGAAATGCCATCTTTTTAGTGATTTTTTTTTTTATGTTTTTTTAGTCCATTAAACTGCTTGCCTTTCTCACTGTTATTGATGACTGTTATGTTCATGTGAAATCTATTAAAATAGTCATTCTTTTTAAATAGGGAGAAAATATAATGCTTCATCTTTGTAATTAATGTCTTCCAGAACAAAATTTACTTATAACCTGCAGTGTTCAGAACAGTGGCACTTAATGATTGTCTAGACTTCTGTATGGCTCAGGAAGTAGCTTTTTTAGTTTTAATGCTACAATTCACCCCCTGGTAGACCTCCTTTAAGCCTTTAGTTATTCAGCAAACGCTTATTAAATACTATGTGACAGTCACTATGCTGATACCCCAAGAATGGCAAATATAGTATTCACCCTGAAGGAGCTCGCATTCCAGTGGGAGAGAGAACATACAATCAACTGTGAAGATACCAGGTACATTTGGAGTAATTTAGAGTTAGTGTTAGAGAGAAAGCATTAACATTATGGAAGACAGGGAAAAGCTTCTTAAAGAAGGTAAGAGTTTAGGTGAGACTTAAAGATAGCAAAGGAAATCAGGAAGGAGATGTCCAGGAAACAGTTGGTGATGTGAGACTGAAAATTCAGAGAAAGGTTAGGGCTGGATAAATACATCTGAGAATCATCACCATAAAGGTGATTTTTGTGAAGTTTTTAAAAGTAGTCTAACCACAAAATGGTATACAGTTCAGGAAAATTATCATACGTTTTTGAAATAAGAATGGTTGTTTTATAATAAAATGGCAAGAGGTGGTCATCTCTTGGGGGCACTCTAATCACTTTACCTTTTATTATTATTCTTTTTCTATTTAGTAAGGGTTGGGAAGAGGAGTACAGCTGAAAACTTACCTTCTCAAATTAACTAAAGCTTCTTGGTTGCTCCTATCCCAGTTTTTGACTTAGTTGTCAGCACTTAACATACTTTGATTTTTCATAGTAAGACTAAGCAACCTTTTCTGTGAATTATACTTCACAATGCCCACTGTACTTAGTTTCCTCACTTCTACTGTGACCACAGGAAGTTAGGGGAAAGTACATCTTATGAAATATAGGACAGTATTAGTGATGGCTATTAGCCCTTTCAACCACTGCCGCTGTTGCCATGTTTTTGTTAGTCTTGTTAATGAATTCATCACCACCATCACCCCCACTACCATCTCCATCATCATCACTCACATTTACAGAGCACCTACTATGTGCCGGGCACTGTGCTAAGTGCTTTGTAATGATTATCTGATTTGATCCTCACACAAATTTGAGAGGTAGGTGCTTTTATTATCCTCATTTTATAGATGAAGAAACTGAGTCAGGCAGAAGTTAAGAGACTTGCCCAGGGTCACATGCTAGTAAAGTATCTGAGTCCTCATTTGAACTCAGGTCCTCCTGACTCCTAGTGCTATGTACACTGTGGTGACGCCTAGATGTCTTCATAAGCATTTGTTAAATATCCACTAAGTAAGCAGGCACATGGAAATATTCCAGGACTGCACTGAAACAGTATCTCCTCAAGTCACTTACATTCTGTTGGATGAGAAAAATAGAGCACCTGGCAATTCAGGTATATGCTGTTTTTATCTTCCCACTCTGAGGAGGCTCGTGTAAACATTACAATTCAACTGTTCTGTGCATTTCTGTTTGCTTTTTCTAACATAACCTACCTCACCCTTTTGAGCTTCTGGAACTCCTCATATGGCTTGGGCTTAACTAAACCCATTCTTCAAGGCTCATTTTAATTCCCATTTCTGTAAAGCCTTTCCCGATCATCTGTTCTCCATCTGATCTATCTTTTCTTCTCTCTCTGAATTGATGTACCACTCATTTGGCACTAATCATATGCTATTTTATATTAGTCTCTTTGTGTGTTTTTGTCTTATATTTCTATCTAAGTTGTAAGTTCCTTGAGCAAGAAGTAGTATATCATTTGGGGAAGGGGGATATTTCATCACAGCTCTTAGCAGTGTCTAATGTATATTGTAGGTGCTCAGTTAATATTTGTAAACTGATGAAAAGTTATTTAGAAGAGAGAAGGGAGTGGACCTTACACCCTTGGGAATCTGATTGAATGGCTATCATCGTTAGGAACTCCCTCTGAATCTGATATGAGAAATAGATTTTCCATTCATTCTTCGGTGGCATAATAAAGCTTGGGGAGTAAAGTGGAAGAATGCTTAAAATTTTATGATAATGTTTAGTCAGTATGTTTATAAAATCTGGGTGGTATAGTAGGCCTGGAATCAGGAAGACAGCTTCCTTAAATCCTTCCTTAATCACTTGCTTTTACCCTAGACAAATCACCAAACCTTTCTTAGCCTCCATTCCCTCACGTAAAAAAGTCATAAATGGAGAGGAAAGTGTGTCTTCTTTAAATCTGTCAGTTAATCTTGTGATAATAAAGATGTGGTCTGCCACAAAACGTAGCTTATGAAATCCTACCTGTTTTATTCTAATACCATCCTCAAGCTCGCATTGATGTGTACATAGATAATTCTCATAAAAATTCTTACAAAAGAACCTAAATTCATTGACACCTTAAACTTTTGCATTGTAATATTTCCTGTAAGAGAGGACAAATCCTTGGTTTTTTGCCAGGTGCCAAATATTCCTTCCCGGGACATTAAGACAAACTCTAACTCTTCCAGAAAATGGTTTAAGGTCATTGATATTTTTGTATTGCTCTCAAAGTTTGATGCTTGAAAAATACATAGAATCTTACCTCACCTGGACCATATCTCTGAATCACATGCTCAATACAAAACTTAGATTTGATCAAGCTCTCCTTTCTCTGTTTTTAATGGAGTGAATTTCAGAGTTGAAAGGAACCTCAGAGGCCATCTGGTCTAACCCACACCCTAGTACGAAGAATACCCTCTGCCCTAAGAGAGAAAAAAAGTTAGCTATCCTTTCTTCTAAGGCAGTGGTTCTCAATCTTCCTAATGCTGTGACTCTTTAATATTCATATGTGGGTGGACCTGCCTGGAGATGGATAGAGGAGCTGTGTCTGGGTTCCTAAGACCATTGGAAATGTGTTTTCCAGTGCAGGGGTCCAGTTCCTTGTGCAAGGGTCGTTTGACCACATGTTGAGAACTGCTTTTCTAAGACTTCATTTAGGGGTAATCTAGCCCCTAAGGGACCCTATTCTATGTTTAGGTAGGTCTGTTTTTCCTTTCTTCAAGTCTAAAATAGATCTCTTCACTGTACTACTTTTCTGACATCCTCTCTACACCAGTCCCCAGTCCTTTTCCTCTTCTTACTGTTTTTAAAAGTGCTTTTTTCCTTTTTGTCATAAAGTTCAGGATTACTTTTTAGAAAAAGCATAGTTGGTTTTCTCATGTAGATTCATAAGGGATACCTGGCTTTATTTTGTTAGAATCCCAGTATGATGATTCCACTGTCTTTGGTGGTGATAAGAGTTTGTTTTAAAATCTTGATAAATCTTTTCCATTTTTTCCTTCCATTATAGGTCCTTTAAGTTTCATCCTTAAATATCCTCAATATTACTTTATTTAGAATAGTCCCTTACCAGACTTTCAGAAGATTTGTTTTTTCCTGTATTTCTTCTTGCCGTTTTATGAGGTAATATTATTCATAATTTCCCATCATCTTTCTAAGGTTTTTTTGTCATTTTTTTAATAGACTTTTTTTTTTTTTTGAGGAGGGAAGAATTACCCAAGGTCACACAGCTAGCTAAGTATCAAGTATGTGAGGTCATATTTGAACTCAGATTTCCTGACTTCTGGGCTGATGCTCTATTCACCACATGCCACCTACCTGATGTTGGGTGGCCATTATTCTTTCATGAATTAAATTTTGTTTCATTTTCAAAGATCAGCCTTCTGTCTCTCTTGCTTTTCTCATCTCATCCCACATTGAAAAATCAAGAAAAACAAAACCCTAGTACGAACTTGTATAGTGTGAAGGAAAACTAAATTTCTCATTGACCATGTCCAGAAAAAATGTCTGTTTACTCTCTGAGTCCATTTACTGTTCTGTCACGAGTTGAGCAGCATGTTTCATCATGAATTATGTTCAAATTTCAGTTTCAAAATTCAATTTGTGAATTATGTTCAAATTTCCCAGGCTTCCTTCCTTCCTTCCTTTCTTCTCTTCTTCCCTTTCTTTCCTTCTTTTCTCTCTTTTTTTCTTTTAATATATTTTATTTCAATCAGCTAAAATCCACCTTCTCATCCTCCTTTCCCAACAACCTACCCACCCCCAGTGAGAACATAAGAAAAACAAAACACATTACTGTGAATAACCAATTGAAACAAATTTTCACATTGGCTATGTACAAGAAAATTATTGTCTCATTTTGCTTTCTGACCTCTTTGCTGTCTATCAGGAGGTAGATAGCATGTTTAATCATTTTTCCTCTGGAATTGTGGTTGGCCTATTGCATTGTTCAGATTTTAGAATTGTAGTACTCCATCATATTTATATACTATAACTTGTTCATCCGTTCACTTAATTTATAGACACCCCTCAGGTTCCAATTCTTTGTTACCTCAAAAAGTCACTTAACTCCAATTACCCTGCCTTTCCCCCTCCAAAAACAAAACAAAAAGGAGGAGACATACATTTTCAAACATGGGCAGTATTGGAATGTATTTTGCTTGATTATTTATATTTGTTATGAGTTTTTTTTTTCTTTCTGTGTATTTTTTTTTGCTGGGGGGTGGGGGGGAGGAGCTAGAAATGGGGTAGGGATAGAAAACTGTTTTCCTCCCACCCCCACCGCATTACAATCAGGACAACTTTGAACATTTTACATTGGATTTGTTATGTAATAAAAATACCAAAGGAAAAACACTGTTCTTGAATGGATTCACAGGAAAATTCAATTAAAAATTTCAAGAACATTTAGTATCCCTATGTTACATATTCTCAGAAATTAAGAAATAAAGACTTTTTATGGGACTAATTTAGTCCTTATATGTAAACCTGGGAAGGATAAAGACCAGGAGAAATGTACAACAAATGTCATTAATCAGTTACATTTTACATTTACATTACTTTACATTTACATTACAATTTACATTTAAAAATGATGACTATTGTGCTATAAGAAACGGGAAGGAGATGGACTTCATAATTACCTGGAGAGGCTTACATGAATTGATGCTAAGTGAGAAGAGCAGAACCAGGAAAAATGTGTACACAGTCACAGATACATCATATGTATGACGATCAACCTTGATAAACTGGACTCTTCTCAGCAATGCAGAGTTAAAAGACAACTCTACAAGTCTCAGAATGGAAGGAGATATCTACATTTAGAGAAAGATCTAGAAAGACCAGAGTTTAAATGGAGACTGATGCAACACATGCTATTGTTCTTTTCCATGTTTGGTGTTGTTTCTTTTCTGTTTTTTTTTTTCTTTTTCCCACTTGGTTACAACACTTCTATACAACCAGACTATTGTACAATGTGAAAGTGTTTGCAGATCCTATACATGATTATATACCACCATGGGGTGGGGGGAGAGAAGAGAGGGGAGAAAATCTGATACTCAAGTGATTCTGTAACTGAATCTTGTAAACTAAAAGTAAATAAACAAGTCAATAAAAAAAGAAAAAAAACGATGACTAAAATCTCAGATAACAATTCCAGTTTGATTCATACTAGGGAGATAAGGATGGTTTGACATTTGAAAAATAATAAACAATTATTAGTATGTGGGGGCGGCTAGGTGGCGCAGTGAATAGAGCACCGGCCCTGCAGTCAGGAGTACCTGAGTTCAAATCCGGCCTCAGACACTTAACACAAAAAACTAGCCGTGTGACCTTGGGCAAGTCACTTAACCCCAACTGCCCTCCAAAAAGCAAAAAAAAACAACAACAAAAAAAACAATTATTAGTATGTGAAAAAAATTTTCCCAATCATGATTTTTTCTGCTTTGACGAAGTACAGTACTTATTTAAGCTAAAAATAAAACATTCCCCCATTCCCCTGCAAATTATAGATATAGAGAGTTCTTCTTAGAATATTATGTCTAAAACCACAAACATGCATCAGAAGCCTCTGACATGTCCTAAGAAGTTTTTTCAATAAATACTGGCATAAAACAAGAATGCTTACTAACCCTTTTATTTGATATAATTCTGGAAATGCTAGTGATATCAGCAAGCAAAAAAAAAGTTAAAAGTATAAAAGTAGGCTAAGAGAAAAATAAAACTATCCCTATTTGCTAAAGACATGATGATTTGCTTTAAAAATCCTCGGGAATTGACAAAGATACTAATCAAGAACATTAATAGCTTTAGCAAAGTTCAGTCTTTTTTTTCAGTTGTGGCTGACTGTAACCCCATTTGGGGTCTTATTCATTTTACAGATGAGGAAACTGAAGCATGACATACACAGGGACACACAGCTAATAAACGTTTGAGACCAGATTTGAATTCAGAGAGATGAGTTTTCCTGACTCAAGGCCTGGTACTCTACACTGTGCCACCTAATTGACAAAGTACAGTACTTATTTAAGCTAAAAATAAAACATTCCCCCATTCCCCTGCAAATTACAGATATAGAGAGTTCTTTTTAGAATATTATGTCTAAAACCACAAACATGCATCAGAAGCCTCTGACATGTCCTAAGGAGTTTTTGGTGTTTGGTTTTGTTCTTTAGCTTAAATGAGCACTACACTTTGTCAAAGGCTTTTATTTTGGAAGGACATTTGTTGAGATAATTGTGTGGTTTAGACAAATGTTACTTTGCTCGTTTGCTTCTATATATTGAGTACATAATCTGTTCCACTCATCAACCTTTTTTATTTCTTATCCTTTGCTAACTTGTTTCAGTAATTACAACTTTGTAGTATTGTTTGAGATGTGATAGTGCTGTATACCTCCTTCCTTCCTAGTTTTTCCTTAATTCTCTAGATAGTCTTGACTTTTTTGTTCCTCTCAGTGAATCTTATTTTTTTCTACCTCTGTAATTCTTCGGTAGTTTGATTGGTATGGCACTGCATAAATAAAAAGAATTAGGCTATATTGCCACTTTTGTTACTGTTAACCTGGCCTACCTATGAGCAATTAATATTTCTCCAGTTGTTTAAATTTATCCTTATTTCTGTGGGAAGTGTTTTTTTGACTGTGTTCCTATAATTCCTTTGTGTGTCTTGGCAAGTAGACTCCCAAATATTTCAGACTATCTGAAAATTTTCTTTCTCTTCTTGTTGTGTTTTGTGTCTAATACACAGAAGTGCTAATGATTTGTATATTTTTTTTACATCCTGCAACTTTGCTGAAGTTATTAGTTGTTTTGATAAGTTTTTTTAATTGATTCACTAGAGTTTTCTAGGTTTACAATTATATCTCTGTAAAATGTGATAGTTTTCTTTCCTCATCGCCTATGTTCATTCCTCCAATTTCTTTTTCTTGCCATTAAGATTTCTGGTACATCACTGGATAGTGATGGTAATAATGGACATTCTTGCTTCATCTCTGATCTTACTGGAGAGACTTCTAGTCTATCCCATTACAGATAATGCTTTTTTTTTTCCTGGTTTTAGATAGATACTACTTTATCATTTTAAGGAAAGCTTCATTTATTTCTGTGCTTCTTTATGTTTATTTTTTATTTTTATTTTTATTTTTATTATTATTTTTTGCTTTTTGGAGGGCAGTTGGGGTTAAGTGACTTGCCCAAGGTCACACGGCTAGTTTTTATGTTAAGTGTCTGAGGCCGGATTTGAACTCAGGTTCTCCTGACTGCAGGGCCGGTGCTCTACTCACTGCGCCACCTAGCCACCCCCTTCTTTATGTTTTTTTAAACAGGAATGGTGGTTGCATTTTGTCAAAAGTTTTTTCTGTATCTGTTGAAATAATCATACAATTTTTGCTTTGTTATTAACATGGTCAGTTATGGTTTTCCTAATATTGGACCAGTGCTGCATTCTTGGTATAAATCCAACCTGATATTTTGCAAACAATTGCTTCCTCTTCTGACTAAAAGCTCCTGCTTCTTCTGGAGCCTCATTTTATCTGTTTGTTAGCTCCAAATGTTCATTGGTCCTTCTTCCCTTTTTTGTGTGTGGTTTTCTGCCCTCTAGGTCTGAAACCACTTGATCTTATGTTAGAAGATTTAAGTTCAAATCCCAGCTCTCCCTCTGTGATCTTAAACAAGTTATTTTTCTCTAGGTTTTGACATTTCCTCATCTTTAAATGAGGGGTTTGAACTGGTGTGGGAGAGAGAAGGGAATAAGTATTTAAATTGCAGCTGTATGCCTGGCTTGGGTAAGGGCTTTTACAAATAAGATCTCATTTGATCCTCACAACCAACTGATAAAGTAGGTGCTATTATTATTATTATTATTCCCATTAACTGTGGAGGAAATGAGGCTGAGGTTAGGTGATTTGCCCACGGTCTGACTGCTAACCAGTGCCTGAGGTCACTTTCCCAACTTCTATTCTCAATCCTAAAGAAAGGCAATGTCTAAGAAAGTTCAAATTACTGAACAATTGCATTCATTTCATAACCATCAAGATTATGCTTAAGATTCTACGGGCTGGGCCTCAGCAGTATATGCACTAAGAATTACATGAAGAGCAGACTGGTTTTCAGAGAGGCAGAGGAACTAGAGACCAAATTGATGAGGGAGAGGAGATGGATTTCTAGGAAATCCTTTGAGGGTTCTTTTAGTCTGAAATGAATGACTAGACTCAAGCAGTCTTTTGGCAGAGTTATAAAAGTTTGTTGTTAGGCTTTCCAGCAGGCAGGAAATGTTAAGGATAACCTTCTAGCTTACAGGAAACTGAGGCATACATTATAAAGCTATAATGCTGTCAAAGGTTAATTGTGCTAGCTAGGTGAGTAAGGGTGGGATTAGGGAAGAATTTAGGAGTGGTCAATACTGAAAGGGACATGCACATTTTCTGGAAACTGCACAGGCATATTGACCATAATTTACTTGGACATCCCCCTGGTGGGGGTGGGAGTGTACCAGGAGGTTGTGGTTTTTGCCTTGATACGTCACTAGGTCACCTATGGTCAGGGCTGACTGAGATATGTTCAGTCTGTTCCCCATCAAGGTCTTTTCTTTGACCATATGAATATTGGGAGGGTAGGCTTGATTGTTTCAGGAGGTGCCAAGTTGGGAGGGAGTTATCTCTTTGTATTCAAGGATTTTGCATGCAGCTGGCCACTTAGAACAAAGGAACTGTGCATTTCTCTAAACTAAAGGGTTTATTTGAATGCTTGGGTGATGTATTCATAGGTATGGCTAAACAATTAATGAAGTGTAGGCTAGGCAGAGTGCTAGCTCAGGGAAAAGACTTTTAGGCAGGAGGAAGTGTGATTTTTCAACTTGGTTTCACAAACTGATGTTACAGACATACCCAAACACAAATATATGATTTTACAAACTGAGGTTACAGACAAAAACATTCCAGACCCCATCAAAATTGTCATGTTTTACTGGATTTTGGAGAAAACAAGGCAATTACAGTGAAACATATACTTCTGTTTCGTTGACTACACTAAAACCTTTGTGTGGATCACAACAAAATGTGGCAGGACCTCAGATATGGGAGTACCAGATCATCTTATTTCCTGAGGAACCTCTATGTTAGTCAAGAAGCAACCATTAGAACTGAACAGAAGGCAACTGATTAGTTTAAGATTGAAAGGGGGTAGGACAAGGCTGCATATTTTCTCTTAATTATTTAACTTATATAGAGTACATCACGTAAAATGCCAGACTGGATGAATCAATAGTCAAAATTAAGATTCCCAGGAGAAATATCAGTAGTCTTAGATTTACAGATAGAGGATTCTACTCTGATGATAGAACGTAAAGAATTCAGAAACTTCTTGATGAAGGTGATAGAGGAATGTAAAAGCTGACTGGAAGCTTAAAATAAAATTTAAAAATCCTGGGATCTTGGCAACTGGTCCCATCCCTTCCTGGTAAATAGAAGGAGAATAAATAGAAGCAGTATCAGATTTTATGTTTTTTGGTAAAAAATCACTCACTCTAACCATGAAATTAAAAGACATTTGCTTCTTGGAAGGAAAACTATGGCAAATCTGGACAGTGCATTAAAAAGCAGAGATATCAGCTTGAAAACAAGGTTCTGTATAGTCAAAGGCTGTAAAGATCATATGAGAAACTCAGTGCTATAGAACTGATGCTTTCAAATTGTGGTGCTGGAGAAGACTTTTGAGAATTCCTTGGACAGCAAAGAGATCAAATCAGTCAGTACTTAAAAAAATTAATTCAGACTATTCACAATGAACATGAACTTCAACAGGCTTTGGGAGATAGTAGAGGATATGTATGTCTATGGAAGACAGTCTTTGGGAGTATTGTGGAGGACATGTCCACAGGGTTATAGAGTTGGACATCACTGAATAACAACTGCCCAATTCTAGGCCCAGTTGTTTTTTTTTTTTTAATCCATTGTGCCCCCAGCTGGATAACTTTTAAGATTTCTTCTGGATTTTAATTTATTCATGTCAAATTCATTGTACAGGTCATGTATTCCTCTCTGTCTTTTCAGACTGACTTCCTTTATCCATTTTTATAATAGGATTTTTTCTAATCATATGTAAAGAAAATTTTTAGCATTCATTTTTACAAAATTTTGAATTTCAGATTTTTCTCTGTCCTTCTTCCCTCTTTCTAAAGTGGCAAGCAGTTTGATACGGGTTATATATGCGCAGTCTTGCAAAAAAAATTTCCATATCAGTCGTAGTTGTGAAAAAAGAAACAGACAAAAAGAAAAAAAGCCATGACAAAAATAAAGTGAAAATAGTATGCTTTGATCTGCATTCATAGTCCATTGGTTCTTTGGATGTGGACAGCATTTTTCCATTTTTCATCATGAGTCCTTTCTAATTATCTTGTATCATTGTATTGCTAAGAACAGCTAAGTTGATCATCACACAGTTTTGCTGTTACTGCGTATGGTGTTCTCTGTGTTCTGTTTATTTCACTTTGCATCAGTTCATATAAGTCTTTGCTGGTTCTTCTGAAAGCAACCCTGCTCATCATTTTTTATGGAATAATTGTCTTCTGTTACGTTCATATACTATAATTTGTTGAGCACTTCCACAATTGATGGACATCCCTTTAGTTTCCAGTTGTTTGCCACCACAAAAAGAGCTGCTTTGAATTTTTTTTTTTTTACATGCTGGTCTTTTGGATACAGACCTAGTAATTGTATTGTTGGATCAAAGGGTATGCACAGTTTTATAGCCTTTGGGCATAGTTCCAAACTGTTCTCTAGAATGGTTGAATCAGTTCATAGTTCTACCACAATGCATTAGTGTTCCAATTTTCCCATATCTGCTCCATTTATCATTTTCCTTTTCTTTCATATTTGCCAATCTGATAGGTGTAAGGTACCTCAGAGTTTTTAAATTTGCATTTCTCTAATCAGTAGTAATTTAGAGCATTTTTTCATTTAATTATAGATAGCTTTGATTTTTTTCATCAGAAAACTATCTGTTCATATTCTTTGACCATTTGTCAGTTGGGTAATGTCTTTTATTCTTATAAATTTGACTCAGTTCTCTATACATTTGAGAAAGGAGGCCTTTGTCAGAGAGACTTAAAGATTGTTTTCTAGCTTTCTGTTTTCCTCTTAATCTTGGTTACACTGGCATTGTTTACATGAAATCTTAAATTTACTATAATCAAAATACATATTTTATTTTTTGTAATACTTTGTATTTTTCATTTGGTCATAAATTGTTCCGTTCTCCATAGATCTGACAGGTAGATTTGCTCTTCTAATTTGCTTGTGGTACTGTCCTTTATGTCTAAGTCATGTATACATTCTCTTTTCCATTTTTTTTTTTAAAGGAAAATTGTTTTCTCCCTGATAATCTGTTACTTCTGAATCTCTTTACCTTTTGTTCCAGGGAGATCAGTTTGCCCTTTGAACATAGATCATTTCTTGGCAGCAATATTTCTATAGCAGCAATACAGACGTTGTATGCATTGCAGAGTCTTGTAAAAATGTTCATATTCTTCATACTTAATAGTAATGAGCTCTTTTTATTTGTCTTACTTTCTCTTGGGCTTTCCATTGTAAAGGATTTGTAGACTTTACTTTTCCTCACTTTATTTTTTGCTTTTTTTTTTTTTGAGGGGGAGAGATAGGGCAGTTGGAGTTAAGTGACTTACCCAAGGTCATATGGCTAGTAAGTGTTAAATGTCTGGGGTCACATTTGAACTCTGGTCCTCCTGATTCCAGGGCCAGTTCTCTATTTACTGTGCCACCTAGCCACCTTTTGCTCTCACTTTTTTTTTTTAATGCTTTGACAGCTATACCTAATTTCCTTCTCTTTCCCTCACCAATCTCATACTGTAGATTTCCCACATTTTCCACCCCTTCTTTGAGTTTTCTTTTTGCTTGAATCTTCTGTCCCTTTTTCTTTCCCTCAGGTCCTTCTGCTTAAGTTCTCTCCCCCTGTTCTCAGACTTAAAGTCCTAAAATTTAGTCTCTGACATTCTTAAATTAGAAGTATCTTCACATCCCTTTTATAATTCTTTACCTTTTTGTATTATTTTTTTTTCCTTCTACTTTTTATTTCCTTCTCCTTCATGTTTAAGTCTTTTTCACATTCTTTCTCCTATGGAAACCCAAAAGTAGTGGTTCTATAATACTGAAGAGGAGCCCAAAAAGGGTTAGGGCTGCCCGAGACCCCAAAATACCAACATACCGGGTCCTGCGGAAAGAATTCCACTCAAATCTTCTCAGCCAAGGAAAAAGTTAAGTTTATTGAAAGTTCAAGTTCGCCACCTGGGGTGCTAGGCCATTTAAAGGTGCTCTCACGGAGCAAGTCTCGGGTTCTACATACAATAAGGTTGTGGGAGGAGTCTAGGGGTGGTCCAGAGGAAGAGATTGGGGAGGGTCTTCAGGAGGAGTCAGATGAGGTCAGACTCCAGTAATGAGTGGTTCAGGGTGGGAAGTTGCTGGAGGCCACCTGGAGACCATAGACAATGGTGGGCCAGGCCAGTTCTAGGGTGGGAACAGGAACATTACGGGTGGGAAATTATTGGAACAGAGGGGGTCTAAAGACTTGGGCAGAGCTGCATCTCAAGGCCCATGACCTCAGGCAAATGTCTTCCCTGGGCAGGTTTACTTTCCCAGAGCCTGTACCTCCAAGAATCAAGGAGAGCTCAAAAAGGGGGGAGGGGTCCCAGAGCCTGCACCTCATCAATACCAATTTCAGACTTACCACCAAAGTTAAAAAAATTATTTGTGAGTTACTAGATATTGATCATAGATCCAAAATGTCATGCAGTTTGTATAATATATTACAAAATTTATTCTTCTATAATAACTTAATATACAGTAATTTATATATTTATGTAATTCATATATAAAAGTTGAAACAAATCATATGAAAATATTTCTGTTTTTTTTTTAAACAAGTTATAGAATTGTTGCATTCATTTTTGTGGTAAATTTGGTGCCACCAGTAACCTTTTTTATTCTGGAGGTTGGAAGGTGTTGAAGTTTCTACTTTCTAATAAATGACATCAATATATACAAGCAAGGAGTATTGTTAGTCTTTTTTGAAAATATACTTCTTATATCGATTAGGCTTCTTTAATGCTCTTCATAGTAATTTTCTACAGTGGAGAACTATTTTCACTAACACATTTACTGCTAAAATTCATTAACTTTCTAATTGTCTGTAAACAGGTTTTATTTTTAAGCTTTTAGATATCTCTTACAATCAGTCTATATCACCTAAGTTTAATATTGTAAAAGATGAACATTCCAACTCCAATTTTATATTGACTACTTTTTTTGTAGAAAAAATAGTTTATAATCTTTCATTTATTGTATGCCTCTATATGAGAAGCCATAGTCAAGTACTATACCAGTCAGTATAAAACATGTTCCCTACCTCCAAGAAATTTGTCTTCTAAGGAGATGATATACACATGGAATAGTAGAAAATGTTATGTGGTAAAATATAATTAGTAAATTATATTTCCAATAGAAATAGGCAAATGAGCAATATACACTGGAGAAGAGAGAATAGGATAGGTTGGAGCAATTAGGAAAGATTTTATTGGAACATGAGATAGACCTTGAAATATAGGTAATATTTGAGAAGCTAAAAAGAAAGGATGAAGTCATATGGAGGAGAAAGAACAGGAACAAAATCAGTAGGGCAGAAGAGTGTTCTAACTGAAGCAAATGGTTCATGTTGAGGAATAGTGGGAAATAAATTTGGGTAGTAGTTTGGAACCAGGTTATAAAATACCTTGAATGTAGAGCAGAGGAGTTTACATTTGGGTAACCAGTAGGCCATGGTAAGTTTTTAAAGTGAAAGAATGAAAACATTGATCAAGACTAATTTGGCAGTTGTAAGTAGGATGAATTGAAAAGGAAGATGAATGCAATCAAGGCTGAGCCCCTTGTGGTAATCCAGTTAAGAAACAAGGACCCCACCCAGATAAAGGTGTTCGGTGGTAATGAAAGAGAAAAGGTAACAGTGCAATAAAGTTACAGAAAGAATGGAATGAGCTTTATGACTGACATCTTTGCTTCATCTCCTATATCCATTTTCCCCATTTCTTTCATCATATTATTTCATTTATGAAATCACTTTTACTTTTAAAAAATTTCTTTGTTTCTTCCAGAAATTCTAATTCAGTTTGTGCCCTAGCTGTGTGTTTCTTTGAAACTTTGTTGATAGATCTTTTGAAGTCATCTCTTCTTCAGGTTTTTTGTTTTGATGTCTCATGATAGCTCTTTATTGTTGTTTCAGTCATGTCTGACTCTGTGTGACCTCATTTGAGGTTTTCTTGGCAAAGCTACTGGAGTTCTTTGCCATTTCCTTCTGTAGTTCATTTTACAGATGAGGAACTGAGGTGAATAAGATTAAGTGACTTGCCCAGGGTGACACAGCAGAGACCAGATTGGAAGATGTCTTCCTGACTTCAGGCCCAGCACTCTTCGTGCTGTGCCACCTAGAAGCTCTTTATAGGAAGATTGTTTTTCTTCTACCCTTTCGTGAGTTGAGACTTTGTGTTAGTGCCAGTCTCTGTGTACTTCTGGAGGGATTATCTGGGCCTGGTTTGGACCACTTTTGTATTCCTGGTTCTGCTGATCCTTCCAGTGTTCAGTGCCTTATTCTTCAAGTTCTCCATGGTTTCTCAGAGTTGGGGCCTGCTAGCTTTCCAGTGTGCTCAGAACTCCTTGCTTGCCTTTTTGATCAGGACTTTGCAAGCTCCTGTCTGAGTTTGGTTTTGAGCATCACAACAGTGAGTTTGCCCTTGGTTGGAGCAACAGTAGGCTGCTGCTTAGCACCAGACTCTGTCTGCCAGCTGAAAGAGGTTCCAGACTACAGATCTGTAGTCTCTCCTTTGGTCTGAATTCCTTGCAGGCTCTGATCACTGCAGACTTCAGACTGAACTATGGGTTGATCTAAGGATTAGATCTAAGGCTTTAGGATCTGAAGCCCACAGTTGCTGTCTGTTTGTGTTTCTGTTCCTTGCTTAGCCTAAATCTCAGGATTTAGGATGACTTTAGTGTACAATCACAGGTTTCCATGCCTGGAAGGCACCACCCAGAACCTTTCAGCCTGAATCCAGTTCCCGATGTCTGTAGACCTCTTTTTACCTTCCTAGGCTGGCAAAATGACTTACTGTGATTTTTCCTTGGTTTTCCCCATGAAAACTCAGTCTAGTAATTTTTCCTAGTCTTTGTAGAAAAGTTGTTGAGACCATTTTGGGTGATCTTCCTGTATCCAAAGATTGCTCCAAGTTTATGGAGGGAGGTAGAAAGAAGAGCCAGTATGGGTGGGAAAGAGTTGGAGATTAGCTCACCTTGATATCCAGTTGGAAATAATCTATCATGGGTTGAAGGGACTGAAATTCAGCATTGGGAGTCATTAATATAAATATAATAGCTGAACCTACTAGAGATTTCCAAGGGAATGTAGATCTATTGATTAAATAAATGAATTTTATTGTACCTTTCTTATTTTAAAGGGAGGATGGTTTGCCTGAGTTAATTGTTGGCTTATAGTTTGACCTGGCTTTGATCCCTGAGGTTCCTTAAAACTCCAAAATCCGGTGATTCTGTGACTTAAACTTGTGAATGTTAGAAATTTATATACTTTGGTCTACTTATTATTCCCTTTTTCTCCCGTTTCCCCTAGTGGCTCTTGTTTGTACAGTTTTATCTGATGTTTAGGAAGATTGAATGACAGAACCAGTACATATTTGAAAATTCAAAATTCAAGTTTAACTTAAAATTCCCTATACATTTCTGTTCCAACATAGCTAGATCTGTTTCACTTTTAATTTGTAAATCATTCTCAATATATCTGATTGAAATTAGAAATGTGGACTTTCTCATGACCTCATAAATTTGTTTCTTATAACAAATATCACTAAAACCTATATGCTCTGCTTTTTCCATAGGTAAAAATCTCTACACCAATGAATATGTAGCGATCAAACTGGTAAGTAAAATCTATATTTGTACTCATTTTATTTCGATTTCACCTTTTATACATGTTTACAGCTGAATGCAGTAACAAAAGTAATGACTAATGAAGGTTTTCTTCTTCCTTGAGAAAATGGAGAGGAGAAAAAAACCCAGCAACACTTGTCAATACATTAAAAAGTCTTAAAACTAAGGAGAGACTAAATAAACATTTGCTAGACTAGATTACTTCCACATCTGTGCATTTCTAAGTTTTGCAAATGAGTATGGGGTAGTATTTTCTCATATCTCTTCTTTGGGGCCATTCTTGTTATTTGTAATTCTGCAACATCTACTTTCAATCGTTTTGTGGTAGATGTTCTTTCCATTTACATTGATCTTGTCATTGTATATATTATTTTCTTGGCTCTGCTTACCCTGTCACATCATGTAAGTTTTTCTATGTATTTCTGTATTCTTCACGTTCCCTGTTTCTTTTGTTGTTGTTGTTGTTCAATTGTTTCAGTTGTATCCAACTTTTTGCAACCCCATTTAGAGTTTTCTTGGCAAAGATACTGGATGGTTTGCCATTTCCTTCTCCAGCTCATTTTAAAGATGAAGAAACTGAGGCAAACAGGGTTAAGTGACTTGCCCTCAGGCAACTAGTAAATGTCTAGGCCAGATATAAAGAAGAGGAGTCTTCCTGACTGCCCCATCTAGCTGACCCTTTGTTTCTTTTAGCACAGTAATATTCCATTACACTTATGGATCACAATTTCTTTAGCCATTTCCCAGTCAATGGATTAGTTGCTGTTTTGTTTCAAGGTGATAGAATGACCCATAAAACACATTTTTATAGGATCCAGCTTTGTACTCATTTTGGCCAAAATCTATCAGCTCCTTTAAAAGCTTGAGAACAGACATGCTTCCTTAGATAAAGTAAAAGCCTAAAGAAACTTTATACATTGATAAAATCTCGGTTGATGGGATTTTTAGAAGTAATCTAGTCTATCAAATGTTTATTCAGTCTCTCCATTGCCAGGCATTCACTCCTTATCAAGGTGGAGCTCTACCCCCAAAACTTTAGAAGTTCTTCCTTTAGAAGGAGGGGGTAGGGTAGGGCAGCACAATTAGGGTTAAGTGACTTGCCCAAGAATCCCCCATATAACAAAGGTAAAAATCTATCTCCTCATTATAATTTAAGCACACCCCTCTACCCACTCCTGACCAGTATTAGGAAGGATATTTTATCATTTCTGTTCTTCTGTTTATAAAACAATTTAAATATTTTTATCCATGGTCTACACTATATTTGCCTAGGAAAATCTGAAAGTACAGTAAAGTCCAGTTACCTAAAGGTGATAACCATTTTAATAGCTGACATTTTTATAAGCTATTATAGTTTACAAAGTGTCTTACACATTTTATTTGGTCTTTCCTAGTAACCCTTCAGAGTAAGTCATATAGTTATATCCCCATTTTAAGGTGAAGGAGTCAAAGAGTTTAAGTCATTTATCAGATTTCACACAACTAGTTAGGTGGTACAGGAAGGAAACCAATGCAAGTCATCTGCATCTGATTAAAAATCAAAGAACTACATTTGAGTGCTATAATTTTAGAGATTATTTGCTTAATTTTTAAGGTTGATCAGTAGAAGACTGGATAAAGTAGTTTATAACTTTTAGTTTTATGAAATTGTCCCCCACAAGGTCTAACATGTTTTCCTTGCTATTTCAGGAAGCTAAAAGCTTTATTAGAAAAAGGAAAGAATTGATGGCTGAAAGTGAGTGGGACCAGAATAGGATTCTTGAGATATTTGAATCCTGTTTTTGATTTGTCCTCATTGAATTACACTTTGCTCTGCTTAGTTTCTTACTAACATGTGACCAAGAGAGTGGGAGGTGGAGAGGGACAGGAGAGGCATGGAAATTACTGACAGTTTTCAGAGATGCTTTCAATAATAAACTATGTAGCATTTTGGGAACAAACTTCTTCTTCTTATTATTATTATTATTATAATTGTGAGCTGGTGGATAAAAGGGGATGAGAAGAGAATAATGTATATTCAGGACAAATTCCAATACAACATTCTGCAAAGTACCAAAAAAATTCTTTTGTGTACAGGAATTTGATTTTGACTTGAATGTGTTTTTTAGTGAGTCAGACTATTTAATAGACTCCTGATTAAGCTTTCTGCTTCCAATCTCTTTCATTTTCAGTCTTTATTCTATGTAGTTACAAAAATCACCTTCATATAGTGGTAGAATATTAGAGTTAGATGGGATTCTTGAGGCCATATAATACGGCCAATATTTGTATAAGAATCCTCCATATAACATAATTCAAAGTAGTCATCTAGATTTTATATGAAGCTCAATTATTTATTGAGGTATTTCAGTTCTACTTTAGAATTAGTTGTCTGGAAGATTTTCCTTAAATGAAGCCAGATGTTCTAGGGGGATTCTTTTCTTTCTTTCTTTCTTTTTTTTTTGGAGGGGGTAGGGTAGGGCAGGGCAATTAGGGTTAAGTGACTTGCCCAAGGCCACACAGATAGTTTTTGTGTTAAGCCTCTGAGGGCAGATTTGAACTCAGGTCCTCCTGACTCCAGGGCTGCGCTGGTGCTCTATTCACTGCACCACCTAGCTGCCCCTCCAGGAGGAGTTTTATATAGGTGTAGTTTTGAGTATGTGAAATCCATTGCAAGTCTAAGATTTTCATTTTCATTTTGCAAATACGAACACTTACATGTATGAGACACTGGGCTGGGTACTAAGGAAACAAAGACAAAAACAAATATATTCTTCTCCTCAAAGTGTTTTCCTCTTACTAAGGGATACAACCAGTCACTCAGTAAATAAATCAGCAAATATTTTATATGTACCTACTATATGCCAGGTCATAGTATACAAAAAACAGTAAAAGACAGTCCCTTTTCTCATGAAACTCAGAGTCTAATAGGGTAGACAATATGCAAACATCTATTTACAGACAAGCTATCTACAGGATAAATCGGAGATAATCAACAGAGGAAAAGCTCTAGCATTAAGGGAAATCTTGAAAGGCTTCCTGTAGAAGGTGAAATTTTAGTTGAGGCCTGAAGGAAACCAGGAGGTAGAGATGAGGAAGGAGAACATTCCAGGAATGGAAGAGAGCCATAGAAGATACCTGGAGTTGGGAGATAGAGTAGATGCCAATTGGCAGCTTTATCATTTACTATACAGTTACACATCCATAATCCAGAGTGTATTGAGAAGAAGCCCTTTGCTTAAGGGGTGGTATTCTTGTTAGGAAGGCCCAGGGCAATGTATTTAGAAGCAGAATAGCCAACAGCAGCAGTGTGGTTCAGACCCTAGACTCAGAATAGAGTCTCACTTCTAGCATCAAGCCCAGTGTGGAAAGGAATAACTAGGGCAGGAATCCCATATGAAAGAGCAACATACAATTCCCCAGCCTTACCATGAGATTTTAGAATAGCATAGCACTCATTAGTAAAACAAGAAAGCAGCAACAGGACCAGCCCAGATCTTTCTTCCCTAAATACAGCAGAGTCCAGTCCTAGCATCAAGTTCAAAGTCAGGAAGCATACTGTAAGAGTTAGATTAAAAGAAAGAAAAAAAAACAGCAGGGGCCCCACCATATTGAACTACAGTGGTGGCAGGGATGTTCAGGACATAACCACTAAAGAAGAGAATCACGTCAAAACATCCACAGGCAGATGTACTGGAAGACATTTGCCACCAGATCCTGGATCTCTATTCACAAGGAAAGCAGCAGATGCCTCATCATATTCCTCATCAATTGCAGCAACCACCATCTCTTCAGTCAACACCTCAAGTGCCCTCAGTGCATCAGTCTCAGCAATCTCAGAGCTCTGAGCAGTCACAGCCACAACAGAAGGAGTCCCAGCAAACAGCACAGCAGCAGCTGCAGCAGCAAGCACAACTGTCTAAGAAGCCGTCTCCTTAGCCTACACCTCCCAGGCAGGTGAAATGATCCGTGGTTGTTTCTCTTAAAGAAGCCAACAAGACAGCAGAACCACCATCATCTAAAGTCCCCAAAATTGAGACCACACACTCACCAATACTACCTGTACATCCACCTCCAGAATGTAAGCCAACCCTCCCAGCTGCGGTTTCAATGGGA
>CM053598.1:118768650-118790702 GCA_028646575.1 Pseudocheirus occidentalis
TGGAGTGTCAACTACAAATTCCTACATGTCAGGAGAGGGTTATCAGAGTCTGCAATCCATGATGAAGATAGAAGGACCAGCCTGTGGGGCTCTGCTTCCAGCATATGGACCACCCACTCACCTGCCACACCATCATCATGTATATCCTCCTAACCCTCCACCACCTGTCCCACTTCCTCCAGCATCATTTCCACCACCCAACATTCCCCCACAGACTCCTGGATATCCACCCCCGCCCCCCCACCAACATACAACCCCAACTTTCCACCTCCATGATTGCCTCCAACTCATGCTGTTCCTTCCCACCCTCCTCCAGGGCTTGGGATGCCACCTGCCAGTTACCCTCCTCCAGCTGTTCCCCCCAGGTAGGCAGCCCCCAGTGCCACCTCCCATCCCCCCACCTGGCATGCCTCCTGTGGGCAGATTGGGATGTGCAGCTTGGATGAGATAACATGATGCCTCTTTTCCCCCTCACCCCTTTTTTTAAAACTCAAAAAACTAATTATTTTTCATTGTTTTTTTTTTTAATCACTTACCTTTGAAGTATAGTTTTAAACGGCAAAAAAATAGTTGAACATCAGGGTACTTTGTGTAATGCCACACAGCTGCAGTCCAGAAAGGGAATGGAATGGTGATTTATCCTGTAAATAGTGTTCCTACACTGTGGCTTCTCATAGAGCTATTGCAAAGCCAATTAGAATCTAACTTGATTCATTTCAAATCAGTTGTTACTGCACTGGATTACTTTATACTAGTGAACATGTTAACCAGCCATATAGGCTCAATAGTTATCTGTAAGGAGTAAATTTCCTTTTAAAATCAGTGCCTACTTTTATTGAAAAATAAGTTTAAAACAATCCAGTATCATCTAAAGTCAAAACTTCGTTTTCCTTCAGTAATATTCTCCAGTGATACATGATGCTGTTGTCAGAGTTTCTTGGTTTAACTGGTATTATCAGCCCTTTAATTGTAAAATTGTTTTGGACAGGTTGGCTTTGCCGAATTTGGGGCTGGTTTTTTTGTTTGTTTGTTTGTTTGTTTTTTGGTTGGGGGAGACAAGGGAATGGAAAACCGGACCTTGGAAAGTAATGTATGTTTACATCTATTTACAAATTCCTGTACATACAGATATATTTTTAAAGTGTGAATGTAACATCATACTGTGAATTCCATCTTGGTTACGAATGAGACTCCCTCAGTCATTTACCTACCCAAATAAAATCAGTTCTGCAAATTAAAAAAAAAAAATCCACAAGCATTGCCTCAGATAGAAAAACAGCTTGGGTACAAACTTAACCACAATTCTTGGAAGAGATAAACAAGAGTTTAAAGTTTTTATAAATGAAATGAGAGTGCTAGAACAATTTGAAAAGGAGTAATATAGAAGAAAGAATTGGAAAGGGAATTAATATAAGCACAAGAAGTGTAAAACCTTACCCAGGCAACAAACTACCTAAAAATTAGGGTGGACCAAATAAAAGTCATTGACTCCATGAGACAAAAAGAAATAGTAAAACAAAGCCAAAAGATTAAAGATATAGGAAATGTAAGTTATATCATGGCAAAAAAAAAAATTGACCTATAAAGCAGATTGAGGAGGGAAAAAATTGAGAATCATTAAACCATCTGACCACTATGACCAAAACAAGAGCCTACACATCATATTTCAAGAAATCTTAAAACTGCCTAGAATGCTTAGAACTAGAGAAAAAAAGTGAAAAATAGAGTCACCTCCTGAAGGAAACCCTAAAATCAAAACTCTTCGAAACTTCATATCCAAAATCCAGAGCTTACAGGTCAAAGAAAAAAATCTGTAAGTAGCCATAAAGAAAGATTCAAGTACTAAGAAACTGTATCATAGTATCACACAAGATTTAGCAGCTGCCACCCTGAAGGAGCAAAGAAGTTGGAATATGATATTCCAGGAGAGAAAAGAGCTTATAGCCAAGAATGATTTAATCACTGACTATATTCCTACAGGGGTAAAAATGGATCTTTAATGAAATGGAGGGCTTCACAAGCATTCTCACTGAAAAGACTGGAGCTTGAAACTTTGAAATTCAAACACAGAAGTTAAAACATAAAAAGACAAACATAAATGAACAATGATAAATAATTAAACAGGGCAGCTAGGTGGCACAGTGAATAGAGCACCGGCCTTGGAAAAGGAGGACCTGAGTTCAAATTTTGCCACAGGCACTTAACACAAAAAAACTAACCATGTGATCTTGGGCAATTCAACCCCAATTCCCCTAGTTTCCCCCTCTGAAAAGCAAAACTTATAATAATAATTAAATAAGGATAAACTGCTTACATTCTAATATAAGGAAATGATACCTCTGCCCCCCCCAAAACCTATCATCATCTGTGGTGATAGAGAGAATATAATAAAAGAAGACCTAAGAGTTGGTTCTTTTATGTCTTGATGATCTTGAAAGAATAGAAAGGAGAAGAGGAATATACTGGGGTGGGGAAGAGACAGGAAGCTTAGGGGAGAATGATCTCACATAATCTGGGTACACAGGTAAATGAATCTCACTTTCATCTGGACTGGTCAAAGGAAGGAAAGAATACATGCATAGAGTTGGATAGAGAAATACGTTTTATTCAGCAGGGAAGTAGGAGGAAGTAGCAGTGAAGAAGAGAGGAAGAATTAGAGCAGTGGTTCTTAACCTTCCTAATGCTGAGACCCTTTAATACTTGTAAATGGGTGTATCTGCTTGTGGGCAGATCCTCCCGGAGATGGATAGAGGAGCTGTGTCTCAGTTCCTAAACCCATTGGAAATATTTGTTTTCCGATGGTCTCAGGTGACCCCTGTGAAAGGGTTGTTCAACCCCCAAAGGGGTCGTGACCCACAGGTTTAAAACTGCTGAATTAGAGGGTAGTCTTCTAAGCAGAGCAAACTAAGGATGTAAAAAAATTTATTGCTCTTTTTGAAGTGACAGAGAATGGACATCTGGAGGGGTGTGCATCAGATGAGGATTGGCTGAATAAATTGGTATATAAATATGATAGAATACTATTGTGCTTTAAGAAATGATGGAGAGAGTTTCAGAACATTCATGGCTTGCATGAACAGAGGAGAACAATTTCAACAATGATAATAATATGTTAAAGGTAAACAACTTTGAAAGAATAAGCAACACTTTGTAATGCCCAGCCACAATTCCAGATGACTAATGATGAAACATGCTCCTATTAAAGAGGTGAAGAACACAGAGTGCAGAATAAACCTTATTTGGAGAGGGAGGAACGCATAACAATGTGGACATTTGATTGACTTCATCCAACCATGGGTTATTTTTTTTTTCTTTTGCTCTCATTTGGATTAGGGACATTGGGGTAAGAGGTTGAGAAGAAATGTTTTTACTGCCTGAAACAAATAAATTGTATTTTATAATAGAGAAGGGAGAAGATAAGATAACTCAGGACAGATCCTTGGGCACACCCTGAGTTATGGGGCCTGACCTGGATGAAGAGGAAGGAAAGGAGAACAACAATGGTTGTATTGGTAGGAAGACAACCTAGAGAGAGCAGTGTCTTGAAAACATAGAGAAAAGAAAGAATCAAAGAGGAAAGGGTAATTGACAATGCCAAAGGCCAAAAAAGTCAAGAAGAATGGGGGTTAGGAAAGACTTTAAGTCCTGGCAGTTAAGAGATTGTTAATAACTTTGGAGAAAGCAGTTTTAGTTGAGTATTGAGGTTGGAAACCATAGTGTAAGGAGTTAAGACAGTGAGAAGAAAAGACGTAGAGGCAACTGTTGTCGATTGCTTTCTCAAAGTGTCTAGCTGTAGAAGAGAGAAGTTGAATGATAGCTAGCAGCAATCAGTGGATCAAGTGAATGTTTTTTTGACTATGAGGGAGCCATTATTAAATTTGCAGCCAGTTTACAGTGAAAGATTGAAGATGAGTGAGAGAGTTGGAATGATAGATGGGGTGATCTGCTAATAAAGATGGATGTGATAGGATCACTTATGCAGGTAGAGGAGGTTTCTTTGTCAGGGACAGTCTTTTTCATGTGAGACATCAGTGAAGATAGAAAGGGGACAGAAGACATTTGGGAGATGTGATTTTAAGAGGAGAGGAAAGACGGGTTTTTCAACAAATGGCTTCAATTTATTCACTGAAATATGAAGCAAAATTTTCACCTGAAAGGAGAGGGAGAGTATATATAGGAGACTCAATGAGAGACCAAAAAATTTGGAAAAGCTGTTGTGGTGATTGGGGTAGTGAGTAAATTGGGGAGGTATAAAGGGATTGTCTTGCTTCGCTGAGGGTCTTGTTGAGATTGTGTAACATATTTGTGATGGATTCAGTCACAGCACAATTTTGCAATTTTCTACAGATTCATACAGAAATATTTGAGTAGGAGCAAAGGCAGTGGATGGTAGAAGTACTTGAGAACTGAGATTTGACAGGGCAAAATGTTATTTAAAAAACAAACAAACATGGGATTAAAAAAAAAGAGGATAGTGTAGAGTTGGTATGGTTCACCAAAGGTTCATGATGGGGAAAGGAAGAGAGTGTAGATAGTACTGAGGTCATAACCTGGGGAAGAACTAAAGGGTCAAGAAATTGAAGGTCTCTGAGAAAAGACCTTTGAATTTAGCAATTGAGAGATTATTGATAGCTTTGTAGAAAGTAGTCTTGGGATAGGAAACCAAGTTGCAAGGGGTTGATGAGTGGGGAGGAAAGGAAGTAGAGATGAGACTTTTCCTAGAAGTTATTCTGTGACAGGTAAAAAGTATATGATAATAGCTTGAGCAAGTGGTAAGACCAAGATAGCCAAGATGGGAAGACCTTGATATTTTTCTAGGGAGAAGAGAAGAGATAGATTAAAGGCTAGAGAGGGAGGCTGATCAAAAGGATAAACTCTTGGAAGAAATTGGAGGTAGTGGGATCAAGAGGTATCATTTCTTCATCAGAAATGAACAAATAAAGAGAAAATGAAGGATGATATTACATTAATGTTTTGAAGAGGCAGAGATAAGGAGGGAGAGCATTGCTGAATAACCATTGAAAATGTTTGACATTGGGAGAAGTAGCTCGTATGAGGAATAACAGTTTATAGTATCACTTGATAGAAGAATGAGTAGTGGGGACATTGGCATAAAAAGACTAGGGAACTATGGTAAGAAGAGCAGTTATGAAAGGCTTTGATTGTGAAATAAAGGGTTTATGTTTGATCATGGATATAATAGAGATCCACTGAAGTTTGTTGTGCATTTATGTAGTGCTTAAAGCTGGCAAAGCACTTTACAAATATTATCTCTCTTTATCCTCACACCAACCCTAGGAAGTAGGTACAGTTATAATCTCCTTTTTATAGATGAGGAAATTGAGGCATACAAGTTAAGTCACATAATGTCACTTGTTGTATGACCACAGTCATGCAATGTTTGAGTCCAAATCTGAACTCATGTTTCTTGACTCTTAAGTCCAGTGCCCTATTTACTGTACTACCTGGCTGCTAAACAAATTGGGACATTAGGGTTAGGGTCACATAGGTGGTGCAGTACATGAAATGCCAGGCCTGGAATGAGGAAGATTCATCTTCCTGAGTTCAAATCCAGCCTCAGACACTTATTAGCTCTGTGACCCTGGGCAAGTAATTTTACTCTAATTTCCTCAGTTTCTTCATCTGTTAAATGAGCTAAAGAAGGAAATGGCAAACCATTCCATTATCTTTGCCAAGAAAACCCCAAATGGGGTCACAGAGAGTTGGACACGACTGAAAAACTACTAAACGACCAAAGGGCTAAGGGATATGAGTAAAGAAAAATAAGATAACTCAGTTATATGAAATTTTAAAATTCAGGAACAAAATGACTGCAACTAGAATAAATGAATCTGCCAAATGAGGAACAAATTCTGCACTATCTTCCCCAGAAAATATTATAACCAAGTTATATATGAAAATACAAAGCTGAGAGTAATTCCTTAATAATTGGTCAAAGCACATGAACAGTTTTTAAAAGAATTGTAAGCACAATTTAATAACAACCATATTTTTTAAAGCCTCAAATCACTAACAATAAGAGAAATGCAAACTAAAACATATCTGATATTTTATATTACATCCATCAAATTAACAAAAATGATTAAAATGGGAATAGTGGTAGAAGGGCGGTAAAAAAAGACCTGTGAATCGCTTCCGCTGCTCCACAAAGCAACTTGAAATGTTTCAAGAAGCTGTTTGTCCCAGGAATCCTAATAGTGGGCATATACTTCAAAGAGGTCAAAGACAAAAAGATATCATATGTACTAAAGTATTAATTGCAGCCCTTTTATGAAAACAGAAAACTGTTAAAGTTGGTTACTGTAAAACCATATATATCACAAGGTTGTAATGAGTGTCAGATAATATGTAAAGTTTTGCATTCCTTCAAGTCCATATAAATGACTCTGAGTCTTGTTCTCTAACCCCTCTGGCACACTACCAACTACAGTACATAAATGTAGGGTTTTTTTGTTTGTTTTATTTTGTGTCATTTCACCTATTACAATACAGAAATGTTAGCTTTTATTCCTTTTTACTTGATTATTTGATATTTTACATTTTTCTGTCTTATGGTAATTTTTGAAGATGACAGATTTTGGCCGAAGATGGTATACTATTAGTAATGAATGTGAAGATATGTTTCGTGGTTTATGAGCCAGTCTTCCATCTTGAAAATGGAAGCTAATAAATGGCATCTGATAAAACTTTTAAAGTCATGTCTTCTAAAGCATAGGTTGACCATGTCACTTTTCTGCTTCAAAAACAAAGTCCTTCAGTAGCTCACTAAGTATCTTAAGATTAAAAACAAATATCTTAGCTTTCTGTTTGAGGCCCTACAGTCTGATCTGCTTCTAGTCTGCCTTTTCAACCTTATTTCATATTGTTCTCCTGTCACAGTCTATTCCAAACAAATTAGACTATTTACCTTTTGCCAGATGTAACATTCCATCTTTTGCCTCCATGTATTTGTTGTTAGTTTTTTTAAAGTTGTAAACAATATTTTATTTTTTCCCCAATTACACGTAAAAACAATTTTTAACATTCTTTGTTTTTTAAAAAAAGGTTTTGAATTCCAAATTCTATCTCTCCCTTTCTTCTCCCCTCCCTGAAATGGCAAGTAATCTGATATAGGTTATACACGTGCAAATGCGCAGTTATATAAAGCATTTCCATATTAGTCTTTTTTCTTTTTTTTTTTGCAAAAACACTCAGAAAGAAAGAAAAAGAAAGAGAAAAATAGTATACTTCAGTCTCTGTTCAGATGATATCTGGAGGCATACAGCATTTTCTTTTTTTTTTCTTTTTGATCGTTAATATTTAAAATTTTGTTACTGGCAGTTTCATGACTTTACCACTGCCTAAATATATTGATTCTGAATGAGTTTTCTTATTTATTCATTTATTTGTCTGTCTGTCTATCTATCTGTCTATCCATCTGTCTATTTTCTTTTAGTTTACAACATTCAGTTCCACAATCCCTTGAGTTCCAAATTTTCTCTCCCTTCCTCTCTTCCACCCTCTCCCCATGGTGGCATGCAATCCAATAAAGGTTCTACAAATACCTTCACATTAAACATCCATCAGATTGTAAAGAAAAATTATAACCAATGGAATGAATAACAAGAAAGAAGGAACGAAACAAAACAAAAGAGAGCAAGTAGTTTGCTTCAATCTGCTTTCAGACTCTGTAGTTCTTTCTCTGGATGGGGGTAGCCCTTTTCATCATGATTCTTTTGGAGTTGTCCTATAACCTTGCATTTCTGAGAGAAATCCAGTCTATCAAAGTTACTTGCCACAGATACTCTGTGTCTATAATTGTGTACAAAGTTCTCCTGGTTCTGCTGTCTTCACTCAGCATTGTTTTATATGCGTCTCTTCAGGTTAGTATGAGGTCCGTCTGCTCCTCATTTCTTATAGCACAATAGTATTCCATTACATTCATATACCACAACTTGTTTAGGCATTCCCCAATTGATGGGCATCCCCTTGGTTTCCATTTCTTTGCCATCACAAAAAGAGCTGCTATAGATTGAAGCAAATTACTTGCTGTCTCTTTTGCGTTTTGTTTTCTTTTCTTCCTTCTTTCTCATTGTTCACTCCATTGGTTATAATTTTTCTATACAACTTGACTAATGTTTAATGTGAAGGTATTTGTAGAACCTATATCTGATTACATGGTGCTGTGGGGGTATGGGGGGAGGGAAGAGAGGGAAAGGGAGAAAATTTGGAACTCAAGGGATTGTGGAACTGAATGTTATAAACTAAAAGTAAATAAATTATTTTTTAAAATTGTTAAAAAGCTGCTATAAATATTTTTGTATATGCAGGGTCCTCTTCCCACTTATATGATCTCTTTGGGATATAACCCTAGTATACACTTTTTTATAGCCCTTTGAACATAGTTCCAGATTGCTCTCCAGAATGGTTGGATCAGTTAACAATTCCACCAACAACACATTAGTGTTCTAGTTTTTCCACATCCTCTCCACCATTTATCATTTTCCTGTTTTGTCATCTTAGCCAATCTGACTAGTGAGATGTGGTACCTCAGAATTGTTTTGATTTGCATTTCTCTAATCAGTAGTGATTTAGAGCATTTTCATATGCTTATAGATATCTTTAATGTCTTACTCTGAAAACTGCCTGTTCATCTCCTATGACCATTTATCAGTTGGGGAATGACTTGTATTCTTATAGATTTGACTTAGTTCTTTGTGTATTTTTAAAATGAGACCCTTATCAGAGACTCTGGTTGTAAAAATTCTTTCCCATTTTCCTCCTAATCTTGGTTACATTGGCTTTATTTATACAGAAGCTTTTCAATTTAATGTAATCAAAATTATCTGTTTTGCATTTCATAATGCTCTCTAACTCTTGTTTGGTAGCTCTATAAAATAATTTTTGGTAGATTGATTGGTATGACACTAAATGGATAAGTTAATTTAGGTAAAATCATCATTTTTATTATATTAGCTTAACCTAGCCACAAGCAACTAATGTTTTCCAGTTATTTAGATCTGACTTAATTTGTGTGAAAAAGTGTTTTGCAAATGTTTTCATATAGTTCCTGGGTTTGTTTTGGCAAGTAAGTTCCCAAATATTTTATGTCTACAGTAACTTTAAATGGAATTTCTCAATTTCTTGTGGTTGAGTTTTGTTAGAAATATATAGGAATGCCAAAGATTTATGTGAGTTTATTTTATATCCTGCAACTTTGCTAAATTTATTTATTATCTCAAGTAGTTTTTTACTTGATTCTCTCAGTATATCATCATATCATCTACAAAGAGTGATAGCTTAGTCTCTTCTTTGAGGCAGATAGCATTTTTCATTGTGAATACTTTGGGATTATCTTGTATTATTGTATTTCTGAGAGTAGCTAAGTCATTCACAGTTCTTTATCTTATAGTATTGCTGTTACTTTGTACAGTTTTCTTCTGAATATGATCACTTCACTTTGTTGTAACTTCATGTGTCTTTCCCGTTTTTTTCTGAAATCATCCTGCTTGTCATTTCTTATAGCACAATAATATTGCATTGCAGTCATATACCACTTCAGCCATTCTCTAGTTGATAGACATCCCCTCAACTTCCAATTGTTAGCTACCACAAAAGAGCTGCTATAAATATTTTTTGTATAGATAAATTCTTTTTCCTTTTCCTCCATGCGTTTGTACAAGCTGTCATCCCCCATGATGTACTCTTTCTCCTCACCTCTTCCCTTAGAATCCTGCAAAGTCACTTCCTTCATAAAACCTTCTCAGATTCCACCTTCTTCATAAAGACTTCATGATTTCCCCGACTTTTATCACTTTCTTCCTCCAGTATTCTTTTATTTGCTTGGTAATTTACATGCAGTCCACTATTAAATAGTAATCTCCTAATTTGGAGTTAGGCAAATAGAGTGGCTGAAGTGCCCAGGACCTTTATACCCTAAGGAAATCACTGACAAAAAAAAGGCTTCCACTGTAGAATTTATAGTGGTACTTGATGAAATAGCAAAGAATGGGAAATAAGGTAGTTCATCATTAATTGTGGACTGGTAAAACAAATTTTGGTATGTTAATGTAATGGAGTATTACTGTGTTGTAAAAAGTGACAAATAGAGAAGCATGCAAAGGCTTATTATGTGAACTAAAGTAAACAGCCAGAAAAACACCATACATAATGACTAATAATGTAAATGGAAAGAATGACTATAAAACAATCAAAAGTGAATGTTTCATAATTATAAACAACAAACAGCCTCACAGTCCCCAAGTGTGGAACACTGCATGTAAGATGCATTTTTTCCCCCAGTTTTCTTGATTTTTTTTCTCTTCCCCTTAAAAAAAAAATCTTTGTAATAAAGAATGGTTCCTGGGATCAGTGGGTACAAAGGGATACAAGGAGAATTCTAAGTGATTAAAAAAATTGACTAAAATTTTTTTTCAAAAATGAAAAAATGTAAACCTTTTAAGTGGAGGAACTGTCTTAAGCACCATTGGTGCTTAGCACATTACCTTCCTTGGCTTTGTAGACATTTAGTGTTTCATGAAATGAATTGTTTTGTTTTTATTTCTTTTTCTTTCCCTCCTCTGATAAATTGAAGGTGACCAGTCATCATTCTTATTAGGAAAAGGAAGGGAAAAAAAACTTTTCAACTTTGTCCTTTCACTTTCCATTACCTATCTAGGGATTTAAGGGTAGAGAACAATGTATAGATGAACAGTTAATTCTGTCCTGACAGAGGAGGAAACTGAAAGCCCATTAGTAGGGTTAGTGTTCTCCATATAATTTTCTTCTGCGTAGTCACATTTTTCATAGGTGACCCACGTAAGTTCAGACTTAATTACAAATATGACTTTATTAATATTGACAATAGGTAATCGACAGTTATTTTATATTTTCATTTCTCTACATTTTTATTTTGCTTTGTATTGCATCTTATTACTCAAAATGAAAACTAAAAGTATCTGGGATGGAGTATGTTTGAGTATGTTCTTTCTCTAAAGAGTCTTGAATAAATCAGCCTTGAGAAATGTTTTTCTCATCTTTACCTTCATTTTCTTTCCTGTTATTAAGGAATGAGAGCAGTAATTGAATTCTTTGCCATATAAAAACAAAATTTGCCTTGAGCATTACATCCCAGTAAGGTGGCTGTCTGTTGTCAGTTTAGATTTTCAGCAGGAAGTGTGTTCCACAGGCTTGTGATTTTGGAAAATGAGCAAACTTCTCTTTGAAATATAATTAGCATGTGGTTCAAAATATGAACTTGAGGGACTACTGCCATTTGAGCTCCATTTTGCTGGTCTCTTCATTATATTGTACCGTGTGTGTGCTGTGCGTGTGCGTGTGTGTTTTGAGGTGTCTTGCAGCAGAGGTACTCTGTCATGTATGACTTCTGTGACTGTAACCTTTCTGAACTCACATGCCTATTAACTATGAACTAAATATGTGCATTTTTTTCTATTCAAATATATTTTGGAAAAGTACTTTGATAGTTCAGTTGGCTCAACATTCCATGGCCATCTGTGCATAAGTCTTAAAGATTTCTACTTTTTGCTTTTTTTACTCTCTGTCAGTGATACCAGACTTAATGTTTTATACTAAAAGAAATAGATTGTTGTTCCTTTGTATGAGTAATGGAAGTATCCTTTGTAATAATAATGGAAGTACACTGTTGGTTAGGATATTCTATTTTCTGAATTCATTTTCCCAAGAAAATAATTAAAAAAAAAATCTCAAGACTTCTTCCTCCAAGAAGAAAAAAAAATCTTAATCAACAACAATATTAGAACAAAAAGCTAGAAACAAATCATGCACAATGATAGGAGAATGTTAAAAATGACATTTGCATATCATGATGTATTACTATGTCTTAAATACTGACTAGGAAGATCAAAGAGAAATATGAAAAGACTTATTTGGTCTGATATGCTTTAAAAAAAACAAAAGAACAATAAATACAATGACTACAATGATATAAATGAAAACAACATCATAGAGTAACAAAAAATTCAGGGCAGTTTTTTATCTGGGATCTTTAGAGATCTTAATTGGGAGTACTTTTTAAAAATGTTTGAAATATTTCTGCAGCCTAGATTCTTAACAGCTTTTTCTAGTAGTGACTTAGTGAAGTTTAACATAAGAAGGAAAGACCAGAAGGCATTCTAGAACATGGATAGGAATTTAGTGCCTTTGATTGAAAAGTTTGTTTTCTGAGGAATTTATTCCACAGTGATGGAGAAATCCTTGAATGATGTTTTTATTTAAATATCTGGAAAATGCTTTTATATGGTATAGTTCATCTTTTATTTACATATGCAGAAGTAAGAAAGTATGGTTGAAATCATCTTCAATCTTATATTAAACCGAAAAACATTTATATGAGTAAAATCAATACAAATAGGATAAGAGAAGCTGCTGGAGAAAATTTTATCTTTGAAAAGGATCTGATATCCAAGATATAGCTGAAGCTAACAAATATGACCAAAACCCATTTGCTAATGGATAAATTGTCAGAGAGTGTAAACTAACAGTTCTTAGAAGAACTACGAACAGTAATCATATGAAAGAGTAATAATATTAAGACAAAAGTAAATCAAAACAACTTTGAAGCTAAAAAGCTTACCTGCAGCAAATTGGCAATGATTATGAAAACTAGGAATAGTCAATGTTAGAAGGGTCAAGAAATAAGGCATTATTAATATAGGTTTGAGTTATGTGGAGTTATGATTTCATCTAATCATCCTGGAAAGCAAATTGCTAGGTACACATCCCAAAGAAATTAAAGATAGAAAGATATATCTAACAGCTAAATATATTGAAATATTTCTAGCATCATTTTTTATAGTAGCAGAAAACTGGAAACAAAGTAAATAAAAGTCTGTTGGGGAATTACTATGATAAAGACAGAAAAGCAAGGGAAGATTTGTATAAACCAATGCAAAGTGAGTAAAGGCAGAACCAGGAAAACAAAATAGGTGAAGACTACATCAGTGTAAATGGAAAGATACACCCCCAAACAATGATAATAACATAAACTAGACACTACATCTTAATAATGACCAAGTCTAGACTCAAAAAAGAGTTGAAAAAAAAATTCAATCAAATATCACTGCCAGAAAAGTTGGAAGAACTATGAATGAAAAGAAGTGTATATGACATCAAACTCAATTGATGTTTAGTTTTGCTGAGTGACTTTTTCTTTTATTCTTATAAGGAATATTACTATGGTGTAGGGGTCAGAGGCATGCGCATGTGCACATGTGTGCACACACACGACAATTTTGGGGGTTTTTTTGTATATAGTATTATCTTTTTTCCACTTACATGTAAAGATAGTTTTCAACATTGTTTTTTTTTTTTTAATAAGATTTTGAGTTCCAAATATTTTTCTCTCTCCTGTACCCTCTTCCCAAGATAGCAAGCAATCTGATACAGGTTATACAGGTGCAATCATGTAAACATATTTCCACATTAGTCATGTGAAAAAGAAACAGAACAAAAAGGGAAAACCACCAAAAAAAAACCCAAAAGAGAAATTGAAAATAGTATTCTTTGATCAGCATTCAGACTCTATAGTTCTTTCTCTGGGGTGGATAGTATTTTCCATCATGAGTCTTTTGAAATTGTCTTAAATCATTGTCTTGCTGAGAACAGCGAAGTCTGACAAAGTTGATCTTGCACAATGTTGTTGTTACTGTGTACAATGTTCTCCTGGTTCTGTTTACTTTATTCAGCATCAGTTCATGCAAGTCTTTCCAGGTTTTTCTGAAAGCCTCCTACTCATCATTTCTTATAGCACAGTAATATTCCATTACATTCATGTACCACAACTTGTTCAGCCATTCTCCAGTTGACGGGCATTCCCTCATTTTCTTTGCCACCACAAAAAGAGCTACTATAATTTTTTTTTCCATATGTAGGCCCTTTCCCCTCATCGAGATACAGACCTAGTGGTGGTATTGATGACTCAAAGGGCATGCACAGTTGTATAGCCCTTTGGGCATAGTTCCAAACTGCCCTCCGGAATGGTTGGATCAGTTTAGTTTTACCACAGTGCCACTGTCCCAGTTTTCATGCATTTTCTCCAACATTTTCATTTTCCTGTTTTGTTGTGTTAGCCAATCTGATAGGTGTGATATGGTAGTTGAGAATTGTTTTAATTTGCATTTCTCTAATCAATAGTGACTTAGAGCATTATTTCAAATGGCTATAGATAATTTTAATTTCTTCAACTGAAAACTGCCTGTTCATATCCTCTGACCATTTATCATTGGGGAAATGACTTGTGTTCTTATAAATTTGACTCAATTTTCTATATATTTGAGAAAGGAGGCTTTTATCAGAGATACTTGCTATAAAGATTAGCTTTCTATTTTCCTTCTAATCTTGATTGCATTGGTTTTGTTTGTACAGTACCTTTTTAATTTAATGTAAGCACAATTCTCCATTTTGCATTTCATAAGTGTTCTCTATCTCTTGTTTGGTCATAAATTCTTATCTTCTCCATAGATCTGATAGGTAAACTATTCCTTGTAATCCTAATTTGCTTATGGTACACCCTTTATGTCTAAATCACGAACTCATTATTTTGATGTACTCTGTGAGATGTTGATCCATGCCTAGTTTCTGCCATAATTTTTACCAATTTTTCCAGTAGTTTTTGACAGATAGTGAGTTCTTATCCTAGAAGCTGGAGTTTATCAAACAGTAGATTACGATAGTCATTTATTACTGTGTCTTGTGTACCTAATCTATTCTGCTGATCCACCACTGTACTTCTTAGCTAGCACCAAATAGTTTTGATGATTGATGTTTTATAATATAGTTTCAGATCTGGTACTGCTAGGAGAGGCAGTATTTTCAATTTTTTAAAAATATATTTTAAATAATTTAAAATTAAACTAAAAACAATAACAATAACAACAAAAGAATGAAACTTTAAAAAATACCACAATAAAACTCCTTGCTTTGTTTTATTTTGAAGTACTATGATCGGAAAATATTTTATTTCTGCTTAAATTTGACCATAAATTTTCTTCTTGGGTTGCAGGAACCAATAAAATCACGTGCCCCACAGCTTCATTTAGAGTACAGGTTTTACAAACAGCTCGGCAATGCAGGTAAGTCAGGCTTTTCTCTTTATAGAATATCCCTTAGCAGGAAGCTCCATATTGTATCAACTAAACTCAAAAGATGATTCAGTTTTATCTTTTGAAATTATCATTTAGTTGTTGGATAGATCTTCCTTAATATAATGGTATTCCCATGATACTGACCTTTGTGTGTTTCTGGACACTGGAACAGTGATTTTAAAAATCTCTTCACACTTAGAAATGACAAGTAGGTGCTGAATTGCAATTCACTGTATTCACTCTTTCCAAAAAGGATAGTGATTTTCAGGGTTTTTCAGAATACCCAATACTTTGTCACTTTGTTGTTTTAATTTACTTGCAACTATTTCCACTTGATTGTCTTGGAGGATTAGTGTATTATTTCAGGGGAAGAAACATAAACTTTTAAACTAGAAACCTTCATTTATTTAAATGTTTGTACAGTTCCCTCACTCATATTTTCTTATTAAAACTAGCAGAATCCTGACCCCTTGAAAACTCTCTAGTAAGCCTGATGATCATCCTTCAAATCTATTTTCGTGCTTTGAATTGTAAAATTTTTGACTGAAGGGGGATTCAGCTATGCAGATGTCATTAGTGCTATACATTTGCCCAGGAATGTTGAACTCTTCTGATCCTGCCTTGGTATATAACAGAAATTTTGCTACAAATTGTTTTTTTTTATATAACAGTGTTGTGTAAATTACTAAAACATATAAAGTTCAAGTGCTGATTGAGTATCTCAAAAATAATCCTGTTTCCAAAAAAATAAATTTACAAAATCAGACAGGTAGAAGAGATTCATAGCTTCAAATATTGTTTTTCTGTTCGTCTCTGTGTAGAAAAATATTTATCTTGGTTATGTTTGCCTAGTTTATAGTCAGATGTACCTCAATCCCCTATCTCTCTTCACTTTCTTGATGACTTCATCAGATTTCCTGCATTTTATTATCATCTCTATGCAATTTGACTTTAAGTTTTGGTTTTCTAGGCCTCACCTTTTTCCTGAGCTATAATATGGTATTATCATCTGCCCCTAGGACATTTTGAACTGGATGTTTTTAAAGACTTTTCAAAGTCAGTATATCCATAACAAAATTAATATCTTTGCCTTAAAACCTATCCTTCTTCATTTTTAAAAAATTTCTGATTTCATTAGTTTAGGAAGTTACTAGTGAGGAATTTCTTCCACCAGTGCAAATTGTTAATTTCTCTATTCTTTTGAATCTCTGTTCTTCTAATTAGCCAAGTTCACAACCTTCATATGTTTGTATTACAATGATTTGAATACTTCTGAGAATGTGTTTTATTTATTATGACAATTCTCTATTAATTCTCTTTGTTATCATGACAAGAATTTATGTTGCAATGAGGCCTACTTTTCCTTCTTCCTTGTGTTTTTGTTTACCTCTTAACTTTCAAATCTTTTTCCCCAGGAACAAAATTCCTTTTTTGTTTTAAAACAGAATTAAAAGAAATAATTTGACTCCTTATTTTACCTAATCCCACATATCCAATAGGTCAATTCTGCCTCCACAAAAGAATCCTACTCTACTTAAATGTTCATTACCTTTTCTAAGGCTCAGATTAATTCAGTAGCCTCCTAATGGGTTTCCCTCCCCCAGGTTTTTCTGTCTCTGGTCTGTTCTCAACATAATGAGTCAAAATGATATTCCTATGTAGAGGGTCTCCTCAGTAAGCTCAAGTGGCTTTCTTATTCTATTAGAATCAAATACCAGTTCTTCAGGACCTGATTCTAACTTCCTTTTCCAGTTGTGATGTAGCATGTCTTTGGTACTCTGTGGTATAGCCAAAGTGGCCTTGTTGCAGTTCCTCACACTCTCCAGGCCTAGAATACTCACCCGCTGTCCTCTCATACCAGTCCCCCCATACACACTTCTGCCTCTTAGAAGCTCTGGTTTCCTTTAAAGCTCAGCTCCAACTGAACCATTTACAAAAGACTTTCCAGTTTCTTCCCCATTTCCTCCCCTCCCCCCTTTTCAGCTGCTCACTCTTTTCCTCAAATTATCCTTTATTTGCTTGGTCTTTGTATTGTATATATTAATGGATGGGTTTTCTCTCCTGATGCAATGTAAGTTCCTTGAGGGCAAGTATGATTTCATTTTACTTTTGTGTTCTTAGCACTTCTCATAATGCTCAGTACATAGACTTTTGTGGGGAGCTTAAAGTGTCATTGAGTCCACCACCTTCATTTTACAGCTGAACTGAGTACAGAGAGATGAAGTAATTTGGCAAAAATCACACAGGAAATAAATGTTGTAGGTGGAATTCAAACCCAGAGTCTGACTTCAGAGCCAGTGCTTTTGGCATTGAATATTTATTCATTAATTGATGCCATAAGCTCATCATGTTCTTTTTAGGCTAAGCTTAGATGTCTCTTTGATTCTACTTTCTGCCATCCCTTTTTAATGTTGATCCTACTTTGTTATCTTATATTTGCTTGTATTTTAACCTATTGTATCTCTCACTAGAAAATATTCTCCCTGAGGGCAGGTCCTTTTTTAAAAAAATCTTTATGTTCACCTGTGCCCATTACAGTGCTTTGCACATGATAAGTACTTAATGAATGTATATATTCCTCTCTCACAACTTATTGGTCATGATAATTATAGATGCAGGAGCTCCAAATTAAGGATAAACAAGAATGTTGTTGAAATGAATAGTGTTCTGTATCCCAGTATAACTCCTAGCATTTTGCCTTAACTGTTATGTGGGAGCCCCTAATTAAGGATAAGCAGGGAAGTTGAGGTGAAAATATTTTGTAACCCAGTATAACTCCTAACATTTTACCTTAACCGTCACAGTAGGCGCTCTGTCAGTATTGGCTGTATGATTAATTATATATCCTTAAGTGCACAGTGGCTTACTGGGTGAAAATACCTAAATAAGCATTGCCCTAGACACTTAGACTAAAATATGCATTTTAAATCCTGCCTTCCCCAGAGGTTTCTAAAAATACTTTCTTTGTTGTATATTTTGAAACATACTTGCTAGGTTTATCCTAGTATCTCTGAACTTCTTCGTGATAATAACTATGCTGAGCTCAGCTAACAAAGCCAAACTGACCCTGTAGACCTCAGAATATAAAGTACGCTAAGTTAAGGCTGCTGTGTAAAGTTAGGCTTGTTTGATGGGTTTTACCTCGGAACTCTTCCCAATTCTCAGAGCAAAATCCATGTTACTTAAAATCGATAACTTCTGTTCACAATGGAGAAAGAATCTCACAAACGTATTCTGTATGGCAAACAAAAGCTTGGTTACCAGTGGTGTTCTAGTTTTGTGATAGTACATGGAATCATGGAATGAACTGACAAATAGCAATTTGGAAAGAATTGGAGTGCGAGGCATTAGTGCTGTTTAAAAGATGGGGGAGGACCCTGAAATTATTATTAGGCTACTTAAGTGACAACATTTTGAGCCTGTAAATCTTCCTCAGCTATACATTGCAAGAAGTTGGGTTAGTTTCTGTCATGGTCATACTTCTGTCATACTTCTTTTTGTCTTGATACAGATACTCCATTCAATGGTGCCTTCTTATCTTTGTGACTCAAGCCCATATCCTTCTGTAAATAATACACACGTGTCCAACAAGTGCTCAGGAGTAGGTTAGGCAGTGTCTTTTTCTAGATTGCATGTCATTGTATGATTACCATTGAGACATACAGGCTACTAATTATCCATCAACCCCAACATGAAGCAGGTTTCAAAGTGGTTTGAAGACTGATAGAAAAGATTGGATTCATATACTTTATACTGTAAAGTAAAAAAGCAGCAAGACTAATGGAATGTAATGAAAGGATACTACACTAGTAATTGCACTAGTGTATAGTGTACACTGGTCCTTATTTTCCCTGTGTACTTATTGTGTACGTTGTATCAGTGTACTTTTCTTGGCTATGACTCCTTAGGGAAGTCATTTAATCCTTCTGAATGTCAGAGTTGTCATCTATAAAGTGAGACTGATAACATCTGTTTCACCAGATTGTTATAAGTATCAAATAAGTTTGATTTGTCAAATCAATACAATTAATACAATACAATACAATTAATACAATAAATTTGTATTAAAACTTTCAAAGGGCAGTGAGGTGGTGCAGTGAATAGAGCACTGGCCCTGGAGTCAGGAGGACCTGAGTTCAAATCCAGCCTCAGACACTTAATGTTTACTAGCCTGGTGACCTTGGGCAAGCCACTTAACCACAATTGCCCTGTCCTCCCCTCTCCAAAAAGCAAAAAAAAAAAAAAAATTTATGCTGTTGATATTATTAGCCAAATAAAAGGTTGATTCTTTTTTAAAATTCCAGGGAATTGATTGGTGGTAGAATTTTTTATATCTTCTTTGAATAACTAATTGAATTATAACAGCTTTCTGTCATTTGTCTTTGAATTAATTTTGGGGCTAAAATGATGGGACTATGACTCATGTATTAGAACAAAAAAGATAACAGTTTTTGACACATTTCCTGGACTATGTTATTGCCGTTCACTTTCCCCTCCTCTTTCCACTACTCTCTCCCCACATTCAACCCCCAGATTAGTAAATTTTCAGGCAAAATTTATATTAATATTTTAAGAAATTTTAATATCCAGCTTTGCATTCTTAGAGAAATGAAGTACTTCCACTTTTAAAACCATATGCAAACAAAGAATGCCTCAAAGGTATAAAGTTTTTCTCTTTCCTCTTTTCATTACCCCCTCACCTACTTTTACAAATTCTGAATAGTTGAGATAGTTTTCAAGGGAAGATGAAATAGCTATATTTCATATATCAAGGTATCATGAATTCTCTGGACAAACAATACTTGAGTGAGTCTGAAAATCACTAATTACTCTTGATACAAGGCAGTACTGACCATGTCATTTTTTCTAAAAAAAAAAAATCACAGAATCTAATGATTTAACTCGCTAAAAATCTATTTTTCCATTAGTGGTAGAGAAAAGCAATCTACTAACCAATTGAGACATCTTAATGCATTTAATGTGCTGGAAAAATAGTTAATAGGAATTGTAAAAGGCCTTTAAGAATAATTTTTTGGTCCTTTCCCAACTTTAATTTCTAATGCCTTGCTTAACATTTCAGCCTTAAAATGTTACTTGAACAGTTCAGCTTATAATTATTGATTGCCTTTCTACTTCCTGGTGGAATAGAGACTTTAGAGTCTTGCCCACATCACTGAACCTGACCAACCCAGAGTAATGCTGCTCCTGACAAGAAGGTAGATGCGTTCCTCTCCAGGCTCCGTAGGACTTCACTGCTCCTGCAGACATAGAAACACTGACATGAGACCAGATAGAAAATACCTTACTAACCTCTTCTTCAGTGATGCCCCTCCTGTCCACTAGTACTCTGAGTAGATTCTTTCCTAGTGATTATCAGATTCTTGCCCCTGCTTGTTCTCCCATTCCTGTGATAGTGAAACATAGACTAAAGAGAAAATCCTGTTCTCTAACTCCTGGTACCTGCTCTTTCATCACTTTCAACTTGAACTCTAAACCCGTTATTCCATGTCTCACTCCATATATGTCTAAACATTACACCATGCCTTCTGGAACCCCTGCTCTATAATTAATAAACTTTCTTTCAGACCTCTTCCTCTTGTTTCCTTATATCTTCTTCCTGTCATTAAAACATGGTTCCTCTGAGACAACACTGTATCTCATGTCCTTCTTTTCAGTACTCATTTCATTTTCTCTCATATACTCTGACTCATTGGCCCCGGAAATAGTCAGAATATTCTGTAACCCCCACATCCCCTGTCACTTCTGAACTATCCCTCTACCTGTGACTCAAGAACTTCTCCTTTTTATGTTCATTTTATCTGCCTAAATTTGTCATACAGTATAGATACTAGTAGACATTGCTTGCCAATTCTCAAGACATTCTGTCTTCTTCCTCCATGAGTTCAGTGACTGGCTCCATCCCAATGCCTGTCCTCATTTTAGGGGACTTCAGCATATGTGTTGATGTTCCACAATCCAATTCCCACAACTACTCCACCACTAGGTCTCACCTGCATACAGTGATTGTCACATAGTTGATCTTACCATTGCTCACAAATGTTCTGCTATGATCAAGAGGGGTGTGAAATTCCTTTATCTGATCTTTCATTTTGTTCCACCTTATCCTTTACTTCTTCTAAACCTATTTTTCTTTTTTTTTAACTTTTGTTTCTTTTTTATTTTGGGGTTTACATCATTGATTTCCACAAGATTTTGAGTTACAAATTTTCTCCCCATCTTTCCCCTACCACCACCCCCAAAATAGTGATCCCATTGTATACCCCATCCACCAATCTGCTCTCTCCTATATCCTCCCCCATCACCCCTCTGACTTTCTGGTAGAGTAAGATGGATCTCCCTATCCCAGTGCCTGTATATCTTATTTCCCAGTTGCATGTAAACAACAACAACAACAACAATAATATATATGTGTATATATTTTTTATATTTATCATTTGATTTTAGAACTTTGACTTCTGGATTCTTTCCATTCCTCCTTTGTCACCCACCCCCACTGGAAACTCAGGTAATTCAGTACAGGCCGTACATGTGTCGTTATGCAGAACATCTCCACAATGAACATATTGTGTAACACTGACTATATTTCCCTCCTTCCTACCCCCCCCTACCTTGTTCTGTTCTCTAATTCGTCCCTGTCCCTTAACTGAAGTGTATGCTTCTAACATCCCTCTCCCCGCACCCTGCCCTCCCCTCCCCATCTTCATATGGAGAAAAGTTTCACAAGTTACAATTATCCTTTTTCCATGTAGGCATAAATAGTTCAACTTTGATAAGTTCCTTATGATTTCTTTTCCCTGTTTACCTTCTCATGCTTCTCTTGCTTCTTGTATTTGAATGTCAGATTTTGTATTCAACTCTGGTTTTTTCATCAAGTATGCTTCAAAGTCCTCTATTTCATTGAATGAC
>CM053598.1:118791202-118814933 GCA_028646575.1 Pseudocheirus occidentalis
ATCAATTGGGGAATGACTTGTATTCTTATAAATTTTACTTAATTTCCTGTATATTTTAGAAATGGGGCCTTTATCAGAGACACTGGTTGTAAATATTCTTTCCCAATTTCTCACTTCCCTCTTAATCTTGGTTACATTGGGAAAGCTCAGAATTCTTGAACATAGAGGTGGTGCATTTGTGAGTGATAGTAAGATCATAGATATGACCATTCTTGTGAATGAGGCAGGATAGAGGGAGTAGGTTTTAGGAATTGATTAAGTGGAAGAACTGGGTGTTTGAAGAGTCAGTATATATTTTGAAGTCCCTAGGATAAGGGCAAGAATTGGGGAGGAGAGAAAAATTAGGAGCCATGTACTGCACCCTTTATAGAAAGAACAGAAAGACTTGGAGGTCTGTAGACTGCTATTACCAGGATTTTGATTGGGTAGTATTTATGAAAAGCATGTACCTCAAAAGACTGGAGGTTACTGAAGGATGGAGGCAGAGAGAATCTGAAGGTATCACTGGGGAGCAGCAAGGAGTATTCCAGTTCCCTTCCTGCAATTCTTGAATTGAGGGAAAGTGAAGACAATATGGGGAAGGGTGGCAAGATTACTGTGTCATTGGAGGAGCTAGGTTACATTGATTACTAGAAGATTAAAGCAGTGGGAAACAAAAAGATTTAGGATAAAAGAAAGTTTGTTACCTATCAAACATGAAACAGGCATTCCAGAGAGCATATTTTCACTATATTATGTACTACCAAAACAGTATAATCCTTTAGGCACACACTTTATATGATGAATAATTTTTTTTAGTATATTTTGGAAACTGGGTGGGTGATTATGAGTGTTGGAAGCTGTTGGTAAACAGTGTTAAGTATCTATTTCCAGAAATTTCTGTAAGTGTGAAGATGGCAGATTACAACAATAAAAAGTTGACAAAATCTTGGACACATTTTGACTGAAGCGAACTAGATTTTTTATTCTTAGAATTGCATTTTTTGGGCTTTTTATGGTGTGCCTTTATATTTAGAGAAGAACGTTACTTTGGGTTGCATTTCAGAGGCATTTTGGTTTTTTTGCATAAAAGTTACTTGTAATGCATATGTAATTCTATAAAAGGATAGTAATGCTAAACAGATTACTGGTTCATGTATTTTGTGGTCAAGTACATTTTATAGCTTAATAAAATAACTTGATAGAACAGTAGGCTTCGAGTTAGGAAGACCTGACTGACGTTTGACAAACCTTTTAATCTCTCTATGAAATTTTTTTCGTCAATAGAAAGAATAGGTTGGATTCTGTATTCTGTAAAGTCCTTTGTAGCTCAAAATCTGTAATATTTCTCTTTTCCTTATTAGATTACTTTGATGTGGTAGTCTAGAAAGGAAAATGTAGGTAATGCAAAAATAAATATGGAAACATAATTGTGATTTCAAGCAAGTAATCAGCAAGCATCGAGTGCCTACTGTTTTCCAGGCACTGTGCTAGGCAGGGGGTGGGTACTAAAATAAAAATGCTATAATTCCTACCTTCAAAGAATTATTTTCTAAGTGGGAAGACAGAGTATATATAAAATAAATACAAGGTAATTTTTTGATGGAGGAGGGAATCAGTGAAAGCTTTAGGAAAAATGGTGTTTGAGCTAAGTTGAAAAAATGAGGGATTCTAAGAATCAGAGATGATGAGTGAGATTCAGACATAGAGGCCAGTCATTTCAAAGGGTCCAAAATGAGACATAGAGCGTTGAGGAATAAATAGTGAGAAGGCAGTTCTGATTGGACCAAAGAATACTGGAATGGGAGTGATCTATAGTGGCATTCTCTTTAATATTTCAGTGTTTTTGAAATATAACAAAATGTAATGCTTTTGTCACTTCATCCATATTTATGTAAGTTGTTCATATAACTTGCAGAAACAGTATTGTTATCTGCTTACTAAATTTAATGTAATATATCATTCTTGTTGCCTTGATACAGCTACTTCCCAAGCAGGAATCTATGAAAAGAGATCCCTGTATACATGTGTGTTGTAGTAGTAGTAGTACTAGTAGTAGTAATAGCAGCAGCAGTAGCAGTAGCAGTAGTTTTTGCTTTCAGGTATGCTATCAGTGTATCATAGGTAACATGGTATTCACAAACACCTGAGTTCTGCTCATTGATTCTGTTCTATTAAGAGAAACTCAAAACATCTGAAAACGTTCTATCAGCATTATGCTAACCTTTGCCTAGATGGGACTGTTTTAAGGATGCCCATTACTTCTCAGTCCTTCATTAATGCTTCTAATAATGTGGTCCTGGAAAAACCTATGTAGAGCTGCATAAAATATTTAACTCTTTTTTTAAGACCAGCTAGGAAAATATATGGCATTCTGTTGCTTATCAGCTAAGTAACCCAGAAAAGCTGAATTAATTAAGTTAACATGAAATGCGAGTATTGATTGTAGTCAGTACTCAGCCTGGCCTTGTTTTGCCTCCTTCTGTTTCCATTTCTCCCTTTTGTGGTCTTCAGAATATTTTGTGGCAGACTTCTTGACCCATAACAGCTGCTGGATGCTTTATGACTGCCTGGCCAAGGCAAAGCTGAGAATGTTGGGCCTCTGTTGCTGCCAATGACTCTTCTTTCCCTCATCAAGAAATTCTCTTAAGGAACGTTTCCAGAGTATTTCTTGTGTGGGTGAGTGGGAAGGAAGCCATTTTGCTGAATTTTACTTCTAGGTTTAGATTTCAAACTCATGCCACTGCTAGTTACTATTGGTTATTTAAATGTTTTTTTTTATATGCAGTACATGTTTACATTAGTAAGAACTATTTTTTTCTGAGATTTATTTATTTAAACTATAAGATATAGATGAATATAGCTTTCAAAGGAACATGTTTCTCATTAATAGTTTTGTAGACCTGTTTTCTTTGTTGAAATTTTCTGCCACATTCCTACAAATCAAGATTGTTTATGGAGAAGGTTCTGTGAGAATATAATGAATAAATATAAAATGAAACTTCTGGAGTCCAGAAATTGCAGAATGTTTAGGCCATCTGGTCTAAGAGCACATATCGACTTTGCTACTGATCAGTTGGTTGATTTTGCATAGTAGACATTCTGAGAGCTTTCACACGTAGCAAGAATAGATTTTCCATATCATTTCTAATCATTCTTTCTTTTAATTCCCTAGGTTATAAATGTATTGTGGAAAACTATAACTATTTTTAAGCAGGGATTATATCTTTATTTTTATACTCTCAGTGCATTGCATAGTTTGTTACACATAGAACTTTCTAAATGTTGGTTGAATGGATTTTGAACCTCTAGTATACATTTTATGTCATTAAAGGAAAATATAACAAATGAGAAATAACATTGGAATTGGAATCTGAATTGAAAAGGATCTCAGAGGACATTTTGTCTAACCTGTATCTGATCAACAATCCCTTTTATAACATCCTTGTTGAATAGGTCATATAGCCTTTGATTGAAGTTATTTTAGTGAGGAGAGAGCCCACTCTTTCCCAAGACAATCCTTTCTATTTTCAAGTTTTTATCAGAGTTTAAAAAAAAAAAAACCATCATAAATTTGCCTTTCTGCAGCTTCTACGTAATTACTTCTGATCTTTCCTGGAGAGTCAGAGAAAACAAGTTTTTTCATCCTTTCATCTAGTATCTTATCTTTAGTCTCTTCCTCTTTCCTACTTCAGCCACTTTGACATGCAAACATGTGCAAATTTCACCAGTCCTAAAAAATAACCTTCCCTTTGACTCATTTGCCCTATGCAGTATTGACCTAGCCTTTTCTTTTTCCTCCCTAAATATCTTGAAAAATTGGCTATTCTCATTGTTATCATAATTGGTGTGTACAGAACTGACCATGTCCCTTCCTACTCATTAAATTAAACCCCAGTAGTTCCCTATTGATTCTGATCATCTTTATTTTTTACATTTTTCTTTATTTTGTATACATTTGATAATATATATAGATGCAATGGTACACGTTCATAATTTCTGGTTTTGGATTCTAATTATGTTGATTGTCTCCCTTCTGTTGAACCATCCTTGTATCCTTGGTATAAATCTTACTTGGTCGTAATGAATGATTTCTTGGATAAATCACTGTAGTCATTTGACAGTTTTTGATCAAAATTTTTGAGTAAATCTAATTGATTATTTTTTCCTATGCTTTTATTTCTCCATTCTCTTCATTCTTGGTTTAAGTATTAGGACTATGTCTCACAAAAGGATTCTGGTACGAGTTCTTTCCTGGTTTTTCAGAATAATTTGTGAAGTATCAGCACTAATAATTCTCTAAAAATTTGATAGAATTCTTCTGTAAATCTATCAAGACTGGGAGTTCTATTCTTTGGTGTTTCCTTTATAGCTAGATCTATTTCATTTTCTGAGCTCTGGTTACTTAAAATCTCTTTCTTGTCTTATAGTTTGGGAATTTTATTTTTGAAGATATTCTTCTGTTTCTTTTCTCTTCTCAATTTCTTTCTATGTGCAGTAGGTTCTGATTATTCTTTTCTATTCCTTCTGGTTTTGTTTTGATTTACCTTGCTTATTTACTGTTTTATTGATTTTATTGTCTGCTCTCTTTTTAATCAGTTTGCTATGTGCTTAGCAATTTTATTGTTCTTTTCAACTTTTAATTTTTCTAAAAAATCATTTCCATGGAACTTTTTGTTTCCACTTTATCTCTTTCCTATTTTGTACTTATTTTAGGTTTGTTTTTTCAACTTTTGGATTTTTAAAAATAACACATTCAGTTTACTAATTCTCTCTTTTTCTATTTATTTTTGTAAGAATATGATTTTCCCCCAGGACTACTTTAACTGCATCTTAGAACTTTTATTATGTTTCATCATTACTCTTTTCTTTTGCATAATTATTGTTTCTGTGCTTTGACCCACTCATTATTTTAGAATTTCATTATTAAGTTTCCTTTTGGATCTGAATCTTTGTGACCCCTAAACTAATTGTTCTTGTTATTGTGTTATGGTCTCTGTAAGACTGTGTTAACTATTTTTGCCTTTTTATTTTTGTTTTCAGTATCTGTGTACACGATCGGTTTTAGTAAAAGTTTCATGTGGTGCTGAGTAAAATGATATTTTTGCTGTACCCTTTAGAGCACACATAAGTTTTTTAAAACTCTAGTTTCTCCAGACAATTTTTCAGTTCCATATTTTACATTTTGTATATTTTTTGTTGTTGGACTTTTCCAAAAAATAAGAGAGGGATATTTAAATCTCCTGTCACTATTATTTTACTGGTTGTGTCTTCTTTTAGCTTAGATAATATTTCCTTTGTGAATTTGGATACTAAGGTATTTAGAGCATTATAAGTTTATTACCAGTATTGATTTGTTTGTGATTCCTTATAGCATAGTATAATTTCCTTTTTATTTTTTTGAGGTATATGTTTTATTTGTCAGAAAGAATGATTGCAACTCCTGATTTTTTTTTTATTCATTTGATTCCTAGTAAATTTTTTTGCATCTCGGAAATTTTATTTCGTAAATATCTTTATTTTTTAAATGTTTCTTCTAAGCCACATATTGTTTTCTTACCAGATCTGCCACTCTCTTTCATTTTATTGAATTGCTTAATCCATTCGCATTTAAAGTTATAAGAATTAGGTTTATGTTTTCTCTATCTGTCCCTAATATTGTTCTACTCCACCCCCACCCTCCCATCTCCCTGTTGTAGATACAGTACTGTGTTCCTTTAATTACTCTACCTTAATCTTTTTTTAAGGTGGCCATGTGACCACTGGCTCTCTTCCTCTCACCTCTGATTCCTTCTTTTGTCTCTCCTTTGCTTTTTGAGATTTGTTCATTAGTTCCTTTTTTTCCTTTCTTTCCTGCTTTTATCTGAGTATGTAATTCTTCCCCCCCTTTTTACTCATTTCAGTCAATTTCCCTTTCTTTTCCTTCCCTTCAACTAGTCCTATTTATTAGTTTTTTTAAATTTCATTTTTCTTGCTCCTTTTTCAAAAGTGTTATCTCTCACTCTCTTCATCATCTGTCTTCTCTTTCTGTCTTTTGTAGATCTTTATTTTCTAATTCAGACCCCTGTAATTGCTTGGTCTCTGTCCTCTCTGTTCCTCATTCCGCTAAAACTTCCAAAGCACACATTCTAGGCTTTCTCCTCTAGGTGGTTTCTGCCACTGCATTGTAGTCTTTGCCAAGTGGACTCCCATTTACCATTATGCCTCACTCCCAAAATGTTTTCAGTGTTAGTGGTTAGAGAGAACAGTGCCTCATGGGAGGGCCCCTCCCTTGCTCCACCAGATCCCTGATTATGTAACTGCCTATTGATCTATGCCTTCCTCTGATTCCCTTCCCCCTGCCCCTATTTTTCCCAGGATCTCCCTAGGTCCATGCTTTATCTCCCACTCCCGAGGTACTAGTTGCTGCCTCCCCCCACCCCCAAAAAGGGAGACTTTTCAAGTACCAAGTCACTACGTGACTTACTTAAGCAAGGTTCTCATCTCCCTTCACAGACCATTTTTCTTCACTTGTAGGAGCATCCATCAGTTTAACCTTCTCCCACCAAGAAAGTAATGACTCTTTCCTTTCCCTACTTTGTCAGTCTTCTCCCCCCCCCCCCATCTCAATTCCTTATAAGTTCTTTTCTTTATTGGACTACATGGTTTACTTTCCCCTCCTTGTTAGCCCTTAATTAAACTCTGGTATATCACACATTCATTCCTCTTTATCCCTCTCTTCATACCTCATCTTTCCTCTGTATGCTGTAACACCTTTCCCCCATCAGAGAGCAAGTTATCCTAGTGCTACTTTCCTTCCTTAGGCTGCTGTTGTTTATCCTCCATTCTTGAAAAGGACCACGACATAAGGGAGTTGATGCAGTGATATGCATCAGCTTCACTCTCTCCATAAGAGCTGTCTGGGTCCACTGGAAAGATATAGATCTGGATGACTGGACGTGGCCTTCCTTCCTGTGGCTACATGAAGAATGGTCTTCTAGAGACTTTACTGTGTTCCATCTTTGCACAGTTGTTCCCTATGTGTAGGATACTTTACCTTCTGATTTCCTTTAAGATCAGGGCTCTGTTGGAATTTTTTTCCATCCAAGTTCATATACCTCTTCATTTGATACATGGGCTTTAGGAATCACTAGCTTCCATCAGAGAGCTGTTTGGGATTACCTTCTACCTGATGTCTTTCCCAATCCTTTCCAGTTGTCAGTGTTTTCTCCTTGAAATGAAAAATAGTTTTTCTTTGTATATATGTTGTATTTGCTTTCCTTTGTATAGATTATATTTTCGGTAGTAATTCCTGGAGACTAGAGACTGTGTTCAGTTTTTATTTTGTGTATCCATTATCTGGTTTAGTATCTGATATATAGGTACTCATGTGTTTATTGAAATGATTTGCTGGAGGAGAAAGTAAATAGGACCCCAGAACACATGAGGTAGACCTTAAATGGGAGATTTAAGAGATCCCTTCTCACTCTGATGATTCTGTCCTTTAAGCCACACTCTCACCTAAAATTTGACTTGATCATATTATTTTAACATCACAAACTACAAAGTGGGTATGAAGGTACATTTTTTGCTATTTTCCCCACTTTGTCCTCCATTTCCTGGGTAGCAGTTGCCCTGGATTCTGAAAAGGCTAGTTACCCCTCTACTCTGTTATTATCCTTAGTTGCTAATGAAGATACTACTAAGAAGTATTTCTTTTGGCTGTCCCTGAACTTACTTCCAAGAACCTTATCGTAATAAATTCAAGGAATGTTGAACTTTGAATCAGATGATACAAGGTCAAATTCAAGCTTTGCTAACTCTCTGACCACAGACAGTCAATAACTCAGATAACATTTCTTTTTAAATTAAATTTTATTTTACTTTCAAATGGAGTTCTACCATCTTTCCTTCTCACCTGCTTCTACTCTTGAGAAATCAAGAAAAGCAAACCCTTGTAACAAACATGTAGCCAGACAAAACACAATCTTGAATTGGCCATGTTAAATACACATACGCATACACATACACATATGTATTATATCTACATATTTAAATCTGTACTTGCTTTTGAATCCATGACCTCTCCCAGTATATGGGTTGCCTGTTTAATCATAAGTTCTTTGTATTCATAGTTGGTCATTTTGCTGTTCAGAGTTAAGTCTTTCAAAGTTGATTTTCTTTAAAATATTGGTGTAACTGTTATCAGTTATTTTCCTGGTTCTACTCACTTTGCTCTATATCAGTTCATATAAGTCTTCTCAGCTTTTTTTGGGTAAAGTTTTCTGAACTGAATCAGAGTTCCATCCCTTTCATCCTTTCATTACAATACAACATTATTCCATCACGTTCATATGGGCATAACTTGTTAATCTAATCCTAATTGATGGGCACCCCTCAGTTTTTACTTCTTTGCTACTGCAAAAAGACCTCCTATAAATATATTTATACATTATGGGTCCTTTACCTCTTTCTTAGATCTCTTTGGGGCATAGAAATAGTAGTAGAAGTATTTATTTGTCAAAGGGTATGTATGATTTAATAGCTTTTGTGGCATAGTTCCAAATTGCATTCCAGAATGGCTGAACCAAGTCACAGTTTTCCACCAACAGTACATTAGGGAGATGGGGAAGGGAACAGGTACTGTAATAAGCATTTTTACAAATATTACCTCATTAATGTACCTGGTTTCCCACAACCCCTTCAGCATTTGCCATTTCCCTCTTAATGTCAAGTTTGCCAATCTGATTGTGGTGAGGTTGAGATTCAGAGTTAATTTAGTTTTCATTTTTCTAATTTTAGTGATTTAGAGCATTTTTATCAAATGACTATTGATAGATTGTTTTTTTTCTCTGCAAACTGCCTTTTTATATCCTTTGTCCATTTACCAATTGAGAAATGGCTTTTATTTTGGAAATGAGACCTTTATTTGAGAAATATTTGCTGAAAAGTTTTTCTTTCTCTTTTCTAAGTGAAACTGCATTAGTTTACTTTATGCAAAATCTTTTAAATTTTATGCAGTCAAAATCAGAAAGCAAAGATTCCATTGCTCTTCTCTTTCCCTTGTTTCATCACTAAGTCTTTTCCTGTCATAGATATGACATATGATTTCTTCCTTGTTCTTCTAGTTTGTGTCTTTGTGTCTAAGACCTTCTTATATCTTTTATTACTAAGTAACGTATCCATTTGGACCTTAGCTTGGTGGATGCCATCTGCGATGTTGGTTTATACCTGGTTTCTGCCAGACTACTTTCTAGTTTTCTGAGTAGTTTTTGTTCAATAGTGAATTCTTGTCCCAGAACTTAGAATCTTTAGATTTATGAAAGACTAGGGTACTATGCTTGTTTGCCTTGGTGTATTATGTTCTTATCTGTTACACTGATCAACTTTTGTTTCTTGGCCACCAAATTGTTTTGAATGATTACTTCTTTGTAGTATAGTTTGAGATATGATCAGAAAAGCTAACATTCTAATAGGGTAAACAAAGCCTAGGTATAACCTGCATGATATAGGTATATGTAAAGGTCGTATAAAGCAGATGCCAGGTGACTTTGAGGGAGAAGGTTCTAGCAGCTTGTAATGACCAAGAAAGACCTCTTGAAGAAGGTGGTACTTGAGCTAAATCTTGAAGGAAAGCAAAGATTCCAAGAGGTGGAGGTGTGGAAGAGGAGCATTTTAGGCATAAAAATCCCCAGTGCGAAGACAGAGAGAGGAAATGGAATGTCACATGTAAAGAATAGCAGGCCATTTTCGATTGGATTCATAGAACATATGTAATAAATCTGGAAAGGTTGGATTGGAGAGTAATAAGTGATATAGATTGTGAAGAGTTTTAAATGCCAAGCAAGTACTTATATTTTATCCTAAAGTGATGGAAGCTACTGACATTTTATTGAGGTAGTGAATTGACATGGACAGATCTGTGCTTTAGGAAAAGCACTTTGACAGCTGTTTTGGAAGTTGGATTAGAATAGGGAGAATCTTTCATGAATATCAAACAAAAGGCTATTGGCAGTAGTCCAGGCAAGAGGTGTGGAGGATCTGAATTAGGCTCTGCCAGTGGAGAATTGGTTATATGCTAGAGATGTCATGGAGGAATGGGTGATTAGATCTGGCAATTGATTGGAAATACAGGGTGAAGAAAAGTGAGGAGTTGAGGGGTGGCCACTCAGTTGTTTTTTGTTGTTTTAACTTGGTGGCTGGAATGATTCCAATACCTTCAAGTAGAATAGTAAAGTTCCCGCTGGGGGCGGCTAGGTGGTGCAGTGAATAGAGCACCGGCCCTGGAGTCAGGAGTACCTGAGTTCAAATCCAGCCTCAGACACTTAACGCAAAAAAACTAGCCGTGTGACCTTGGGCAAGTCACTTAACCCCAACTGCCCTCCAAAAAGCAAATAATAATAATAATAATAATAAAAAAAAAAAAGTTCCCGCTGGTTTCTTCATAAACATATGCTCAGGTCTCATATGTCCTTAAAACTCTTTCCTTTGATTCTGATTTTTTTACTTCAGTACTAAACTTCTATAGAACTTGTGGATTTCAGATCTGAGGTGGTAGGGATGAAATTGGTAATTATGATAATAGTTATTGTTATAACTAACTTTAAATAATATGTTGAAGTTTAGAAAGTGCTTTACGAGTATTTCATTTGATCCTCACAACAATCCTTTGAAAAAGATGATGCTATTATTTTTCTTTTACAGATGATGAAGCAGAATCTGAGAAAGGTTAAGTGCTTTGCCCAGGTCCCACACCCAGTAACTTTCTCAGGCAGGATTTAAAGTCAGGTCTTCGTAACTCCAGTGTTCTATCCACTAAACTGCCTAGCTGACTTTCTTGTAAAGGTTTCAGGAATCCGTATACACATTAAGTATTGTTATATTGTCATTATATATTTACTTATTTAAAAGATGTAGTAGTAGAACTGTTATATGAAAATCTAAAAAATTATTTCATATAAAAATAAGTAATAACTGGCCAATCTTCACTTCAGAATTGAAACTTCAGAATTGAAAAGTCTTAGAACCTACTTATGTTCTTTGGATTGCAGTCTATACTAACTGCTTTTATTCTTATTACTTACTCCTTTGCCCCTTTCTAGTTTGACTTCTGGTTAGAATATATGATATATATGGGAAGGCTCTCTGAAAGTCAGAGGGTGGAAATTATGACGACACAGTAAAGGAAAATAGCATGTTGAATTTGCTGTATACTTGGATAGAAATGAGCTGTACACAGTGCGGGTCCATGGCTGCATGTGTAATCCTCTTTTCATATTCTACTTTAGGTAAATGGACCAGTTATTACTCATTAATGTCATGTAATTTCTTAGATCTTTCTTGGAACTGCTTTCTACAAAGTTTCCAGTACCTTTTTACTTTACAAATCTGAGCTCTTCTTCTTTGTCCTTTTCTTCCTTGAAACTTTCTATAACATTTGATCTTGTTTTGTACTTCTTTCCTCTTTCTAATTCTCTTCCCAATTGTCCTTCTCTTTGATTGGTTCATGCTTGCCGAACTCTACCCTCCCAAAGTGGGATTGAGTATTCCATTATCTGTCCCCGACTTTCTCCTGATCTTTTCCCTCTCTTTGTTGTTCAGGCTAGTATTTAAATGCCTGAAACAAATTTCTTCTGTACTCTGCCTTTTAAAACCTCTCTTTTCCCTTCAAGACCCAGTTTTGGTGCTATTTCTTCATGGAATTTACCTTACTGAATCCTCTAGTTGAACGACCCACTTTCTTAGGGAAGCCTTTTCAGTTCTGCTTAATTTTAGTACCTTTTGTCTTAGACAGCCCCAAATTTATTGTGTGTAGATTTTGTTTGTATGTAGCTGTTTGCATGTTATCGCCTCCATTCAACTGTGGGCTTCCTGAGAGCAAATTCTTCCTTTGCATTTTACTTAGTATGCTTTGCATGATACCTGTCACTTAGGAGGTGCTTAATAAATACTAATTGACTGACTGATATTTTGCCTTTTACTCTACTTATTTGTCTGTGTATTTTTTTTCCTCCATCACCCCCTCCCCTACTTCCTGTTACAGTTAATGTTCCAAAGGGCAAGAAGTATCTTGTTGACATTTTTCATCTTTTTTATTCCTTGTGCCTCTCACTGTGCTTTACACATAGAACTTTTAAAATACATGTTTGAATTTAATTAATAATAAATAAGGCATATTACTGATTCTTTAAAATAATTTTATTGATACCATTTAATTTTTATCACCTGCATTCCCCAATATATCCCTTTTTTTTCTCCCAGAGAGCTATTTCCCTTCACAAGGAATAAAAGGAGAAAAAAGTTTATGAAAATTAACCAACAAGTCTGATGTTATATGCTATCTTCCGAATCCGTGGTCTCTTACCTTTGCAAATAGGGGAGGGGGAAGCCTCTCGTAATTTTTCTAGCCTGCCAGCTGGGTATATATGTATATATCACACTTCATTACCTCTCTTCATAACTATGCATAGTGGTTTCTCTGATGAACTCCCTTTTTACCTCCGCTCTGTAGTGTGCTTGGTTTCCTTTGAGGCACACACAGATCTAGCATCAACCTCTATATGAAGCTTTTTCTAATCCTTCTAATTATTAGCATTCTCTCCCTTTTGAAATTTCTTTGTATGTGTTTCGTTACCCTTTGTATATTTGCTTTTGTATCCCCAGTGATGGTGTGTTGATGTATTAGATTTGGCTGTAATGAAAACTATTTAAAAATAAAGCATAGAAGGCAGTTATTATATTCATTATTATTTTTAGAACAACTTATATTTTCCACATTGATGTCAGTGTGACTCACCAGGGAAACTATTTCATTAAAACCAAAGGACAATAAATTACTTCTTCTAATATACTTTATCAAAAGTTTTATCTAAAATTTTGAGACTCTCTAGCATTATGTTGAGATAAATTTGTAGGTATGCTTGTATGTGTGTATACATATATTATCATGTTAATTATTTTTCCATTATAATATCTGTTTCTTTTTGTATAATGAGATTTTTTTTCCATTTCCTTTCACATGGCCTTTGTAGCGCCTTGCTGATTTTAATATGCCTTCCATATTGAGGTTCATATCAATGAAGATACTGTTATGGTATTCTGTTAATGGCATTCCTTTTTTAAAAAAATTTAATTTGATAAACATCAAATAAGATGAGCATTCTTGTAAAGCAGAATATAAAGAGGATTGTACATGCAGCCATGAACTTGTACTGTGTCCAGCTTGCTTCTTCAAGTATATAGCAAATTCAACGTTATTTTCATTTTTCAACACTACAAACAATCTTATACAGGAAATACATGTGCAGTCATGATAAACTTAATTCCATTTTAGTCATGTGGTAAAAGAAAGAAAGAATAAAAGAGCCACAAAAAACAAAAGTGAAAATAGTATGCTTCAATCTTCATTCAGATCTGCATTTAGACTCCATAGTTCTTTCTCTGAATGTGGATAGCATTTTTCATCATAAGTCTTTATATTCTGCTTTACAAAAGTCTTCTGCTAGGTGGTACAGTGAATAGAGTACCTGCCCTGGAATCAGGAGGACCTGAGTTCAAATCTGGCCTCAGACACTTACACCCCCCCCCCCCAATAGCTGTGTCACCTTGGGCAAGTCACTTAACCCCAATTGCCCTTCAAAAAAGCAGGGGGGAAAAAGTCTTTTGGAATTGTCTTGGTTCCTTGTATTGCTGAGAAGAGCTAAATCAGTTATAACTGATCATTGCATGCTTTTACTATTAACTGTGTACAGTGTTCTTTTCCTAGTTTTGCTCACTTCAGTCAGCATCAGTTCATGTAATTTCAGGTTTTTCTGAAAGCCTCCTGCTCATCATTTCTTACAGTACAATAATATTCCATTACATTCATGCAGCACAACTTGTTCAGCCATTCCCCAGTTGATGGGCATTCCCTTAATGTCCAACTCTTTGCCACCAGAAAAAGAGCTACTCTAACTATTTTTGTGTATGTAGGTCTTTTTTCCTTTTTTATGATCTCTTTGGGATACAGACCTAGTAGCACTGTTGCTGGATCAAAGGGTATGCATGGTTTGATTGCCCTTTGGGCACAGTTGCAAATTGTTTTCCAGAATGGTTAGATCAGTTTGCAACTCCACCAACAATGCATTAGTGTCCCAGTTTTCCCACATCTCCAATATTTATCATTTTCCTTTTCTGTCATATTAGCCAGTTTGATAGGTGTGAGGTGGGTGTAACACATTTTCTTTAACTTTCTTAATTGATGAGCATTTACTTTGCTTCTAATTCTTTTCAAAATTACTTTCTGGAGTGTTGGTACTGATTCACAACTCCACCAGCAATATACCAGTTTGCCTATCATCTTCCCACTGCTTCTTCTTTTTATCTTTTCACATCTTGTGTGTGTGTGTGTGTGTGTGTATGTGTATGAGGTTAGATACCAGATTTTCAACAGAGAAGCTTGATACAAAGATTTTTTTTCCCCATCAGCATTCCTTTCTTATCCTAGGAGCATTGATTTTATTTGGAAAGAATCTTCTTGGTTTCATATGACAAGTTATATGTTTTATCTTTTGTAATTGCTTTCTTTTTCTTGTTTAAGAATGCATCTCCTTGGGGTGGCTAGGTGGCGCAGTCAATAGAACACAGGCCTTGGAGTCACAAGGACATGAGTTCAAATCCGGCCTCAGACACTCTACCCAAAAACTAGCCATGTGACCTTGGGCAAGTCACTTAACCCCAATTGCCCTCCAAAAAGAATAAAGAAAAAAAAGAACTGTTAAAAAAAAAAAAAGAATGCATCTCCTACTCATAACTGTGAAAGGTATCAGGCTCACAGACTAAGAGTTATCCTTGAATCCTTACTACCTCTTACTTCCTATATCTAATCAGTTGTTAAGGCATGTTTATTATACCTCTGCAGCATCTCTCACATATATACTCCCTTTTCTCTTGATACTACCACTACTCTAGTTCAGACCCTTACCACCTTACAGCTGGTATATTACAATAGCCTCTTGGTGGGTTGGCCTGCCTCAAGCCTCACCCTATTTCAATTCAGCCTTTTTTTCAGCCCCCAAAGTCATTTTCCTGAAGTGCAAGTCCAACCATATCACTCCCCTAAAACTCCAGTGGCTTTCTATTTCCTTCAGGATCAAAATGCTATGTTTGGTATTCTGAACCATTCATAACCTAGCCCCTCTTACTTTTTTGGTCCTCTCGTGCTTTACTCCCAGACATGTACTCTTTATTCCAATGACACTGGCCTTCTGGCTTTTCCACAAACAAGACATTGTCTCTAGTCTTCTAGCATTTTCTCCATCTGTTTCCCATACATACATTCTTCCTTCTCTGCTCTACCGACTGACTTCCCTAGCTGTAAGTCCTAACTAAAATCTCTCTCTTTTTTTTTTTTTACCAGAAGCCTTCTCCAACCCCTCTTAATTCTAGTGCCTTTTTTGTGTTAATTATTTCCAATTTTTACTTTGTATAAATTGCTTTGTATATATTTGTTCAAATGGTATCTCCCACGTTGTATTGTAAGCTACTTAAGGGCAGGGACTGACTTTTTTTCTTTAATGCACTTTATTTTTTAAGAATTAATTTATTTTTAGTTTTCTTTTTAAAAAATTAATTTATTTTCTTGTTTACATCACTCATTTCCATGAGATTTTGAGTTACACATTTTCTCCCCATCTTTCCCCTACCCACCACCCCAAAACAACCATCCCACTGTATAGCCCCTCCCCCAATCTGCTCTCTCCTATGTCCTCCTCCATCACCCCTCTAACTTTCCAGTAGGGCAGGATGGGTCTCCCTATCCCAGTGCCTGTATATCTTAATTCCCAGTTGCATGTAGTTAATAATAATAATTATATATGTGTATATACACACACACACACACATATTCTTTCCCTTCCTCCCTCGTCACCCACCCCCACTGGAAGGACAAGCAACTCAATACAGGCTGTACATGTGTAGTTACACAGAACATCTCCACAGTGGGCATATTGAGAGAGCCTGATTATATGTCCCTCCTTCTTATCCCACCTCCCTTCCCTCCACTTTGTTCTATTCTCTACCCTGTCCCTTTACAGAAATGTGTACTTCCAGCAACCCTCTCCCCTACCGTGCCCTCCCCTCCATCATCCCACCTCTCAACCCCATCCCCTCTACTCTCCTCTCTGGCAAGATACCCAATTTAGAGTGTATGTCATTCCTTCCCTAAGCCAAATTCAATGAGAATAAGGTTGACCCTTTCCCTTTTGCCTTCCTGTTCTTCCCCTCTATTGTAACAATTATCCCTACCTTCTTGTATATGAGATGATTAACCCATTCTGCCTCCCCCTGTCTCCTCTCATTCTAATCCTCTCCCACCTCAGAATTTCACCTTCCGTTCTCTACCCTGTCCCTGTCCCTTTACAGAAATGTGTACTTCCAGCAACCCTCTCCCCTACCCTGTCCTCCCCTCCATCATCCCACCTCTCACCCCCATCGCCTCTACTCTCCTGTCTGGCAAGATACCCAGTTTAGAGTTTATGTCATTCCTTCCCTAAGCCAAATTCAATGAGAGTAAGGTTGACCCTTTCCCTTTTGTCTTTCTGTTCTTCCCCTTCATTGTAACAGTTATCCCTTGCCTCTTCTATATGAGATGATGAACCCCATTCTCTCTTTCTTTGACTCCTCTCATTTTAATCCTTTCCCATCTCAGAATTTCACCTTTTAAACTATCATCCCTTCCTATTAAGTTAATCCTGTGCCATCTACATACGCATATATACACATACTCAAGATATGTATTCATACGCATATATATATATACTCTCCTATATAGACATATGTGTATGTATATGTATATATACATTTGTATTCCCTTCATCTATTCTCATACTGAGAAAAGTTTCATAAGTTGCTGTTATCGTTTTTCCATGTAAATAGTTCTACTTTGATAAGTTCCTTATGATTTCTTTTCCATGTTTACCTTCTCATGCTTCTTGTATTGGAGTGTAAAATGTTCTTTTCAGTTCTGGTTTTTCAGCAAGAATGTGTGAAAGTCCTCCACCTCCGTGAATGACCCTATTTTCCTCTGGAAGATAATACTCAATTTTGCTGGGTAGGTGATTCTTGGTTTTAATCCTAGCTCCTTTGATCTCTGGAATATCGTATTCCAGGCCGTTCAATCCCTCAGTGTAGAGGCTGCTAGATCCTGGGTTATCTTGATTGTGTTTCCACAATATTCAAATTGCTTCCTCTTGGCAGCTTGTAATATTTTCTCTTTGATCTGGGGACTCTGGAACCTGGCTATAACATTCCTAGGAGTTTTTTAGGGAGGGGTCTTTTTCGAGAGGTGGTTGGTGAATTCTTTCAAGTTCTGTTTTGCCCTCTGGTTCTAGAATATCGGGGCAATTTTGCTTGAGAATTTCTTGAAGGATGCTTTCTAAGTTCTCTTTTTGATCATGGCTTTCATCTAGTCCAATAATTTTTAAATTGTCTCTCCTGGATTTATTTTCCAGGTCCGTGTTTTTTTCAAGGAGATATTCCACATTGCCTTCTATTTTTTCGGATCTCTTTAATAGTATCTTGATTTCTCAGAAAGTCATTTGCTTCCATTTGCTCAACTTTCATTCTGAAGGAATTATTCTCCTCAGTGAGCTTTTGAGATTCGTTTTCCATCTGGCAAGTTCGACTTTTTAAGGTATTCTTCTCATTGGCTTTTTGGGCCTCTTTTGCCATTTGAGTTAATCTATTTTTTAAGGTGTTATTTTCTTCAGTCAAGTTGTGGAGTCTCTTTTCATGATTTTCTTGCATCATTCTCATTTCTCTTTCCAATTTTTCCTGCAGTTCTCTTATTTCATTTTCAAAATCCTTCTTAAGCTGATCTATGGCTTGTAGGCATACTTCATGTTTCTTGGAAGCTTTTGGTGTGGGAGTTCTGAATGTGTTGTCTTCTTCCCCTTCCATGCTTTGATCCTTTTTGTTTCCAAAAAAGGATTCTGGAGTTAGGGTGCTGTTCTTACTTTGCTTCCTTTACTTGCTCATGTTGCCAGTGAATTACCTGTCTTTTTAGTTCTGTGGAACTCTGCTTACAGTGGGGAAAGCTCTGTCCCAAATTGCTGGGGTTTTCACAGCTGCCAGAGCTATTAGGAGGCTGCTGCAGCCCTCACCAGCTTTGGTTTGCTGAAAATGCACCCCAGGACCACCTCCAAGACCACGATCCAGATCTAGGCCATTCAACACAAGAGCACTTAGCTGGTAAACAATCACTTGGCCCCCTGCAGTCTGCAGGCCAGGAGCTCTGAAGCAGTCACAGAAACTACTGCAGGTCCAGTGCTTCTGCTGCTGCCTTACCCTGGAGGCAGTTTGGCCAGACTGCTTTTCTCCCCCAAATTTAGCTAAATTCCACTGACCTTTCACTTAGTCCTTGTTTCTTCTGGCTTAATAATTCTGGAAACTGCAACAGCTGCCCCTGTTGCACTCTATATGAGTGCAACACTCTCCTGCAGGCTCCAGCTGTGCCTCATCCTGGCCACCCCCAGGGCCAATCCATGGTTTCAGGCTAAGCTGGTTTCTGCTCCTAGCGCTGTGATGAGCCCTTTGTGCCGAGTTGCCTTCAGTGGGAGATGTGTTTTTCTGTATTTTTGTGTGTTTTGGAGCCCCAAAATTTGTTTAGAGTCATATTTTATGGGTAGTTGAGGTGGCTGTGTACGAGCTGCCAAACCTTCTCTATGCTACCATCTTAGCTCCGCCCCCCTATTGTTTTAATTTTTTAAAATTTGTTTTCTTGTTTACATTGTTCGTTTTCATGAGATTTTTGAATTACAAATTTTCTCCCCGTCTTTTCCCTACCCCAACCCCAAAACAGCGATCCCACTGTAAAGCCCCTCCCCTGATCTGCTCTCTTACTTTCTGGTAGGGCAGGGAGGGTATTTTTAGTTTTCAGCATTCATTTCCATAAGATTTTGAATTCTCAATTTTGTCCCCTTCTCTTTATTTTCCCCTCCCCAAGATGGCGTACAATCTGATACAGGCTCTCTCTATAAATTCATATTAAATATATTTTCACATTAGTCATGTTGTAAAGAGGGAGCTGCCAGAAAGAAGAAACGAAAAAAAAGAGAGAGAGAGCAAATAGTATGCTTAGATCTACATTCAGACTGCATAGTTGTTTTCTGGATGTAGATGTTGCATTTTCCATCATGAGCCTTTTGGAATTGTCTTAGATTGTTGTATTGCTGAGAAGAGCTAAGTCAATCAGTGTTAGTCATTGAACAGTGTTGCTGTTACAGTTTATAGTGTTTTCCTGATTCTACTCTCTTCAGTCAGGGTCAGTTCATGTAAGTCTTTTCAGGTTTTTCTGAAGTCTTGGGCAGGCACTCTCTTTTGCCTCTTTTTGTATCCTCAGCACTGAGCACAGTTACATTTGTAGTTCAGATGTGACCAACTCTTTGTGGCCATATTTGGGGTTTTCTTGGCAGAGATACTGGAATAGTTTGTCATTTTCTTTTCCAGCTCATGTTACAGATGCCGAAATTGAGACAAGCAGGATTAAGTGACTTGCCTAGAATCAGAGGTCTAGTAAGTGTCTGAGGCCAGATTTGAACTCAGGAAAATAAATTTTCCTGACTCCAGTCCCACCATGCTATCTACTGTGCCACCTGTCTACCACAATAAATTGTAAACTCCTTGAGCCCAGTAACTAGTCTGTTTTTGTCTTTGTATTACCAGCGTGTGGCATTTAGTAAGCACTTAGTAAATACTTGTTATTTCATATGCCTGTTCATCTTACTTAAAGCCTGTAAATGTTTCAAAGATCAACAAATTACTAATTTTGTCTACTAGATTTCTCAACCTTGTGGTTCATTTAGCTGAGTTATTATTATCATTAAGGTCTTAGTAAAAAAAATCAAAAAAAATTTTTTCTTAATTTTGAGAAATGATCATTTGTGCTTATTTTACTCTTTGGTTCCAAGCAATTTTCAGTGCTGTGTTATGAAGTTCTTTTGCTATGTTAATTATCTCTAATCTGTCAGTTGCCATTTAAATTTATCATTAGGCTGAGAGTAGATATGTCAACACAGTGTAGACAATTGTTAGGAAGTAGTACTAACCTTCATGTGGCCAAAGAGCATTTTATTGGAAGTTTAGTCCTAACTTGCTATGTGACCCTTGAAAATGAACCCACATTATCCTGACTTTTTAATATTTACAAAGTGCTTTCTCTATAACAGCAATAGCTCTTTATTGTATAGAGTAGTAGGATGGTATAGTAAATAAGGGAGCTGGCCTTCGTCCAGGAAGACCTTGGTTCATGTCCTGCCTCTTAACACATAGTGGCTGTGTTATCCTGAGAGAACAGAGTATGTTCTTCAACTCTTAGTGCCCCAGGTTACTCTCTTCTAATTATAATCTGCAGAGCAGGGACTGATGTGAATTGCTAAAGGAGGTTTCCTTCTTTGGTGTTCCCTTCATAAATTAAAATGCAGATCCAGTCCAAAAACAATTTGCTGGTAAAGAAATGAAGGATAAAAGAGATTCAATAATATACCCACACTCACTCAGTTTTTACTTCTCTAGGAAATTATTATGTATGTGCCCTACTATATCACCAGATGTTCAATATAGAAATCAGATTGATTATATACTTTGTAGCAAAGGGTAGAGAAACTCTATACAGGCAGTTAAAATAAGACCTGAAGCTGACTGGCTCAGATCATGAACTTCTTATTGTAAAATTCAGACTTAAATCGAAGAAAGTAGGGAAAGCTGTCAGACCATATAGATATGACCTAAATAACATCCCTTATAAATATGAAGTAGAGGTGATAAGTAGATTTAAGGGATAAAGGGATAAGAACTGGTAGAGTGCCTGAAGAACTATGGATAGAAGTTTGAAGTCTTGTATAGGAGACAACAAAAAACATTCAAAAGAAAAAGAGCAAGAATGAAAAATGGCTGTCTGATAAGGCTTTACAAATAGCTGAGGAAAGAAGGAAAGGGAAAATTAAGGAGAAAGGGAAAGTTATTTCCACCTGAACTCAGAACTCTAGAGAATAACAAGGAAGTTTTCTTAAATGAGAAATGTAAAGAAATAGAAGGAAAAAAAATTGAATGGGAAAGATGAGATCTTTTCAGAAAAATTAGAGATATCAAAGGAATGTTTCATGTGCAAGTAGGCATGATAAAAGACAAAAATGGTAGGGACTTAGAAGAGTGAAGAAAAGGTGGCAAGAATACTCAAAAGAACGAAACAAGATATTAGTTTCCCTGATAATTCTGTAACCACAGTGGAGTGGTTACTGATCCAGAGCCAGACTTCCTGGAGAATGAAGTCAATGGGCCTTAGTCAGCACTGCTAACAATAAGGGTAGTGAAAGTGATGGAATTCCAGTTTAGCCATTTAAAAATCTGAAAACATAGGCATTGTGTTCTTACCTGTAGACCTCCTGCTTCCACACAGGGGGTTGGTTAGGGATGTCTTCTCATGTCTTTTCATTTGAATTATGTTTGACATTTATAATTTTGTTACATTCACTTTTGATTTTTTTGGTGTGTGGTTCTTTCCATTTGTATTGTAGTTTTTGCATAGATTTTTTTTCTGTTTCTCCTTTACTTTGCATCAGTTTATGTAGGTCTTTCCATGTATTCTTCACATACAACATTTCTTACAGCACAGTAACAGTCCATTACATTCATGTACCACAATTTGTTCTGCCATTCCTCAATCGAAGGGTGTCTCCAGTTTATTGTCAATTCACAGTTATCATGAATATTTTTATTTGCATAGGAATTTTCTTCTTTTCCATAGCTTCTTTGTGATAAATCCAGTAATGGACTCTCTGATTCAGAGGGTATGTACATTTTAGTTGCTTTGTTTGCATAATTCCAAATTGCTTCCAAAATTGTTGTACCATTTTACAACTCCACACCTGCAGTGTATTATTTTTCCACAGCCCCTTCAACTTTAACTATTGCCATTTTTTTCGTCTTTGCCAGTTTGACTAGTGTGAGGTAAAACTTCAGAGTTACTTTGATTTGAATTTCTCTTATTAGTGATTTGGAATATTTTTTCATGTGATTGTGAATAATTGCATTTCTTCTTTTACAACTCTTAGTTCATATCCTTTGACCACTTATATAGTGGGGAATGGCAGTTTGGTCTTATATGTCTTTAGCAATTGTTTAAATAGCTTGACTACTAAACCCTTAACAGAGAAATTTGATACAGAGATTTTTTTCCCATATGATAACTTCCGTTCTTATCCAGGGTTCATTAATTATCTTGGTGCAGAAGCTTTTCAGTTTCATGTGATCAAAATTATCTATTTTATTTTTTGTATTTGTCTCTGTTTCTTGTTTTATTAAGAATACACCCCCTACCTATAGCTGTGAGCAGCATATGATCTGCTTTTCTTCTAATTTTTTTTTTTGGTAGCATGAGCTTTTTTTTTTTCTTTTTGGAGGGTGGAAAGCTGGGCATTTTGGGTTAAGTGACTTGCCCAAGGTCACACGGCTAGTAAGAAGTGTCTGAGGTCAGATTTGAACTCAGTTATTCCTGACTCCAGGGCTGGTGCTCTATTCTCTGTGCCACCTAGCTGCCCTGATTTTTTTGTTTTTCTCTTTTTGGAGGGAAGGAGTCAAGGCAATTGGGGTTAAGTGGCAAGGTCACACAGCTAGTAAGTGTTAAGTGTCTGAAGCAAGATTTGAACTCAGGTCTTCCTGATTCCAGGGCTGGTGCTCTATACACTAGCTTCCCCTATACTATTGATTTTTGATGGCTTATTTGGTATACAGCCTGCAACTTGGCTAAAGCCATTAATTGTTTCAGATTGGTGTCTTTGCAGATTCCGTAAGATTTTCCAAGTAAATCATAATATCTCTGCAAATAGAATTAGTTTTATTGCCTCTTCTCCTATCTTTATGCTTTTAATATCTTTCTCTTGTCTTCCAGCTATTGCTGGCATTTATAGAACTATACCAAATAATAGGGAGTGTGGGTACTCTTGCTTCACTCCCAAATTTATTGGAAAAAGGTTTATGCCCATTCCATGTGATTTTTGCTTTTGGCTTCAGGTAGATGTTTTAATAATATTTTTTTAAAAGCCCCTTTATACTTTATACCATTTATGGTATAAATATGTTTTGTACTTTGTGAAAGGCTTTTCCTCTGCATCTTCTGCGATAATCATGTGGTTTTGGATTTTAATATAATTAATAACATTAACTATTTGCCTAATATTGAAACATCCTTCTATCCCTTATTATAAATCAGCTTTGGTCATAATAAATTATTTCTTAGATAAATAACTATAATCTGTTTTGTAGGATTTTATTTAAAATTTTCAGATTTATAGTTCATTAATGATATTGACCTATACTTTTCATTCTGTCTCTTACCTTTCCTTGTTTTAGGAATTTGGACAATATTTATCTCATAAAAGGGTTCTGTTAGGGTATTTTTTCAGTTTTAAAGAATAATTTGTGAAGAATGTGTTCCAAATGGTATTTAAAAGTTTGATAGAATTATCCCCTGAGTCTATCAGGTCCAGAAATTTTTTCCTTTGGTATTTCCTTTTCAGCTAAATCCATTTCCTTTTCTGAAATTGGGTTATTTAAGATTTTTTTTTAAATCTTAATTTATTTTCTTGGTTATATCATTCATTTCCACAAGGTTTTGAGTTACAAATTTTCTCCCCTTTTTGTCCCTACCCCCCAGCCCAGAACATTGATCCCACTGTAATACCCTTCCCACAATCTGTTCCCTTTTATGCCCTCCTCCAACACCTCTCTAGCTTTCTAG
>CM053598.1:118815433-118837119 GCA_028646575.1 Pseudocheirus occidentalis
TATAATCACACATCCACAACCTGTATTGAAGTGAGTGTCCTTCCAGTGGTGGTGGGTGACAAGGGAGGAATCGAAAGAATCTAGAATTTAAAGTTCTCCAAGACCTGCAACTAGGAATTAAGATATACAGAGGCTGGGATAGGGAGACCCTTCCTGCCCTACTAGAAAATAAGAGAGCAGAGCAGGGGAGGGGCTTTACAGTGGGATTGCTGTTTTAGGGTTGGGGCAGGGGCAAGACGGGGAGAAAATTTGTAATTCAAAAATGTAATGAAAATGAATAATATAAACAAGAAAACAAATTTAAAAAATTTTAAAAAAATAATTGTATACTTTTTGACCCAGTAATACCATTTTTGGGGTGGCATCCCAAAGAGATCACAGAAGTCCGAAAAGGACCCATATGTATAAAAATATTTATTGCAGCTCTCTTTGTGGTGGCTAAAAACTAGAAACTTAGGCAATGCCCATCAATTGGGGAATGGCTGAACAAGTTATGGTATATGAATGTAATAGAATACTATTGTGCTATAAGAAATGGGAAGGAGATGGACTTCATTATTACCTGGAAAGGCTTGTACATATTGATGCTAAGTGAGAAGAGCAGAACCAGGAAAAATTTGTACACAGTCACAAATACATCATATGTGTGATGACCAACCTTGATAAACTGGACTCTTTTCAGCAATGCACAGTTTAAAAGACAGCTCCACAAGCCTCAGAATGGAAGGAGGTATCTACACCCAGAGAAAGATCTAGAAAAACCAGAGTTTAAACGGAGACTGAAGCAATACATGCTACTGTTCTTTTCCATATTTGGTTTTGTTTCTTTTCTTTCCTGTTTTTTTTTCCCCCATTGTTCACTCCATCAGTTACAAGGATTCTATACAACCAGACTATTGTACAATGTGAAAGTGTTTGCAGATCCTATACATGATTGTAAGCCCACCATTGGGGGGTATGCGGTGGAAGGAACGGGAGAAAATCTGAAACTCAAGTAAATAAACAAGTCAATTAAAAAAAAAAAAAAAAAGAATTCTGAGCTTTCTACCTCTCCTTTTGCCTTCTTTGACCAAACCCTACTCTCCATCCATACAGTGATATCCAATTCCTAGGGTCCTCAGTACTCTCCCAGACGATCTCTCCTGCACTAGCTACACTGTCCTCCTTTCCCTACCTTGACCATTTGGTAAACCAGTTCAGTTCTATGATGTCCTCTTTCCTTGAGTCACTGGCTCACTTATCATATCATTGATTGTGTCCTCTCAAGCTTCACTCCTGAATCAGTTCCATAACCTATCACCTATGTTCCTACATACTCGTTGGTGAATGTAGATGGAGAAAAGCAACTGTTCTGACTGGGTCCACTACAAATTTATGTTATACAACCTCAACTGTGTCCTTCGCTGTTACTAGGCAATCCTTCTATATTTCCCTTATCAACTCATTATCCTACTCTCCACAGCAGTTCTTCCACTCTTTTTCATCCCTCTTCAAATCTCCCAGAGTTCCCCTTTGCCAGGCTTCTCAGCATAGAAATATGCCTCATATTTTAGAGAAACTCAAGGGTCTTTGCTGCGAACACCTTCTCTCTTCTTCCCCATCTTATTTCACTCATATGCCTTTTGTCACTATCTCCCTCACTCTTGTTTCATATGATGATCAGCCTGTGATCCCCACTCTTATCACTTATCTTCAATTTCTCCTTGTCTACTGACTCCTCCCCTATTTCCTACATACATGCTCCATCTCTCTCCCAACCTGAAAAAAACTCTCACTTGATCCTTCCATACCTGATAACTATTGCCCTGTATCTTTCTTATGCCCTTTCTAGCTAAACTCCTTAAGAAAAGGCTTTCTACAATAAGCACCACTACCCTCTCCTCTTTTCACTAACTTCTTAAACCCTTACAATCTGGTTTCCACTCTATCATTCCACTAAAACTGCTCTCTCCAAAGTTAACATTGATCTCTTAGTTGCCAAATCCAATGGCTTTCTCTGAGACTTCATTCTTTGACCTCTCTGTAGCCCCTGACACTGCTGATTACCCTTTTCTCTTTGATATTATGTTCTTTCTAAGTTTTCCAGATACCACTCTCTCCTACTTCTCCTTCTACCTATCAGAATATGCCTCAGTCTTCTTTGCTGTATCCTCAGTCAGGTCATACCCTCTGATTGTAGATGTCCAGCAGGGTTTTGTCCTGGACCTCTTCTCTTTTCTGTACTACTTCACTTGTACTACTACACTTCATGATCTCATCAGCTCCCATGAATGTAATTACCATCTCTATGCTGATGACTCTCAAATCTGCCTTTCCCGCTCTAACCTCTCTGCTGTCCTCCAATCTCTCATCTTCTAGTAAAGCATCTTAAACTGAATATCAAATAGACAGCATAAATTCAAAATATCCAAAATGAAACTCATTATTTTTCCCCCATAGGATACCACTCCCTGGGGCGGGCATTTGAAGAATTCAGGGGGTAATAGTAGACTCAGGTGCAAGTAGTAGATGTTGAATAAAAATAAGGGTTAACCTAAACTAACTCCAAGGGGATGCTGAGTATTTTTTTTTTCAAAGGAGGCGGTAGGCCAAATAAGTTTGGGAAGCCCTGCCAAACCATCCCCTCTTCTTAACTTTCCTATTACTACTAAGGTACCACCATCCTCCAAGTCCCTTAGGCTTGCAACCTAGGTGTCATCCTCAATTCTTTACTATCTCTCACATCCAAATCTGTTCAACACCTACTGATTTCACCTTTACAACTCTCAAATACAAGCCCCTTTTCTCCTCTTACATCAATGACCCCTTTACTCAAATCTACTTCATTGAAATTTCTATAATCATTACATAAGTACTAAAGTATTATTAAGTTATCCTCAAAAAACTTCCAAATATACAGAGATTTTCAAGAGATCTCTAAAAATAAATTCATGGTAGTTCTGAAACCCAAGTTCCACGTATGTAAAGAAACAATCCACATTCATGGCAAAGTATGGTTGTTTTTAGACTAACAATAACAACAGTTATCATTTATATAGCATGTACTCAAAGTACTGTCAGGTGGTAAGAAAGAGAGTATTTCCCGTATTTTTCAAATAAAAAGTAAAAAATTTCACATACAAGGGGCAGCTAGGTGGCGCAGTGAATAGAGCGCCAGCCCTGGAGTCAGGAGGACCTGAGTTCAAATCCAACATAAGACATTTAACACAAAACTAGCTGTGTGATACTGGCCAAGTGACTTAATCCCAATTGCCCAATCTTCCTCCCTTCCTCCAAAAAAATATAGAAATTTCATATACAAAGTAGAATTTCTCAATTCAATTCAATACATTTAATAGGTTGGTACTTTATAGTGTAGGGGAACATAAAGATGTACGCAACAGTGCCTACCTTTCAAGAAGTTTATAAACTAACAGATGAGGTAAAATATGTGCACAAATAGCTATTAAACAGGTTAAATACAAGGTAAAAAGTGCAATCTGTTAAAAAGCATGATGGGAATTAAAAGAAACTATTTCCAACTGAAATAAGAAAAGATTTCATACCAGAAAAATCATTTGGATTAGAATTTGCACTTCAACAGAATGAGATATCAGGAGAGATGGAATTCAGGCAGAGGGAACAATAATAAACATTGTATGAAAATAGAAAATTTCAACACAAGCATAGAGAAAGTTGAATGAATAGACATTCATGGCTGAAATATAAGGTGTGTAAAGGGAAGCAGTAGAAAATGAAGCTGACAAAGTAGGCTGGTGTCGGTACAGAAAGGCCTTAGAATGCCATTACCCTAACAAGTATAAGACACTAAAGGATTTTAAAGGAGATAGAGGCATGTACTTCAATCTAGCAACACTGTATAGTAAGATTAGTGGGGCAGGACCAGTTAGGAAACGAATGAAATTGTCTCAGCTAAGAAGCAGCAATGCATAGGAGAAAAAGTAATGGACTCAAAATCAGTTCTGAGCTTTCCTTACCATTTGGTAGCCATGTGACCACAGACAAGTTAAATATCTCTCTTGGACCCCATATTCCACATCTGAAAAGTGAGAATAATATTTGAACTCCCTAATCCATTATGTTGTGAAGAGAACACTTTGTAAAGTGCTATATAAATAAATACGAGGTAACTAGGGCCTGAACTAATATGGAAGAAAAGGAATGGGGGGGAAAAGACAAATTACAAGAGACGATGAGCAAATGGAATTCTTACTGCATAATGCACTAAGGTTTTGTTCCTACTTTTAGGCATACTATCTTCTAATTAATTATACCACACAATATGTAAGGTATTATCCTAAATATACATATCAGAACTAATATATCCAATTGAGTATTGAATTTGAAAATAGTAACACCTTGAAGAACTATGTACTTATTATAGTGGTGTTGCCATTGGTCAAAACTTTTCTTCAATGTTGAAATGGTGCCACTAATAAGATTCTTCTGAGAGGAAAACACAGAACTGACTGCATAGGACATCTCTGGAACATAAGACCTTCATTTCTCTGCTTAATTTCAGCCAAAAAGGACAAGTACCAAAATGTAATCTCATTTACAACTAGAATCACAAAACCACAACATAGCTTTAAAAGTGTTTTTGTTAGAGTAGATACATAAAGGATATGTACAAGTGGTTTTCAAAAGAAGAAATTTAAGCAACCAATAGTTAAATAAAAAAACACTCTAAATTACTAATAATTAGGATAATGCAAATTAAAACAATTCTAAGGTGGCACCTCAATATCCATAAGATCGGTAATGTTGGCCAAAATAAGGAAAACAACAAATGCTGGCAGGAGTATGAATTGATCTAACAATTCTGGAAATCAATTTGGACTGATGCTCAAAGAGTTACTGGAATGAGCATACCTGGTAATCCAGCAATATTAATTGGGGTATACAGACAAAAAAAGGAACTCATATGAAAGAAGGAATTTAAAGCGACCCCTTTTGTGTTAACCAATAACTGAAAACAAAGAGGAAAACATCTCTGGGTATATGGCTGTAAAAAATATGATTTACAAATACTACAGTGCCATGAGAAATGACAAAAAGTATGGTTTCAGAGAAACCTGGGAGGATCTATGTGAACTCATGTATAATAAAGTAAGAAGAATCAAGAGGACAGTCGGTACAACACCAACATTGTAAAAACAACTTCAAGTGATCTAGAAACGGATAAATACAATCAACAACCACTACTCTAGGAGACCAAAAATGAAGAACCACCTGAAGGCATGACAGATTCATTAAGAAGAATGAAACACTCATTATTGGACATTTGTTTTACCTGACTATACACATTGGCTATAAAAATTTTGTTCTTCACACCCCTCCCCCAAGTGAGGAAAGGAGATAGAAGAGAAAAAGAAATGCTCTTAATTTTTAAATATTTTTAATTTTTAATAATATTTGGTGGAAGGATGTTAGTGACAAAAAGAAGGCCCCATATACACCAAAATATTTACAGCAGCACTTTCATGAAAGCAAGAAACTTGAAACAAAGTAGTAGTCATCGAATGGGGGAATAGTCAAAAAAAATTGTGGTATGTGAATGTAATAAAATATTTTTATTATGTCATAAGAAATGATTACCCCAGTAAATAGGGCTTAGAAGAATGGAAAGAATTCCAGAAAGCAAAGTAAACAGAACTAAAAAAAATCCAAGTGTCCCAAAAGTCTTAGTGACCTTTCGAGGCTTTAATAATTACTAAGACTTTTGGGTCATCCTAAATATACAGTGATTACAACTATGTACATGAAAACAACAGCAATAATAAAACAATCAAAACTGAATGATCCAAAATCATAATGACCAAGTTTGGCCCAAAAAATAAAATAAGAAAAGATACCCACTTTTTTTATTTTATTTTTTGGGCCAAACTTGGTTTTAGTATTGCTGTTATTTTCATGTACACAGTTGTAATCATTGTATATATAGGATATTTCATTACATTCACATACCACAAAATAGTTTACATTTTTCCAAAAAAATTTCTTAAGCCCCTGCTAAGAGCCAAGTCTGAGGATACAAATATGGGGAGGAGGGGGGTGAGACAGTTCCTGCCCTCAAAGAGCTCACACCAACACTATGAATGGGGGAAGATAAAAGATTTAAAAAAACTGAAAGGGGGTAGGAAGATGCTGACAAAGGGGAATGGTGGAGAAGTCAGTCAGAGAAGTCCCAAGATCAAAAATGAAGATAGAGGTACATGTGTGAGTGTGTATGTCTGTGTTTTTTCCTTAAGTGGAGGTTTGGATTTCACAGCTCCCATCAGAGTCCAAGGGGTACATGAGGTAGAATCCTATGGCTGATGACATCTTCTTACAGGATGATGAGATTATCCCCAAAATGAACTTCCTAGAGCAGTGGTTCTCAACCTTCCTAATGCTGCGATCCTTTATTACAGTTCCTCATGTTGTAATGACTCCCAACCATAAAATTATTTTCGTTACAACTTCATAACTGTAATTTTGCTACTGTTATGAATTGTAATGTAAATATCTGACATGCAGGAGGTATTTTCATTGTTACAATTCGAACACAAGCCACAGGTTGAGAACCGCTGTTCTAGGGTCGAGTGGAGAAGTCAGAGAATTTCCAAAGCAATGAACCTTTATCAGAGAAATTTGGTACAAAGAATTGGAAAACAGATCATGTAGAATCAATGACTAAAGAGGATCCATGTTTTTAAGAAATTAGATTTATTTTTTCAACCAGCAAAAATTTGACTTCTATCTTTACCGCTTTAAAACTTTTCTCCCCCTCTCAATTGAGAATGAAAGAAAAAAGAAGCTGAACATGTATTGTCAAGCAAAATACATTTCTGCATTGACCACCACCCCACCCCACTCCATATGCTGTGAGTCCTTCATCCCTCTATTATCAACAAGGTGGGTAAAATAATGTTTCATTATTAGTTGTCTGGAATTGTGGTTAGTCGTTACCTGTATCAGAGCCCCTAATTTTTTCAAAGATGCTTATCTTTATCAAACTGTTATCATGTAAAAATTGTTCTGCTGGTCCTATTCATTTTACTCTGCATCAGTTGATGTAAGTTTTTACAGGTTTCTCTGAAACCATTCCCCACCACTTTTTTATTTACCATAATTTGTAATTACCATTTCCCACTTAATGGACACTCCCAGAGAGTACCATTCTGTCACATCCAAATAAATAAATAAATAAACAGATAAGTAAATAAATACATAAACACATAAACACATAAATAAATAGATAAATAGATACATAGATAGATAAATAAATAAGGAGCTGAAACTTCTGCTGTCTTTGTCTGCTCCAAGAATCATTTTTTTTTAAGCTGTAGACTAAAAGTCATTCTCCATTAGAAAAATGGTCAAAGGTCATAAACAAACAGTTCTCAAAAAAGAAACAACCACATGGAAAAAAAGTGCTACAAAACAAATAAAATGAACATCTAAACACACCTAGCTAATGAGCAAAAATTATGAAAGTCAAGAATAATTAATGTTGGAGAAACTGTAGAAATATAGGCAAACTGATTATTGGTTGATGGAACTATGAATTGGTACAAGCATTTTGGAAAACCATGTGGAATTCTGCAAATCAAGTGGCTCAAACATTTAAACCCTTTAACCCAGATTCCACAGCTAAGTATATACCTCAAGGAGTTCATACATAAAAAGATCTAAAATATACCAAAATATTTACAGTAATACTTTTTGAAGTAGCAAAGAAGTAGAAACAAGATAGATGCCCACAGAATGGAAACTGGCTAAATAAGATTCAAGAATGTAATGGATTATCACTTTGCTGCAAGAAATATCAAATTTAATCAATACAAAGAAGCACAGATGATCTAAAACAAAGAAGGGAGAACTAAAAAGAGTCTACATATTAATTATAACAACCTAATTGGAAATAAATAAAATGTAAAAATATAGAATAAACCATAAAATAATAAAAAAATTAATATTATAAAATTAAAAGAACATGAGACTACCCACACACTCTCCTTGGCAGACATATTCAGTCCATAGGTACAAAATACTGTACATATTGTCAAGATTTTTTTTTTAAACATATTGATTGGGTTTACCAATTTTTTTCTTTTTTAAAAAAATTCTTTGTTATATGACATACAAGTTATTTTTTATAGTAATTATCTCACTGGGGTAGATAAGTGGCACAATGGATGGAGTGTCACGCTTGGAGTCAAGAAGACTTATCTTCCTGAGTTCAAATCTGGTCTCAAACAGTTCAAAATGTCTGTTTCAACCCGGGCAAATGACTTAATTCTATTTGCCCATTTCCTCATCTGCAAAATGATCTGGAAAAGGAAAGGGCAAAGCATTTCAGTATCTTCGTTAAAAAAAAAAAAAAAATCGCAACACCAAATGGGATCATGAAGATTTGGACACAACTGAACGCAACTAAACAACAAGTATCTCATGTGTATTTCCAATCTTTTTTTTTTTTTACTTTATTCTAATATATCTATCACTTAATTTTTTAGCTTTAATGCCTACGTTCTTTTTTTGCAGGTTATCCCATTTCTCAGGTAAGGGCTTTCTAACTTCTGTTCTAAACTGTCTGTTCTCCTAAATACTTCAAGAAATCATCTCTTCATTTATCTCAGTCAGTCAATAAATACTTATTATAAGCATCTACTATGTGCCACTAAGCTAAGTGCTAGGGATATAAAGAAAAGAAAAAAATAGTCCCTGCTCAAGGAAACTCAAGTCTTTTTTGGGGGGGAGGGTAGAACATAGGGCAATTGGGGTTAAGTGACTTGTCCAAAGTCACACGGCTAGTTTTGTGTTAAGTGTCTAAGGCTGAATTTGAACTCGTGTTCTCCTGACTCCAGGGCCAGTGCTCTATTCACTGTGCCACCTAGTCACCCTGAAACTCAGAGACTTAAAAGAGGAGACAACATGCAAACAACTATGTACAAACAAGTTATACAGAATAAATGGGAAATAACAGAGAAAAAGCACTAGAATTAAGGGGGATTAGGAAAGGCTCTTGTAAATGGCAGAATTTTGGCCAGGACTAAAAGGAAGCCAAGAAAGCCAGGAGGGAAAGAAAGCATTCCAGGCATAGGGAACAGCCAGTGAAAATGCCCAGATTTGGGGGATGTAAGCATATTGTTCAAGGAATAGAAAGGAGGCCAGTGTCACTGGATCACTGAGTTTGTGTGGAATTGCAGAGTGTGAGAGGTGTAAGGTGTAAGAAGACTAGAAAGGTGAGGGAGGGGTGAAATATAAGGTTATGAAGGGTTCTGAATGACTAACTCTTTATATTTTATCCTGGAGATGACAGGAAGCTACCAGAGTTGATCAAGTTGGGGGTTGGAGAAGGAGGACATGGTCATTCCTATATTTTAGGAAGATCACTTTGACAGTTGAGTGGAAGATGAATTGGAATAGGGAGAATTTTGTGGCAAGGAGCTCAACCATCAGGCAAGAGTCCAGTTCGGAGTTACAGAGGGCCTGCACCAGGGCAGTAGTAGTGTCAGAAGAGAGAAGAGGGCATATGTAATGTTTATAAGATAAACTTTACAGACTTTGGCCACAGATAGGATATGAAAGAAAGAGAAGAAATGAAGATGAAAAGTAGGTCGTAAGCCTCTTAACTGGGAGGATAAATGTACTTTCAACAATAACAGGAAAGTCAGAAAGAAGAAAGGGGTGGGGGGCAAGGATGTAGAATAAGGTCAGTTTTGGACATGCTGAGTTTAAGATGTGAGTAGGTCGGGATGGCTAGGTGGCACAAGAGCACCAGCTCTGGAGTCAGTAGGACATGAGTTCAAATCTGACCTCAGACACTTAACACTTACTAGCTGTGTGACCTTGGGCAAATACTTCACTTAACCCCAACTGCCCCTCCAAAAAAGCAAAACAAATAAACATGTGAGTAGGTCATCAATTCAAGATATCTAATGAACAGAGATTTGAGCTGGACAAGTAGATTTGAGAATCAGCAAAGAGATAACTGAAAGCATGGGAGAAAATGAAATCCAATAACCAAATGAAACCGTAATAGAGGGAAAAGAGAAGAGGGCCTAGGATAGAACCATAGGACACACTCATTGTTAAGTTCTTTTAGAAGGCCTTGCAGCCATTTTTGGAATTCTTTGTAGCAAATCCATTTCTTTTCTTGCATTCAAATTGTTCTCTTCTGAGGCTTTATCCTGAGGTTCTCTTAACCCATATTGTTTCTTTATTGTATAATTTTTTCTTTTAAAATACATTTTTTTTGTTGTAAACAATCAAACTGAAACATTCCAACACAAAGTGAACTTGTTATATATACCTTGTTTTTTAGGGTACAAATACATTAAAGGTTATCAGCTTAGCAACAAAACTTGCCCTTTACTATTTTGTTAACTCTTCAGTAATTTTTTAAAATGTGTTTTTGTGTATCTTTTGCTTACCAATAAACCCTCCCTCTTCAACTTTCCCCATCTCCAAGCAGAGGGCCTAGCTTGTAACAAATATCTGTTGTCCATCAAAATAATATATTGGCTATATCTGAAAATGATATGACCATATAATTTTGATCACATATCATTCTGTATTTCAAGTTAATTATGTCTTTGTCAAGAGTTGGGATGTATCAGTCTTCTGAAATCACTACTGTCTCCTGCTTTGATCATACTTTTGAGCTCTTTCAAAAGATGTTTTTCTTCATATTATTATTGTTATCATCATGAAAACTGTTCTCCAGGTCCTACTCATTTCACTTAAAAAAAATTTTTAATTAACTTTCTGTGTTTATTTTTATTTTACATCATTCATTTCCACAATATTTTGAGTTATAAATTTTCTCCCTATCTTTCTCCTATCCACCACCCCAAAACAGCAATCTCACTGAATATCCCCTCCCCCCTCCAACTTGCTGGTAGGGCAAGATGGATCTCCATACCTCAGTGCCTGTATATCTTATTTCCCAGTTGCATGTAAATAATAATAATAATTTTTTAAAAAAACATTTTATTTTAAAACTGAGAGTTCCAAGTTCTTTCCATTCCTCCCTCATCAGCCACCCTTACTGGGAAGATAAGCAATTCAATATAGGTTGTACATGTGTAGTTATGTAAAACATTTCCATAGCAGATATACTGTGAAAGACTGACTATATTTCCCTCCATCCTATCCTGCCCCCCACTTGTTCTATTCTCTACTTTGTCCCTGTTCCTTTACAAAAGTGTGTGCTTCTAACTATCGTCCCCCACCAACCTGCCCTCCCCTCCATCATCCCCCATCTCATTCCCTTCCCCCCTACTCTCCTGTAAGGCATGATACCCAATTTAGAGTATATATCATTATCTCCCTAAATCAAATTCAGGGAGTGTAAGGTTGACTCATTCCCTTTTGCCTTCCTGTTCTTCCCCTCCATTGTAACAGTTATCCCTTGCCTCTTCTATGTGAGAGGATTAACTCCATTCTGTCTCTCCCCATCGCCTCTTATTATATTCCTCTATTACCTCTCATTTTCACCCTTTAAATATCATCCCTTCCTATTCAATTGATCCTGTGCCCTCTGTCTATGTATACCTATATACATATATCCACACATACATATGTATTCATATGCATATATACCCTCCTATATAGACATATGTATACAGTTATATTCCCTTCAACTATCTTCATACTGAGAAAAGTTTCATAAGTTACAACTATTCTTTTTCCATGTAGGCATAAATAGTCCAACTTTGATAAGTTCCCTATGATTTCTTTTCCCTATTTACCTTCTCATGCTTCTCTTGCTTCTTGTATTTGAATGTCAAATTTTCTATTCAGTTCTGGTTTTTTCATCAAGAAAGCTTAAAAGTCCTCCACCTCATTGAATGACCATATTTTCCCCTGAAACATTATACTCAGTTTTGCTGGGTAGGTGATTCTTGGTTTTAATCCTACCTCCTTTGATCTCTGGAATATCATATTCTAAGCCCTTCGATCCCTTAATGTAGAAGCTGCTAGATCCTGTGTTATCCTGATTGTGTTTCCACAATATTCAAATTGTTTCTTCTTGGCTGCTTGTAATATTTTCTCCTTGGTCTGGAAACTCTGGAACTTGGCTATTACATTCCTAGGAGTTTTCTTTTGGGGGTCTTTTTCAAGAGGTGATGGGTGAATCCTTTCGGGTTCTATTTTGCCCTCTGGTTCTAAAGTATCTGGGCAATTTTCCTTGAGAATTTCTTGAAGGTGATTTCTAGATTCTTTTTTTTTTAATCATGGTTTTCAGGTAGTACAATAATTTTTAAATTGTCTCTCCTGGATCTATTTTCCAGGTCAGTGGTTTTTCCAAGAAGATAAAAATTTTACATTGCCTTTTATTTTTTCATTTGTTTGGATCTGTTTAATAGTATCTTGATTTCTCATAAAGTCATTTGCTTCCATTTCCTCCAATCTAATTCTGAAGCAATTATTCTCTTCAGAGTGCTTTTGAGATTCTTTTTCCATCTGGCAGATTCAAATTTTTAAGGTATTCTTCTCGTTGGCTTTTTGGGCCTCTTTTGCCATTTGAGTTAGTCTATTTTTTAAGGTGCTATTTTCTTCAGTCAGTTCAGTCAGGGATAAAAGCCAGACGGCACTCCATCCCCTCCAGATCCAGGAGAGTTCCACTGACCTTTTACTTTGTCTTTGGCATCTATGGGTTGATAATTCTGGAAACTGTCACAGTTACTGGTGATCCACTGTCCTGAATGCTCCAGCCACAGCTGGTCAGGACTGCACTGAGGCTAAAATCATTGTTCACACTGGGCTGGGCTCGGCTCCCAGCATGCTGTGATGGACCCTTCCTGTCTGCCTACCAGGCTGCCTTCAGCAGGAAATTTGTTTCTCTCTGTCACTTTGTGGGTTTTGCAGCTCTGAAATTTTTTAGTCATATTTTATAGGTATTTGAGGTGGTTATGGGGGAAGTCCTGGAGTTTACCTGCTTCTATTCCACCATCTTGACTCTGCCCCCTGCTCATTTTATTCTTATGAGTTCTCTGCTCAATGTTTCTCTGAGTCCATCATATTTACCATTTCTAACTGTATGTCAATATTCCATTACATTCATATACCACAATGCATTCAGTCATTACCCATTTGACAGGCATCCATTTTATTTCTAATCCTTCAATTACTACGAAGTGCTGCTATGTATATATTTTTGTATATATGGGCCCTTTCTCTCAATCTTGGCTCTCCTTTGGTATATATGTCTAATTTTAAGTACTGTTAGGTTAAAAGGTATAATAATTTATTGACTTCCAGAGAAGAGTTCCAAATTGTCTTCCAGAATGGTTTAATCAATCCACAGCTCCAACAACAGTGCATTAGTGAGCTTGTTCTCCCACAACCTCTATTAGAGGTTTTCTTACATTAGCTCATTTCTTTTCTCCCCAGTAGAGATAGCTGGTGAAAAGTCTCCCTTGCTATTTCCTCTTAATTTCTATTGACTATGCAGTTGTTGGAGATACTATCATACCATTCCCTCGTTCCAGGGAATAGAAGATTGCTAGTTGCTAAACAGAACACTCACTCTTCCACATGAAGTAAGGAGCAAGCCAGAGGACCACGTTTCCCCCTTAACCCTGACTCAGAGCAGAAGATTTCAACCTACCCCCTTGACAATGGCCAGAGTGGGTAGAGTGATGATCTTGTTACTGGTGCAGTCCTGATTTTATTTTTTTTAGCCTATTTTTCCCCCATAAAGACTGTCTTAATGTAGATTATTTTTGCTCATCTTGTTTGTTTGTTGATCTTCTGCTATATATGGGAGGCAGGTACTTGAAATAGTTTTAGAAGGCATTAGGTTTAGCTGCTATCTTCATCAAAGGACTAAATTCTTGTCCCAATTTTGCCAATAATAGTTACTGACAGACTTCAAGTAAATAGCTTTAAAATAAAGAAACATAACAATCAAAAATCTGTTAAGTATTTGTCATATACTACTGATGGTACCTTACAACTAAGTTTACCCTGTTGATCTACAGAGACCATAATAGAGAACTGGAATGAAAAAAGAATTCAAGCATCCAAAGTTCTTACCTAACTAAATCCTTTCATCTCTGACCTTAATTTTTTTCATTTGTCAAATGAAATACCTCCCTCTTGGTCTAACTTAGAGAGGCATGTGTTAGGATCAAATGAGATAATGTACATGAAAACACTTTGCAGTGACAATCAACTTTGATAGACTGGATTCTTCTCAGCAATGAAGGGTTATAAGACAACTCCAAAAGACTCATGATGGGCAGAGATGTCTACATTCAGAGAAAGAACTAGAAAGAACAGAGTGTGAATGCAGATTGAAGCAAACTACCTGCTCTCGTTCTTTTTCTTGTTTGGTTTTATTTCCTCTTTCCCATTGTTCATTCCATCTGTTACAATCCTTCTTTATAACCTGACTAATGTCTAATATGAAAGTATTTACAGATCCTGTACTTCGATTGGATGCCACTGTTGGAGGGGGAGGGGAGAGAAAATCTGAAACTCAAGAGATTGTGGAACTGAATCTTATAAACTAAAAGTAAACAAACAAATTAATAAAGACAAAAAAAAATTTTAAATAAAGAAAACACTTTGTAAAACCCTACCTAATGCACTACTCAAATATAAGTTACTACTGCTTCCATTATCAATTATCTTTTACTTTCCAATACCTCTTATTCTGTAATAATATGCTCTTCTCCTCTTGAAGGGAAGAGAATCATAATATTAGCGTGTGCCCTTGTTGAATTTTCTTTTTTGGTTTTATGTGTGATCCACTCACAAAAGCTATTTGGAGACGTAGCTTTCCCAGAGGTGACAATAACTACACCTTTCTCAACTTCTGGCACACACTGTACTGTCACATCCTGCATACAAATCTGGTTCTTAGACACAGCTACATCAAAGTGTAATATCAAGCTCACTTTAATCACAGCTATGCAAAACTCATTAAGCTTTGTCCTCCCCTCTTTTCTTTTGTTCTGCATGAGTCATCTACTCTTTCACCAAATCCATGTGGAAATTTACTGGTAACTTAGAAGACTGCTGTTCAGAATCTGCTACAGTAATGAACTGAAGTACTATAATCTTTGTACCCAAATTTTGTCATGTTTCACAGAATTCAGTGTCACTGAATATGTTTACTGTAGAACAACTTCACCCATTTTAGACTAGTCTGCTTAGATGCTGCTTTCCCATCCCTCTTCTCCCCAATCCCCACCCCCAGCTTTAATGCCTGAGAGAAGCACTGATTTGAAAGGCCACTCAGGCTCCAGCCTGGCTCCTCACCTTTCTAACTCTAGAAGCCACAAGAACATCACTGAGCTTTTCTGAGTCCCATAAGCAAAATGAATATACTACCACCTTCTCTGCCTATCTCCACAGGATTGTTCTGATGGCAAAGAAATATAGATCAAATATATAAAAGGGCTTTGAAAACTATACAAACACAATATATTCTTGTACATGAATATAACAATATAAGAAATGAGAATATGATAAATTTAGAGAATCATGAATATTTATATGAACTGATGCAAAATGAAGCAGAACCAGGGAAGCAATATACATAATTATTACAACCATGTAAATGGAAAGAACAACAAAATAATTGAAATTAAATATGCTGCAAAATTATAATGAATACACTTGGCCCCAAAGAAGAGAGGCAATTTCTCACTTCCTCCAGCTTCTTTGCAGAAGCAGAAGACTGTGGGTGTAGATCATCCCACATAATGTCATTTCCTGCCATTTCCCACCATTTCCCACCATTTCCCACCAGCTATCCTGAGGTCCTTTTTGTCTCCCCCTCAATCCCAACTTTCCCTGCTTTCCTTTTGTATGTTGTCTTTCCCCAATGGACTGTTTGCTGACTGACTTTTTTAATATGCTGATTAGTTCTGCTAAACTTTTTTTTCCTCCTTATTCTTTATTATATGGGCGAGTAGATGAAGATGTACTGGAAACTGTAGGTAATATAAAAACAAAATATATCAATAAAAATTATTTTTAAAATGCACCCTACATGAAGATAAATGATTCTAACCTTCTTTACTATCCCCTCAACATAAAAAGGAATTCGAAATATTTTTCAAAAGTTCTTGGTGCAAATGGTAGTATGGATCTATCTAATTCAGTTTACCCTGTCTATATAATTTTATATAATGTGATATAAGAAAACTAATAAGGCTAGAGAAGCTAATCACTTTGAAACGACCTCTGTCAGATTATGCTATTTTATGACCTTCTCCCCAACTCCCAAATCCCCACATCTCCTCACACTTAGCATTAATTTAAAACTTATGAGACCTCATCATTATTAGAAAGATACACTTGAAAGAACCATGTTTAAACTGAACCATATATTTATTTGTTGTAAGGCATGGATGGCTCTCTGGGAGGGTTGGTAGAAGAGATTAGTAAATGTAGGTGATATAAAAACAAAAGATATCCAACAAATTTATTAAAAAATAATAAAATATGGGCAGCTAGGTGGCACAGTGAATAGAGCATCAGCCCTGGAGTCAGGATGACCTGAGTTCAAACCTGGCCTCAGACACTGAACACAAAACTAGCCACATGACCTTGGGCAAGTCACTTAACCCCAACTGCCCTACCTGCTCCCCTCCAAAAAAGCAAAAAAATAAACAAATAAACAAACAAATAAATAAATACAATGAACAAAATTCTCTTCCCAAGGCATATTTTTCTACAGACCTCACACAAATAATTTTAGGCCTACTTTGTCAATCTATCACTGATTTCAACATTTACTTGCAAAGGTTACATTAATAACAGAAGAATTATTCCATTAGGAAATGTGAAAGCTCCAATTCAAGTCTTGCTTTTTGTCTATAATGACAGACATCTGTATTTAAGCCACCAATGGGATACTGCTGAATAGGTATGATAATATATACTATTGTGCACAGACCAATACTGTGCAATTACTCTTAGGTAGAGAAAGGAAACATCTTAATGTAGTACAGTTGTCTAAACAATAAGGGATGTTACAGGCTGTAGCTACTTAATACACAATAATTCTTTTGATGCCCACATGGACTTAGCAGAACAGTGCATAGTAAGGCTATTTCTACGAAATAAACATTTTCTACATCTCACAAAAGCAGCAGAGGAAAAATGCAATTTATTTGTTTTCAGTACGTAAGGGAAATCTAACCAAAAGGATGTTAGATTTTACTTACAATGGGATAAGAATATGTTTACAGGAACCTACACAGAAGCATACCAAATTTCCCCTTCAAATTCACGAACATGTACTATTCACCAACTTTTCACTCCTATTATGTTCACTAAAGCCTGGATCAAACCCTTATCTTCAAGGGGGGGGGGAATACAACTCAAAAATAACAAGTTATATATACAATAACCATTATCATTCAAAGTACCAAGTAAAACTCTCAGGTTAGAGATGTATAAACAGCTATTAACTAATTCCATCATTAAATTAAGAGAAACTTTAAAAAGCAGAGAATGAGAACTAATCTTAATGTAGAACACGACAAAGAACAATGTGATTTTAGCAAAAAAACATTTCTACCAAAATTATTTTTCAACAGTTAAAGTTCAAACAGAGTGATTTGCTAGATAGAGGACCAACCTTAAACCAAGGAAGCCCTGACTGGGCTCCTGTCACTGTCACTAACATAATACTACCTGTGAGACCCTGGGCCAATCCCTTAACTTCTCCACGTCACAGGCAACAAAGACTAAGTTGCTGATCTGCACTGATATACCTGTGAAAGCACAGGTCCAGATTCAAATAAGTGCAAAATGGGAACACAAATATCATAGTGAATGTGGATGGCTAAACAAAAATGCAAATACTTTATGTAAAACTTCTGGAAATGCCATAAATTTCATGTATGATAATATTCTAATTAACAAGCTTAACCTGGTTGCCAAGTACTGCCACTGACACACACTGAGCAAGAGACCACTCAGTAAGTTACTTATTTACCTCTCAGGAGCCCAGATACTAAGACTATTAAGTTGAAAAACAAAGGCCAATTGCACTGGTAAAAGGAGTTCCCTCCACCTTTAAAATCAGAGCTTATGACCAAACAAAATTCTAATAAATATTTTGGAATTTGTCTTAAGAATGTAAATAAAAGGAATATAGTTTAATTTTTGGTTTGGTACAGAAGTTATTTCATAATGTGGATATAAGAAAAAAAAGGGATTTCCGCTTTGCTTTGAGAGTTAACTGTAAAATCAATACAAAAATCTCAAAATCATCAACAATCAATCAGTGACCACTTGTGAGATACCAAAAGATTTCCAAGCACTGAGCTGGGTAAAAGAAAGCAGAGACAAAACACACTCTCTAGGAATGTAAGTTCTATTCAAGGGGGCAACATATAAATCTATAAGAGACAAAACGGATTCAAAAGAAGTTGGGAAAGGAGGTCACTAGTATTTGGGGAATCAAGAAAGGCTTTTTGTGAAACAGGGTACTGTAATTTCATCCTAAATGAAAAGAGGGAGTCTATGAAGCAGGAGTAAGAAGGAAATGCAACCCAGGTATGAAGGTATGAGGTTGACAGCTGAGTAACAGCACAGGGAGGAGCTGCCATGTGTGAGCAACGGAGAAAGTGCTGAAGCTAAACTGAGAGTAGGAAGGACAGTACTGTATAATAAGGCTGGAAAGATAGGTAGGACCAGATTGCAAAAGGCCTTTAAAGACAAAAGCAAAGAATCTGTATTTTATAATAAGTATGAAAGTGACTTGATAAAGTCAACAAGCATTTACTTAGCACCTACTATGTTCCCTGTAATAAGTAGGCACTGAGCTAAGTGCTGGGGATACAAAGAAAAGGGAAGAATAGCTCTTGCCCCAAGAAGCTCACAATCTAATGTAAGGAGACAACATGAATTGGAGATCATCTCCAAACTATACCCAAGGAAAAACACTTTGGCAATTGTGAGGATGGACTGAAGGAAAAAGAAACATGACATAGGGAAACAACTAGAAAACTACTACCCAAGTGGCTGAGTAGAAAAAAAGAGGTGGACAGAAAAAATAAAGTAGAGGTAAAAATGGCGATATTTAGCAACTGAATTATTATGGGGTGAGAGAAAGCAAGAATTCAAAAAGAACATAGAAAAACTAGGAAGAGTGGTAGTGCTTTTGGAAGAAATGGGAAATCTGAAAGAGCTGGATTTGGAGAGAAAGACAGTGAGTTTTGGTTTGGACACACTGAATTTGAGAAGTCTCTATGACATTCAATTTGAAATGTCAAGTTAGCTGAAAGGTAGTTGGTCAAAAAGGGGAGAAGTTTAGGGAAGAGTACTGGGGTTGGATATATAGACCTATGAGTTACCTACATAAAGATGATAATTTATCATCAATATGTATAAATCCTATAAATCTACATCTCTTTTCTACCTCAGTTTCATAGTGCTGGTGATGATCATATAACTACCTAAGTACTCCACCTCCATGTTCAAGTTCCTTTATCTCATCATTAATTTCTATCATTTCATCTGTCCCTTTGCCTTAATACTTTTAAACCTATTCTTCAACCTCACCCTAATTCATCTATCCCTGAATACTGTTCATAGGCCATTAGGCTCTCCTCCTTCCCAATCTTAATCCATGACTCAATTACAGTTCCCTCTACTTTTAAATCCCTTTTGCTATCTCTACACACATCTTGTCAAATTTCAACCTCTGACTGTTCCCACCACTTAGCTACTTTGATCCTATATCCATATTGCTGAACAGAGATGGAGGTAGTTATGTAAGTGTCTCTGAACTTGAAACTAGAGCCATACTCTCAATTGAGGACCTCATCTCATGCTTCAAATAATAATAATAATAATAATAATAATAATAATAATAACCTGAGTCTATTCTCTTTCTTTACTCCAGTCTCTGAAGAAGAGATAGAACTCCCACTTACCAAGGCAAAGGCAAATTCTTTCACATGATTAATTTCATCCTCTTCCATCTTCTTCAATAGATTGCCCCCATTTTCATCACCCCTATCTAATCTCTACTGGTTTCTCCTCTGCTGCCTATAAATATACCAGTTTCTTCATGATTTTAAAAATCATTAAACAACACCCATGCACACACTAGCTGTTATCCTAAATCTCTCTTCTGCTTCTCAGCTAAACTCCTTGAAAAAGTCACCCATGAATTGGAAATTGAGGGGATATCCATCAACTGGTGAATGACTGAACAGGCTGTGATATATAATTGTGATGGGATACTATTGTGCTACAAGAAATAACAAGCAAGGGGCAGCTAGGAGGTGCAGTGAATAGATCTTGAATAATAAATTTTCTCCCCATCTTTTCCCTACCCCAACCCCAAAATGGCGATCCCACTGTAGAGCCCCTACCCTGCTCTGCTCTCTTACTTTCTGGTAGGGCAGGGAAGGTCTCCCTACCACAGCCCCTGTATATCTTAATTCCTAGTTGCATGTATTGCAGAGCTTTAATTTCTAGATTCTTTCGATTCCTCCCTTGTCACCCACCCCCGCTGGAAGGACAACCAATTCAACACAGGCTCTGTAGGTGTGATTATACAGGACATCTTCATAGTGGACATATTGTGACAGTGATCATATGTCCTTCTTTCCTATCCCTCCCCCACCTTGTTCTGTTCTCTACTCTGTCCCTGTCCCTTTATTGAAGTGTGAGCATCCAGCATCCCTCCCCCAGACCCTGCCCTCCCCTCCATCATCCCACCTTTCATCCCCACGCCCACTACTCTCTTGTGTGACATGATGCCCAGTTTAGAGTTTATGCCATTTCTCCCCTAAACCAGATTAAATGAGAGTAAATGAAAGTAAAGTTGTAACAGTTATCCCTCGCCGGTTCCACACAGGATGATTAACCCCATTTTGTCTCTCCCTCTCTCCTCTCATTCTAGTCCTCTTCCATCTCAGAATTTGCCTTTTAAAGTATCATCCCTTCGTATTCAATTGATCCTATGCCCTCTATATACCCATATATACACATGCTCAGATATGTATTCATTTGCATATATAGCTTCCTATATAGACATATGTGTAAGTATACATATATATCCATTTGTATTCCCTTCACCTATCCTTATACTAAGAAAAGTTTCATAAGTTACTATTATCATTTTTCCATATTGGCATTTAAATAATTCAAATTTGATAAGTTCCTTATGATTTCTTTTCCATGTTTACCTTCTCATGCTTCTTGTGTTTGATTGTCAGATTTTCTGTTCAGCTCTGGTTTGTTTTTTTTTTTTCAGCAAGAATGCTTGAGGGGGCGGCTAGGTGGCACAGGGGGGCGGCTAGGTGGCACAGTGAATAGAGCACCTGCCCTGGAGTCAGGAGTCCCTGAGTTCAAATCCAGCCTCAGACAACACAAAAACTAGCCGTGTGACCTTGGGCAAGTCACTTAACCCCAACTACTCTCCAAAAAAAAAAAAAAAGCAAAGAATGCTTGAAAGTCCTACACCTCATTAAATGACCATATTTTCCCCTGAAATAATATGCTCAATTTTGCTGGGTAGTTGATTCTTGGTTTTAATCCCAGCTCCCTTAATCTTTGAAATATCATATTCCATCCCCAATTGATAAGTGGTCAAAGGATATGAACAGGCAATTTACAGAGGTAGAAATTAAAGATATATTTACGCACATGGAAAAATGCTCCAAATCACTATTGATTCGTGAAATGCAAATCAAAACAACATTGAGGTACCA
>CM053598.1:118837619-118860995 GCA_028646575.1 Pseudocheirus occidentalis
TGCATCATTCTCATTTCTCTTCACGATTTTTCCTCCACTTCTCTTATTTGTTTTTCAAAGTCCTTTTTCAGATTATCTATAGCTTCTAGGAATTCTTCAAGTGTCTTGGAAGCATTTGGTGTGGGAGTTCTGACTGTATTGTCTTCCTCCCATTCCATGCTTTGATCCTTTTTGTCCACAAAAAAGGATTCTAGAGTTCTATTGCTGTCCTTATTTTGCTTTCTTTTCCTCATGTTGGCCAGTCAATTAATTGGTTGTTTTTTTTAGCTTTGTGAAACTGTTTCCAGGGGGAAAAGCTGTGTTCCAAATCGCTGGGGTTTTCTCAGCTGCCAGAGCTATTAGGTGTGTGTTGCAGGCCCCACCCCCAGCTTTGGCCTGCTGAGAGCACTCCCCAAGACCACCACCCAAGACCATGATCCATATCCAGGCCGCTCAACGCAAGAGCACTTGGCCCTGATCAACTGACTCAGTCCCCTGCAGGATCCACAGGCCAGGGGCTCTGAAGTAGTTCCTGCCCTTCCCCCATTGCTTCCTTGCCCTGGGAGTTGATTGGCCAAACTGCTTTTCCTCCCCCAAATTTAGCTTCAAAGCTTCACTCACTCTCACTGACCTCTAATCCTGGATTAGTAGATGTGAAGATTGATCGAGGTGTAATCTTCTCTGAAGTAGACTCACGCTGTGACTTGGGAGGCTCGGCTCCTCCTGGCCGCCCTGGAGCCTGGCCACACGGTGGGTTTCATGCTGGCCTGGGCTCGGCTCCCAGCCTGCAGGCCTGTGGGATGCGCCCTTCCTGCTGAGCTGCCTTTCTCTCATCCCTATTTTTCACACCTTGGTAGATGTGGAGTTGCTGGAAGCTGTAGATCTTCTCTCTTGTAGACTGGCTGCAGTGTGGCTCGGCTGGCTAGGCTCAGCTCCTCCTGACTGCCCTAGGGCCTGGCCATGTTTTGATTTCAGGCTGCCAAGATGATCCCCTGCTGCCGAGCTGCCTTCCCCAAGAGAAGTGTTTTCTGTATTTTTGTGAGTTTTAGAGTCCTAGACTTTATCCCGAGTCATATTTTATGGGCGTTTAGGGTAGCTGTGTGGGAGCTGCGGGACCTTGCTCCTTCCATGCCGCCATCTTGGCTCCATCCCCCCCAGTGAATAGATCAATGGCCCTGGAGTCAAGAGGACCTGAATTCAAATCCAGCCACAGACACTTAACACTTGCTAGCCATGTGACCTTGGGAAAGTCACTTAAGCCTATTACCCTGCCTTTCCCCCTCTAAAAAGCAAAAAACAAACAAAAAAAGAAATAACAAGCAGGATGCTGTCAGAAAAACCTGGACTTGCCAAATATATAATAATACAAGTCATTCCCCATTGATAAATGGTGAAGATTTGGAAAATTAGAACATGAATGCATTGTTGGTGGAGTTATGAACTGATTCAACCATTTTGGAAAGTAATTTGGAACTATGCCAAAAGAGCTATTAAAAATGTGCATACCCTTTGATCCAGCAATACAACTTCTAAAGGCTATATCCCAAAGAGATCATACAAATGGGAAAAGGACCCACATGTAGAAAAAATATTTATAACAGCTTTTTTTTTATTGTGGCAAAGATGTAGAAAATGAGGGGATGCCCAGCAACTGGAAAATGGTTGAAAAAGTTGTGGTATATGAAAGTAATGGAATACTACTGTGGTATAAGAAATGAGGAACAGGCACTCTTCAGAAAAACCTGGAAAGACATATATGAACTGACGCTGAGTGAGGGCAGCAGAACAAGGAGTACCTTGTACACAGCTACAGTCGCACTGTGCGATGACTAACTTTTATAGACTTGGCTCAACTCATCAATGCAAGGTTCTAAGACAACTCCAAAAGACTCATAATGGAAAATGCTATCCATACCCAGAAAAAGAAATTACAGAGTCTGAAGGCAGATCAAAGCATACTATTTGCCCTCTCTCCTTTTTGTTTGGATTTGTTTCTTCTTTCTCATGGTTCATTTCACTGGTTATATAATTCTTTACAACATGACTAATGTAAAAAATATATTTAATGTGAATGTATATGTAGAGTCTAAATAAGACTGCACACCATCTTAGGGAGTGGGGAAGATAGAATGGGAGAAAAATTTAAAACTGAAAAGCTTGTGAAACTGAATATTGTAAACTAAAAATAAATTAATTTAAAAAAGAAAATCCTGGACTTACATGAAGTGATGAAAACTGAAGAGAGCAGGACCAGGGGAAGAGTGTACACAGTAAGAGTAATACTGTAGAATATATCAACTACTTAGCCATTCTTAGCAATACAATAATTCCTAAGGACTTATGATGAAAAATGCTACCCACCTCCAGAGAAAGAACTGATGACGTCTGGATGCACATAGATGCATACTTTTTTAAACCTTTTTTTTTGGTCTGTATTTTCTTTCACAACATGAACAATACAGAAATACGTTTTGCATAACTGCACACATATAACCTATATCAAATTGCCTGACTTCTCAGGGGGGCGGAAGAGAGAATTTGGAACTCAGAATTTTTTTTAAATGTTGAAAATTGTTTTTATACATAATTGGGGAAAAATAAAATATTAAATAATTTTTAAAAGCTGCCCACAATTAGTTCCTCTATTACCCCTCCTCTCAATCTTCTGCAATCTAGCTCCCAATTTCATCATTCTCCTAAATCTGCTCCTAAACTAAGCAGTTTTTCTTAAGTGCCAAATCCAATGGCCTTTTCTAGATGGTCATTTTTTTTATCTCTGTAGCATTTGATGCAACTAACCACCTCAGGAATATTCTCTCCTCTAGGTCCTTTGTGTGATACTGTGATACCTCCTACCTGTCTGACTACTACTTTTTTTTTTTGGAGGGGGGAAGGAAGGGCAATTAAGTGACTTGCCCAAGGTCACACGGCTGGTAAGTGTTAAATGTCTGAGGCAGGATTTGAACTCAGGCCCTTCTGACTCCAGGGCAGGTGCTCTACTTACTATGCCATGTAGCTGCCCTCTGACTACTTCTTAAGTCTCCTTTACTAAAACTTCACGTCATACCACTGATTGTGTGGGTTCCCTAATGCTCTGTTATAGACTCTACTTTCCTTTCTCTATATACTCTCTCACTAACCTCCTCACTTCCCATGAGTTCAGTCATGATCTCTATTCAGATGATTCCCTAGATCTATATGTTCACTCCTAATTTCTCATCTCAAATACAATCCATTTCAAACTGGGATGAACCTCAGGTAGCTTTTAACTCAAACACAGAACTCAACATTTTGCTTGTCCTCTCTCCCCCAAGAAACCTTTCCCTTTTCTGAATTTCTCTATTATTGCTGAAGACACTACCACCCTGTCACCAGTTCCCTGAGGGCAAGGACTTGGTTTTTTCTTCAAATTGTTAGCTCTTAGTACACTGCCTGCTACATAGAAGGTGCTTAATAAATACCTGTTGACTGATAAACAAAAATAGCCAGAGAGGGTATTTGCTATATTGCAAAATAAAGGTAAAATACAGGCATGTTAAAAAAAAGAATTTTAAAAATTAAACCTGTTGGAACTGATAAAGTCACTAAGAATATAGGAAAATAAGGGGTAAAGGCGAGAACCTGGAAAATACCCACATTACAGGATATAACATGAGAGTAATGAGTGCCACAGGCATACTGAATCCCAAATACAAGATCAGTGCCTCTGATGAGCTAATCTATACTGATTTATATCGTTTTGAAATCTGCTAATCATTTTTTTAGTCTCTAACAACAGTTTACAAGACTAGGAAAGTTCTTCTTTGCCTTCAGGAATTGTGGATAAAGCTTTATGCACTAGGGGTGCTACTAAAAGACAAGTACACAAAATTCAGAGAAAAGAAAAATTATCTGGGAGCTGAAAAGAAGTGCTTTAAGTTTAGAATGAAGTCAAATAATGAAACCAGAAAAAGTCAGAATGATACATCACTTAATGATAAGTCACCTAAAAAAATTATAAGTCACCTACCCACTATAATTTATATTTAATATTTTTCTCACTAAAAGCCTTTCCCCCAGCTTAGAGCAGGCTCAAAAACAGTATTATTCTCCTCAATTCTAGCTTCCCTAGTTCTATCATTAGAAAAATCTGTAATAATATGCAGGTAATAAGTTAATTTTATGAGGGTGGCTCAATTAAAACAATCTTATAATAGATAAAGGCAAAAGCTATAGTTTTATTCTCTCACACACTCAAAGGTACAGAAAATATAGTTAGAAGTCTTCTGCTGAGGCAGCTAGGTGGCATAGTGAATAGAGCACTGGCCCTGGAGACAGGAGTTCAAATCGGCCCTCAGACACTTAACACTTATTAGCTGTGTGACCTTGGGCAAGTCACTTAACCCGAACCGCCATACCCTCCTCCCTCAAAAAAGAAAAAAACCCAACCAAACAAGAAGAAGTCTTCTGTGTTCTTAGAATGGTTGTACTGAGAGAAAACCAGTGCAACATTAGCTTATGGAGAAGGATATTCTCTGATAAAAGATTTTTCTACTTAGCCAAAAGACTTTTCCAACTGAGCTATACTAAAAATCAATCAAACAAAAAAAAAAAAAAAACAATCCTCCACTCACAGAGTAGACAACAAGAGCCAAATAATGAATTCTTTTTCCTCCAATTTTTTACTTTGGAAAATTTATAATAAATGTGCCATATGGCCTATAAGGGGATCTGTACAAGTGACTGTTGGAGACTAACCAACTTCTCTCACTGAGGCAAATGGGTCAAAATTTGTTCAATTTAACCTTTTAATGTCTTTTAATCAGAGAAAAGCAGTTTTTCTAAGGGGTCTAATTAATAAATATTTCTAATAGTTGCCAGCCAATAGCAACTACTAGACAAAGACCATCACTGACAATAGACAGCTTCTGGTCACAAATATTCACAAACCACAAATCAGTAGAGGTTTTCGCTCATTATTAAACTGCTGTCTCAAGAGTTGGAAGAGACCCAAGGCTACTGAATCCAAACAACAGTTTCCCACCAGTGTCCATCCAGCTGCTGCTTGAAGCCTGCTAGTAAAGGAGAGAATCAACTATATCTTAAGACAACCCATTCAATTCTGATAGCTCCAAATTATTAGGAAGTATATCTCTGCAACTTTAAAACTAACCCTCAATTCTTCTTAGTGAACCAGAGCCATAACTAGGCTTTCATATGCAGCTAAAACAGTACAGAAGATTCAAAGGAAGGTGCAAAAGATCAAGGGAGCCAACTAAAAGAATGGTGAGGGAAAGCAGGTACACAGAAATTAGGACAGACCCTTTTTTAATAAAGTGTGTGTGTGTGTGTGTGTGTGTGTGTGTGTGTGTGTGTGTGTGTTTGGCTATCAATTTATACTGAGCTTACAGTTCACTAAACACTATCATCTTTTTCAGATAATGTGGTGTTGTTGAAAGAACACTAGAAACAGAGTTAGATAAGCTGGAGTCAAACTCAACTCCACTACTTGATACTTATATGATTAAACAATCATCTAACCTCTAATCTTCAATTTTCTTGACTGTAAAAATGAAGGGGTTAGTCTATATTATCTCTAAGATCTAAAATCTATGATACTATAATGTGATCCCAACCCCTATTCTGAACTTGTTATATTGATATTTTAAAGTGTTAGAACTCACATTTTTTCATTTTTAAATTGCATCTTATTAGAACTGATTCAGTTTCTTAATCTGTGAAGATTTCCTTAGATCTTGACTGTCATCCAATATATCAGCTATCCAACCTACCTTTATTTCATCTACAAATCTGAAAAGCTTACATTTACTTTGATAAAAATGTTCAACCATACAGGATCAAGCACAGATACCCAGTATACAGCACTAGAACTCTCCCTCTAAGTTCACATACAGTCATTGATGATTGTTCTTTGGGGTAACCATTCAGATACTTCCTAGTCCACCTAACTTTACATCCATTCCAAACATCTCCATTTTGCCTACAAATTTTGTTGCTGTTTTTGCTAAAATCTAGATAAACAATATCTATACAACATTAATTACCCTGATCTAGTCAAAATCCTGTGAAAAATGGAATTTCCAAAAAGGTTCATCTGACATGATAGATATGCAACTCTAATGATCCTTTGTGACTAATGGATTTCCTTTTTTAGAGTTTAAGTAACCACATCTCTTTAATAAGTTCTAGAATTTTGCCAGGAATTTCAGTTAAGATCATTATTCTATAGTTTGGAGATTCCACTCTCTTCCCTTTTTTTTTCAAATTATGAAACATTTACCCTTCCTTCACTCCTCTGGCATCTCTCATGTTCTCCATTATCTTCTATACATTACTGACAATGGTTCAGCAATCATATCTGCCAGTTAATTCAGTATCTTGGAATGTAGTTTGTCTGGTCTTAGTGATGAACTCAAGACAATTTAAGTACTATCTTATTATCTCACTATTTGTCTTTTTGTTCCAGCTCCCTATAGAAACATATTTGTTGTATCTTTTCTAGTCCAAAGATCATTCTCCTTGACAGAAGGAAAGGAAAATAGGTATTAAATCATTATTCCTTTTCTCCTTCATCTGTTACCAGTGATCTATTTATTCCCAAATTACTTTCCTACAATTTCTTTGACTCTCACTTACCCAAGATGGTTTTGTTTTGTATTTTTAAAGTTTAACTTTTTGCTGTCTGTAAGTGTTCTTTCCCAGCTAGAGGTCTTTTTGAGCCCCAGATTATGTTCTTATAGGCACCTATCATGCTTCTGAATGCATCCTCCACTATCTGCCATTTTAGCTTCAACACTCTTGGAAAATTAGCTGAGGAGTTCTAGCAACTCTTGCAAATAATGGGGAGAAATAAAATCTGAATTCATCTTTTCCACCAAACTTTCCTTCTTCCAAATTTCTCAAACTCCTTGTTTCAGACAAGACGTCATCATTCTTCCAATTGCCCAAGTTCATAATCAGGCATTATCCTGATTCCTCTCTCTCTTACCTCACATATCCAATTACGTTACAAAATTTTGCTATTTTTACCTGTACAACATCTCTTGCACCTCCCTCTCTTTACTCACATATGCCAACTTATTCAGGCCCTATTCCCCTTCAATTAAATTACTGCAACAGCCTCTTAACTGGATTCCCAGGCTCAGGAAGGAGTCTATCCTACACAGAGCTGTCAGTCCAGATCTGATCACATGATTGTTCTACTTAACTCCAGTCACTTCCTATCGCCTTTAGGATAAAATATAAATTTCTGTTTGGCTTTCAAAGTCCTTCACAAAAAAAACAAAAAAAAAATTTTTTAAGGGGTGGCTAGGTGGTGCAGTCAATAGAGCGCCGGCCTTGGAGTCAGAAGGACCCGAGTTCAAATCCGGCCTCAGATACTCTACCCAAAAGCTAGCAGTGTGACCTTGGGTAAGTCACTTAACCCCAATTGCCCTCCTAAAAAAAAAATCAAAGTGCTTCACAACCTGGTTTCAACCCATCTTTCCAACCTCATTAGACATCATTCCCACTCTCATACTCTCAGTTCCAACTAAAATGGCCTTTGTTCTTTACACACAACAATCCAGCGGCTATCCCACAAGCCTGGAAACGTACCCCATTGCACCTCCATGTCACAGATGCCTCCCCTGCCTTTGCGGAAGCTTATTCTGGGCTGGACCTAACTCAGGTCAGTCCTCTGGTAGTTCAGCTTTGACAACTGAACAAAATGAGGAACCCCTACATCATTTAACCATTAACTAAAAGGGGTGTTGGATACGAAGGGAATAAACTATTACCATGCCAGGCACTGTGCTGAGCATTTTATAATTATTATCTCATTTGATCCTCATAACAACCCAGTGGGGCAGGTGCCGTTACTATTCCCATTTTACAGATGAGAAAACTGAGGTCAAAAAAAAGGGGGGTAGGGGTTAAGTGACTTGCCCAGAGTCACACAATTAGTATCTGCAGCGAAATTTGAACTCAGGTCTTCCTGACTCCAGGTCCGGTATTGTATCTACTAAGCTAAGTAGCTGCCTCTGAGATTTACTTAAGACATAGGAGAAACATATTACACAAGGATTCACACTAAGAACACCTCAAGCTGACTCAGCTGAACAAAGACCCCTTGCCTGAGGCATCCATTGTCAATTAAAGCCAAGCCTGGATGCTTCTTTACGTGTCTCCTGGCTGCTCTGTACTCAGGCAAATAGGAAGGGATAGTCTAACAATCTAAGTTCTTAGTTCCTCTTAAGTCAAACAAGTTTCAAGTCACCAAGACTTACTAAGCACCTACTACATTGCCAAGAACTGTGCTAAGGGCTAGAGATACAAGGAGAGCCCCTCTTACACACACCCCACCCCCCCCCCAAAAAAAAACATCCAGTTTCTGCTCTCAAGGAGTTCACAATCTAAAAAGGAAACAACTTCATGCAAATAACCTATATGCAGACTCTGTGATAATCACAGAGGAAAGGCAGTACAGTAGCATAGAAGGTGGGATATTAGCTGGGACCTGAAAGAAGTCAGGAGGCAGAGACGAGTAGGCAGTTTCAGACATGAAGAAGAGATAGAGAAAATAACTGGAGTTGGAAGATGGAGTTATCATATCTGAGGAACAGCAAGGAGGTCAGTGTCACTGTATGACAAAGTACATTACAGAGTAGTAAGACTGGAAAGGCAAGAAGGGACCAGGTTATGAATGGGTTTAAAAACCAGACTATACTTGATTCTGGAGGGAACTGGGAGCCACTGGAGTTTATTGAATGGGGAGGAGGTTTAATATGGTCAGACCTATGATTAAAGAAGATCAATTTGACAAAGTGAGCAGGAGAAAGGTCTGGAGAGGGGAGAAATTTGAAGCAAAGACACCAAACTGTAGGTTACTGCAATAGACCAGGCAGGAAATGATGAGGAAATGGCCTTAGAACAGGGTAGTAGTAAGTGGTGTCAGAGGACACAAGAGGGAAAATACAAAAGATGCTAAGAAGGTAGAATCAACAGGATTTTGTAACAAACTGGATATGGGAAGATGAGAGAGAATAAGGAGTCAAGAGTGAAACTGAGATGCCTGGGAGACTGGAAAGACAGTGATACTCTCAAAAGAAATAGTGAAATTAGGAAGAGGGGAGGCTTCTCAAGGAAAGATGAGTTCAGTTTTGAATATGTTGAATTTAAATGTCCATAGGACAAACAATTCAAGTTGATCAATAGGTTGTTGGAAATGCAAGACTGCAGATGAGGACAGAGGTTAGGGTTGGACCAATAGATATAAGAATCATCAGAAGAGAGAAGATAATTGGATCCTTAGGAGCTTATGAGATCGCCAAGTGAAATGGTATAGAGCAGTGGTTCTCAACCTTCCTAATGCCGTGACCCTTTAATACTCATATGTGGGTGTATCTGCATGTGAGCAGACCCACCTGGAGATAGAGGAACGGTGTCTTGGTGTGTTTTCCGAAGGTCTTACACGACCCTTGTGACCTCTGTGAAAGGGTTGTTTGACCCCAAAGGGGCCGCGACCCAAAGGTTGAGAACCGCTGGTATAGAGGAAGAAGAAAAAAGTGTCCAGGACAGAGTCCTAGGGGACACAAAATTCACGGGCTCATGACCTGGATGAAGATTCAGCAAAGGAGACTAAGGAGTAGTCAGATAAGCAGGAGATCAGGAAAGAGTCATGTTCTGAAAACTAAGAGAGAAGAGAGTAACAGGAGAAAAGGATGATTAACAGCATTAAATTCTGCAAACAGGTCAAGAAGGATGAGATAGCCTATTGAAGAAAAGATCATTATATTTGTAAAATAAGAGATCAATGGTGACTCTGGAGAAACCACTTTTAGTTGAATGATGAGGGCTGAAAGCTAAACTAAAGAGACGAAAGGAAGCGGAGAGCTTTCTCAAGGAGTTTATCAACAAAAGGTTGAGGATATATAGGACAACAGCTATCAGCAATGGTAATATTAGGGTTTTTTGAGCATAGGAGAGTAATCTGTAGGCAGGAGGAAAGCTGCCAGTAGACAGGGAAAGACTGAAAAAAGTGAGAATGAGGATGATGGATGAGGCAATTTTTTAGAGAAGACAGAATGACATGAGATCACTTATGCATACAAAGGTTTCCCTTAGGAAGAAGGGTCACTTCATTATGTGAGTCAGAGGGGAAGGAGGAGATAGTGGCAGAAGGCATCTGTATGATGTGAGATGAGAAGGGAAGAGGGAGCTTTCAGAAAATGGCTCAATTTTTTCAGTGAAATATATAAGATTCTCAGCAGAGAGGATGAGGGGAAAAGAAGCCATGGGAGGTTTGAAGGATGAAAAGGTTTGGAAAAGCTGCTAGAGTAACAGGATAAAGAACTGATCACTGAGGAGTAAAAGTATTTGAATAAGAAGGCAGGCAGTGAATAGTGGGAGTACTTCAAGGTGGAGACTTGGCAGGAGAAACTTAATGATAAGAACAGAGGACAAGGGATTAAAGAGAAGATGACTGGTGTGGAATTAAATGTTTCACCAATCAGTCAAGATGGGTCCAGGAATGTTTCACTACATTTTAAGGAAAAACTAACTAACCTACATGGGGGGGGGGGGGTTAAGAATTAGTATATTGCTCCTATAACAATCCACTACTTGCTGCTAAGGTCCTTAAGGTATACTAAAGCAGTAGTGTCAAACTCAAATACAAACTCTGACCTCAATTTGACTTAGAAAACCACAAATTAACATTATCTATGTTGTACTGTTTTTATTTTGTTAGACATTTCCCAACTACATTTTAATCTGATTTGGGCTACAAGCAAGAAACTGACAACTGTGTTCAAGATGATATTTTTCCATATTAAAATGACTTCAGAGCTGTAACTGGTCAACACTGACCTCTGATATTGAAGTCTGATAAAGGCAAAATTAAAGGAGGAAGAGAAAAAACAAAACAGAAACATAACAAAACAATGTGATAGTTACTGAAGGAGTGACAATCTGGGTAGGTCACAGGAATGACAAGAGCTCTGAGTCTAAAGGTTAGTAGATGATGAGAAATCACTGCAGTTTATAGTAGATCAACACACACACACACACACACACACACACACACACACACACACACACACACACACACACATATATACGTGATCAGGAGCAGAACTGGGAATATGGGGGCTACAGCCAAGATGATGATACTTGCTACCTTGTCACTGAACCTCATCTCAGAGCAGGAAAAATTGCCCTGTACCATTAACTCATTCAGTGTTCCCTGGCCTAGCTGCCAAGACTTCCCCTTCCCTAGAAGTACCACAGTAGTACAGGGGTGCAAGATAGTACAATATATTTGCTACATAACAGGCCTTTGAAGGACTGTCCCACTTCTTCCAAGTCAGATAGTTACCTATTACCTCTCCCTCATTTCCAGAAAGCATGACCCCTCCAGAATCAAGAGACTCCTCCAAGCCTGCTTATGTGTTTTATTTCCTACATGCTAATAGTAACTACTGCACTGGAACTGGGGAAAACTCCTAGGGCCTGAGGTCTGTGCTCTTCAAAGGCCCTTCTCTGGGAGCTCCAGAAAGAGAATTACAGCTCATAGTTCACAATTTGGGGGTGAGGGCTGAAATTTTTAAAACCTGATATATGCATGGTAAGTTATCACTTACCATGGCCCTGAACTATAATTTTTAAGTTGATTTTTTTTTTTTACATTTTTTAATAGATAACCTCTTTAATGGATGCCAAGGTTTCAGAAATTATTTTGTGATACCCAACTCTGGCAACCTCTTCTCAGTCTTTCTCAATTTGCTGCTTCTAATCTGTGGCAGGTAAGAAAACATGACCACTCCCTTGTTAAAAGTGACCTAGCAACACCACTACTAGTTACACTTCCTCCTCCCCAGCCCTCCAAGATCAAGGGAAATGTTTCATATTAACAAAAATATCTATAATGAGACTTTTGGGAAAGACTGTGGAAGGGTCATTGGGAATTGAGAGTGGTATTAAAAAATACCAATAAAAGTTCTTTTTTAAACCACAAGTATGTATTTTGGATACCTTATCTGTCATCAAAAGAGGTCTAAACCCTTCTTTTTGTAGATATGGAAATGAAGGCTCACACAGCTAGTTCCGTCAGCAAAGGTCTTCAGGCTTCTAGTTCTATGTTCTTTCCACTATGTAACAGCTTTCTGGCTAATCAAAGGCCTTTTTTTTTCCCTAGTTCTGACCATGTTCCACATAGTTATGGCTACCATACAGGTGTAGTATTTACTGATTATATTTATCTATGAGAATTTGAGGACTAAGAGCTAGGGAGAGAGGGTATTTTGGTAAACAGTGTATGAGCACTGGGAAAAAGAGGTAGGAAACCTGGATTCTAGCCCCAGCTATCCCAATAATTATATATGTAACCTTAGACAATTTACCTTCTCTAAACCTCAGAAAATAATAGATGTAGAGGTGGAAACAACCTTAAAAATCCTCTAACATCGTGGTTCTCAACCTGTGGGTCACAACCCCTTTGGGGAGCAAACGACCCTTTCACAAGGGTCACAGGGGTTGCCTAAGACCATCAGAAAACACATATTTCCAATGGTCTTAGGAATCGAGACACCACTCCTCTTTCCATCTCCAGGTGGGTCCATCCACATGCAGATACGCACATATGTGAGTATTAAAGGGTCATGGCATTGGGAAGGTTGAGAACCACTGCTGTAATGGTTAAATAATAATTAATAATTAATTATTATAATTAGTAAATCCTTAATGAAAGGATTTGTTCTGCGAAGTCTGGATTTCATCAAAGAGCTGCACTTAAGGACCTAGAGAGTGATGTGAGGCCTTGAGGCCAGATTCCCCACCCCAGCTCTAACCCAATCTTTTCATTTCAGAGTAAAGAAATTAAGGACTTGAGTATTTAAGTGACTTGCCCAAAATCACACAAGGAGTAGGTAGCAGTACCAATGTTCTGCTACCTTTTAAAAATTCTTTTTTAAATCTGCAAAATAAGAAGACTGTACAAGATGACTTCAAAGATTCTTTCCAGCTTAAACATTTTATGCCTTTTATGAGTGCACCAAGTAATGTTCAAAACCAGAGGTAAAAAGTGAAAAAAAAATATATGTATATATATATATATATATATATATATATATATATATATATATAAAAAATATGAATGTGTATATATGTATATGTATATGTGTGTATGTGTGTGTATGCCTGGTAATCCATAAATGATAACCGTGGTATTCATGGAAGAGCTCATCCTCACAATATAATACTGATTCTTTAAAATGATAGTAAAATCTCATTAATTAGAACAAAGTAGAGAAAGTCAGTCTGATTTAGAGAATTTTTTTTAAAAAGAAGATATTAGCAACAATGGTACAGGGAGGAAAAAAAGAGTAACTGGGTTCAAACTCCAGTTCAATTTCTTATCTTTTATCTCCCCTATATAGGCTTGTTTCCTACAAAATGAGAGAACTGGACTAGATGACTATATGATCTCTAAGATTTCATTGTAGATCCTATGATCTGAAATACAAACTATTTCTATTTATTGTCTAACAATGTATCATATCAAATGAAGGCTGTTAACATCTTGCTGTACTAAACAAATATAAATGGTTTGTAATGAGCTTAACAAGTATCTGTATGTAAGCTGATACTCTGAAAGGGCTAGAAAAGTTTTCTATGGTAGGTTAAACATTTCCCTGAACCACTATTACTGGCATCTAGTATTGATGACTAAGGTATGAAGACTAAAATGTTATAAATCTAAAATGTAGGGGCTGATATTAATATAGAACAGACATATATTAAACTAATTTATAATCTAATCAAGTAAGAATTTTAAAAAGTAAATACTTGTAGCAGTATTTAACACAGGGGAAGGAAATATAAAGACAGTACAAACTTCAAGTCATTATTAAGGCTTGGATACTAGTCATACAAAAAACAAACCTTGACTTTTCTGTGTGTCTTGTCCATATATATGTTGGATTTCCTCCAGAGCTATTTGTAATAATCTAAACTTGTTTCAAGTCAGTGGTTCTTTTATCTACCTTGCTAGTTAAGTCATAACTTTTTAAGACTATAATTTGAGGATTTTTAATAGTTTAGACAAGTCTGGAGTTTTCCTTTATATTTATTATGAGAAAAATTCCAATGTTCACTGAGTCAGTTCTAATTTTGATTTTCCAGAGACTGTGCTGTTTCATGATTTAGTAGAACATCACTGAAAACACTACTAATGATAAAACACTGAGTTTTGTCTCTGGGAACACCTTGAGATTATGAAAAGCACTACCCAATAGCTCAAGATACATTCCAGTCTGTTCTTTTCCCATAGTTCAATTCTAGTAAGTGCACTGTCCATCTCTGATGCCTGTCTATGATACAAATGCTAATGGTCTGGCTTGAAGATAACAAAAGTATCACCTAAGAAAGAAGAGTTGGAACAGGGAAACACAAAACCAGCTTGAAGAAAAATTTAGCAGAGTCCCAACTAATCAAAGTCATCAAAATGGCATTTAAGTATAATATATATAAAAACTTAAGTGTAACAAAAGAAGGAAAAATGGTAAATATCTGCAAATATTTTTATCTACAACTGTTTTTGCCATCAAGGATGATGATGATAGCAGTTAATATTTAAATATCTGGCTTTTTAGGGTCTGCAAAGTGCTTTGCACATATTGTCTCCTTTAATTATCACAACATTTAAGGCAGCTGCTATTATTATCCTCATCTTGCAAAGGAGGGAAATCAAAACTGACTTGCCCAGAGTTACACAATTACAGCAGCAAATAGACTAAACAGGCGAGGTCTTCATGACTCCAAGTCCGTCACTGCTCTCTTCACTATACCCAGTTCCCCCATAGCAAAATCACCACCACACTCACATACATCATGGTCTTAGATGTGCTGATGAGAGGAGACAAAAATGGCACTGAAGAGTAGAACAAAAACAGGAAAAGCAGCTTGAGTAAGCATATATAGAGAATCTCCATGCTGGAAGCAAAACTTGTGAGGGCAATGGGGAATCAGAAGGATCTGAAGGAGGAGAAAATATCAAAGGTTGCAGGTGGGGGTTATGGATCTTAGGTCTCCAATATTTTTAAAAAGCAACTGAGAGAACATCAACAAATGCCAACCTATTCCTGCAGAATCCCCTAGAATTGAACTGTAGAGTTTGATCAGGGTCTGACACACTACAGGAAGCTCTCCCTGCAGCTAAAATAGGACTTGTTAAAGGAAAATGACCACCAATACAAGATGACTCCAAACAAAACAAAACAAAAAACAAAAAATGATGACTAAAAAAAAAAAAAGATCTTGAGGGAGCTGTTTAAACACCTCTCTCAAGACAAGAACCAAAGTGAAGGTGTAATTGCTATTCTACAGTCATACTGTTTTCTGTTTCATTTTAAATATCAAACTCCAAGAAGAGTTTAATAGTGTTATAGTTTACTGAAAACTTTGTCAATCCCTGATTACAAGTATTTTGAATTTTAAGAATTTTTTGTGTGTGGAGGAAAAAAATAGATGTCCTATGCCTGGAAAAAAATAACTGACCCATATATGCCTACTTGCTTAAATCTATTCAAATTTTTTTATGCAAACCATCTCCACATGCTTCAAGGATATCCTTGATGAAGCTTTTCTGTAGGGAATAGGTAAGCTCTCAAAAATGATGTCTTTATCATTATACAAATGACTAAAGGATATAGTGGAAAACAGGATTATGATGAAGCATGTGATGAAGCAAAATCTTTCCTTGACTGCCCTCTTCTACTATGGCATATCACATATATATACACACACACACACACACACATATATACACACATATACATATACGTGTATGTGCATATATGTATCCATGCATGTATGTATATAAAAAACATCATTCAAGATTTCCTGAAATGTTTAAAATCAGAAATAATGGTGATAGAGCCAAGATGGAAGAGTAGCTGGAAGAAGAGCAACTCTGAACCAGCCCCAGCCCCCCCACACACTTCCAGGGGGAAAAAAAAAGGAAAAAAACAAAGAAACCTCCAAAAAGAACTAGAAAACACACTAGACCATATCCTGTCAGGATATCCAAGAAAAAATTACAGTAAGCCATTTTTCCAGCCCAGGTCAGTAAAGGAAGATAGAGAATTTTGTAGACACTGCAGATAGGATCTAGCCAGAAGTGTAACCATGCATTACTATAGCACAGGAAGTAATTCTATTACTACTTCCTTATAGAAAGAATAAGATATTTTTTGGATACAATGACAACATTTGTTTTGCTTGACTATACATGACTGGAACAGAGGTTTTGTTTTTAATTAGAGAAGGCAGATTTTTGCTAACTAAAAAAAAAATTAATTAAAAAAAATAGATAATGTTGTTCAATGACTGACCTCTTATCATAAATATCAGGTGAGGCACAAAACAAGAAAACATGTTTGCCAAAGGTGCTCACTACTGTACTGGAGGTGCTCTAGATCAGAGTCTAGGCTGCGGTCAGTGGGAGCCTCCTGAAGTACGTTCACAGATTATTTAAAGATCATTCCATCAATCCCCAAAACAATAAATAGCCTCCATGAAGACACTCACAGCTACTGAAAAAGAGTTCCTTTCCTCTTTCACTCAGAAAAGACAAACAGATGAAAAATATCTACTGCCCAAATTATGACATGAAAGTAGATGGAGAGAGCATATATAGCTAGGACCGATATCAATGGATGAGTTGAGTCCATAATTTAATAAGAAGAAAGTGGGTTAATTTCCTTAAGAAAATTTGCAAAGTACTTGTAATGACCCCAAGCTTCTCACAGAAAAAAAGGCTCATTTTTAGTGTCAATATTATACTTCATATTTAACAGTGGTGTTCTGTAAGTGTAGTTGTAAGGCTATATGATAAGACAAGAAGAGGAATGAAGACTACATGGGGAGGGTGAGCAGGCTGCAACATATAATAAATGAGCAACTTCAAAGAAAAGGAATAAAGGATATCATCAGGAAAATATATGATATAAAAGACTGACTAGCTACAAGTCAAAATTGTGGGATGATAAATAGGCAGGTAAGAACGTCCCATAACAGAGTCATTTTCTATCCAGCTACTACTGCTGTTCTGCCCTCCAAACTAGAAAATGCACCCAGAAATGAGTCAATCCATTAGTAACTCCTTGGGCGCTCATCTTTAACTAGAGACCAGGAATACCACACCTCCTTTTCCACATCTTGTAAAGAAATTATCAAATCAAAGGCAGGCTTGTCAGTAGACTTCCCCATTGTTCAACTTAGCATTCCTGTGACTTCCCACACATCTTTCCCTGGCCACCACAGCGGTAAAACTAAGGTGCAAGCTCCTTAAGGGCAGCAATTATCTGTGGCTTTTGTTTTTCAGAGCCCAGCACCTGACCACAGTCCTTGACCTAGGCCTAGAACTTAATAAATGGTCTTTGATTTATTCATTCCATGGTATCTTCACTATGTAAGTATGGGCAGCTAGATACCATAGTGAATGTGCTTAGAGTCAAGAAGACCTGGGTTTGAGTCATGCCTTGGATATTTATTAGCTTTGTGACCCAGGACAAGTTACTTTAACATCTCTCAGCCCAAGTTTCCTCATCTGTAAAAGGGGATAATAGCACCTACCTCTTAGGGTTTGTTGAGGACCAAATCAAATGTGATTATGTAGTTAAAACTCTTTATAAAAGCACCATAATGATAACTTTATTATTATGGCAGCAGAAAACTAGAAGGCATCCAACATTATGGGGGCATCCCTTGGGACAAATCCCTAGAAAGACAGATAACAGGATGAACAGATATAGATGGATTTCTATTTCCATCAATAGAGATAACATGCAAAACAATGACATTTATAGAGGCAGGTAAGTTTGAGTGTTGCACAAATGATGGTGTAGTGAAAAGAGCAAGGCTGGAGTCACAGGACCGGATTTCATATCTAATAACTATTACTTATAGCTCTGTGACCTTGGGAAAGTCACTTAACCTCTTTAGGCCTTAGTTTCCTCATCTGTCAAACGAGGAGGTTTATATGTGATGATCTCTAAGGTCTCTTCCATTTTAAAATCAACAGTCCTATGAATTCATTGGACTTTCCTTCCAAATATATGTCAGGACTTCATAAATAAGGTTCTTCTACTGATTATGAAATGTGTCTCTTTTGTGAAGTCAGGAATCTCACTGAGAAAGCTCAAAGTATTCTGGGGCTTGATGAGTACAATTTCAGTTAACAATAATAATGGTAACAGCTAACATTTATACAGCAAGCTATAGATACAGCTATGTGCCAGGTACTATGCTAAGTACTTTGAAAATATTCACCTCATTTGACACAACAACCCTGGGAAGTAGGTGCTATTATTATACCCCATTCTGTAGATGAGGAAGGTGAAGCAAACAGAGACTACCTTGTCCAAGATCACAAAGCTAGTAAGTGCCAGCACACAGATTTTTAACTCAGGTCTTCCTTGCCCCAAGCCTGGTGTTCAATCCACTGACACCTAGATGTCTTAACAAAAAAAAAAACCCAGTATTTGGAGGACCTTATCTATAAGGTGATGCCTCACTGATGTATATTCTGCAGAAGAATCAGTTCACAGTTCACATTAATATATCATGTGCAACTACATTGTTATTAAATAACTATGAATTCATTATATTCTAAAACTAGTGAACACCACAAGAATTTCAACAAAAAAAGTAACTCTAGCATAGGTATTCTGCAAGCCTTGCAGGAATGTATTTGTATGCAGCATATCATTTATTGCCTAAGACCTTATCTGTTCCTGTTCTGCATGGTATAACAGACTCCAAGGAACTACCAAAATACAAAAAAAAAAAAAACAAAACCCAAAAACAACCAAATAAAAAAACCTCCACTGAGCCACTCCGTTCCATAGAAGAAAAGAATTCTCCTGGTTCTCTGTAAACTAAATTTGGTCACAGGACTTGAGAAAAACTGCACCTACCTGCAAGTTGACACATTAAGCTCTTAAATTAATAAGTAAATGGGGTCACAATTTCATCTTCAAAATAAATAATACTTAATGGTCCTGCAGAATTATCATGCTCAAGTCTATAAAAAAAATTTTGAGACATGTAATTTCTTCTTAATCTAAATAATGCAAAATGAGAACCAAAAAAATGTGGAAAAAAAGTTAAAATGTCAATAGAAAAATGAGTATATTCCAATTCTAAAAAGGAAGCTGCAGAGGCAGCTAGGTGGTACAGTGAATAGAGGGCACAGGCCCTGGAGTCAGGATACCTGAGTTCAATTCTGACTTCAGACACTTGACACTCTTACTAGCCATGTGACCTTGGGTAAGTCACTTAACCCCAATTACCCTGCCCTCCCCCTACAAAAAAAAAACAAAACAAAACAAAAGTAAGTTGCAGGCTAAAAATGTCAAGTTCTAATCCTAAACCAGCCACTCACTAGATATGGCCAAGATAAAGATTCCTTTTTTTGGCTTCCCCAATTATAAATTGAGAACATTTTCCTATCACTGATTAAATACTTTCAAGAAAAGATTCTTTAGGGAGACTCTGATTTACCCAAAGTTATCATTTTAATCTGGTTCATGCTAGTCAAACTTCCTTTCATCTCAAATTAGTTTCAAAAGCACCAACTTCCCATCTGACAGAAAACTCAAATTTAATATATCCTGAAAAAAAACAACTTATCTTTCCCTCAAAACTCACACCTCTTCTGAATTTCCCTGTTTCATTCAAAGATACCCCCTCACTATTCATCCTCTGTCACAAACCCCCAACCCACCTCAGATTCAATTCAGTGCCAAGTCTTGTTGATTCTACCTCCATAACACGTCTCCTATCCATACCCCTTTCTCTCCTTCACATGGAAACCACAGAAGTTCAGACCTTCAACTCTTACCTGAATTATTGTAACATACCGTGAACTGGTCTGACTACCTCAAGACTCTCTCCTCCAAACCATGTCCACACAGCCAGCAAACCTAAATGCTCCTAAAGCACATGTTTGATCACATCATTCTCCAGCTCCCTATTACCTCTAGGATCAAAAACCAACTCCTCTGTGTAGCATATAAAGCCCTTCAAAATCTTGCTCCAATACTTTATTCCCCTTTACAAAGTCTCTAATCTAGCCAAAGAGGACACCTCACACATAGTATTACATTTCCTTAGTGCCTCTGAATAAGTAGTCCCACAGGAATGCACACCCTCCTCATCTGTGAATCTTAAGCACATACTATGTAACAAATAAGACGCAGTGTATGGCAATGAATAAACATATATACATAAATATTTGTAAAATATATGCAAAATAAATGCCAGGTAATTTTGTGAGGGAAGCATTAGCAGCTGGGGAAAATCAGGAAGGGAATTAAAAGTATGAAGTCGAAACTGAGACCAGCTTTGAAAGAATCAAGGAATTCATAGTAATTCTGTTGATCAAAATATGCATAATAACTTGAAAAGTTCTCAAGTATCTTCATCAACCTGGATTTTGTACTTCAAACCAAGGGTGTAATCCTTACTTCAAAGTGCAGTATATAAAGAAATTTATGTTGTTAATTCTGGACCAACAGGAAGTCAAATCCAAAACAATCTAGAACAGTCTTTTCTATAGTCTTGTGTTTCAAGATCAAAGAAAAAGAGATAAACTTCTACAAGTACAGCAGACCAATAAATAATGATGATGAGTCATGTTACATATGTGGAGAGCTGAACTTCACTAAACATTCCTGAATTCAATAAACATTTACCAAGTGTCTAATAATATGTGCAAAGTGAAGTGCTAGGACAAATATAGTGCTTAGATAAATCAACGGTTTCTGCTTTCTGAGAACTTAGACTCTACCAAAAAAGGAAATAGTAGATGTTATAACCAACAATATACGTTGACCCCAAATTTGTATTGTTCTTTGCTATACCCATCCCCCTTTAATTGTAAATTTGTGTAGAACTGTAATTAAGATGCTTATACATACAAAATAATGTTTTATAACAAAAAAATGTTTCCTATCCAGATCCTTTAATTTCACATGGATACTAAAGGATTTTTAAAAGAAGGAAAAGGATGTACATGTACCAAACTATTTATTATAGCTACTGTTTTTGTGGTGGCAAAGAACTAGAAATTGAGGGAATGCCAAGCAAATGCAGAATGGCTGAATGAGTTATATATGATTGTGATGGAATATTACTATGCTATAAGAAATGATGAGCAAGAGGCTTTCAGAAAAACCTGGAAAGACTTATGTGAAAAGGCTTCTCATTTCTAAAAAATAGAGAACTGAGTCAAATTTATAAGAATACAAGTCATTTCCCAATTGATAAATAGTCAAAGAATATGAACAGGCAATTTTTTAGATAAAGAAATTAAAGCTATATAAAATCATGTGAAAAAATGCTCTAAATCACTACTGATTAGAGAAACACAAATTAAAACAACTCTGAGGTACCATATCACACCTATCAGATTGACTAATATGACAAAATAGGAAAATAATAAATGTTGGAGAAGATGTGGAAAAATTAGAACATTAATGCATTGTTGGAGTTATGAATTGATGCAGTCATTGTGGAGAGCAATTTAGAATCATGCCCAACTTGCAGGTAAGAAAGAAAGAGGGGCAGAACCAAGACAGCATGTGGAGTAATAGCAGGAACTTGCTTGAGCTCTCACACACACACACCCCCAATCCCTCCAAAAACCTGTAAAAAATTACTCTAAACAAATTCTAGAGCAGCAGAACCCACAAAATGACAGAGTGCAGCAAATTTCGAGCCAAAGACCACCTTGAAGGTCAACAGGAAAGGTATGTTCCACCTGTCTGAGAGAAGAGTGCAGTACAACATAGGCTGTGCTGGCACAGACAAGGTCAGAGCAGGCCTCAGGCAGCTGCTCCAGTCTCCAGATTTCTCAAACCACAAACACCAAAGACAATTTAAAAGGTCAGAAGGGAAGATGGCGACATAGAAGCAGCAAGGTTCCGCAGCTCCCACACAACCAACCAACATACCCATAAAATATGACTCTCAACAAAGTCTAGGACTCTCAAACTCACAAATATACAGAAAACACATCTCTCACTGAAGGCAGCTCAGTAAGAGGGGAGCTGAGGCCAACCAAGTCTGAAACGGAAACGCTACCGGGCCCCAGGGCATGAGGAGGAGCAGAGTCAAGCCGCAGCCAGTCTACAAGAGAGAAGATCTACAACACCTGAAGCAATGCCACATCTATCAAGGCATGAAAAACAAGGACTAGAGAAAGGCAGCTCAGCAGGAAGGGCTCATCTCTCAATCCGGCAGCCGAGAAGAGATCAGCCCAGCTGGATACCATAACCACAGCCAGGCCTCAGGGCGGTCAGGAGAAGCCAGCCTCCCAAGCCACAGCGGGAGTCTGGGGGGGGGGGGGGGGGAGCAGATCTACAGCACCTGGAGGGATTTTCACATCTACCAAGCCAGGATTACAGAAAGTCAGTGAAAGTGTAACTTTGAAACTTAATCTGGGGGAGGAAAAGCAGTTCAGTCAACCTGCCCCTAGGGCAAAGAAGCAGTAGGGGAAGGGCAGGAACTGCTGTAACCAGTGGCTGCCCCCACCAGGCTGCTTCAGAGCCCCTGGCCTGCAGGCCCCAGAGGAGGGCTGAGTCAATTGACCAGGGTCAAGTGCTCTTGCAATGAGTGGCCTGGATCTGGATTGTGGTCTTGGGTGGTGGTCCTGGTGTACACTCTCAGCAAGCCAAAGCTGGGGAGGGGCCTGCAACACCCTCCTAATAGCTCCAGCAGCTGGGAAAACCCCAGCAATTTGGAACAGAGCTTTCCCCCCTGGAAGCAGAGTTCCACAAAGCTTAAAAAAAAACAACTAATTCTTTGACTGGCCAACATGAGGAAGAGGAAGCAAAATAAGAACAGCAATAAAAACTCTAGAATCCTTTGTTGTGGACAAAAAGGATCAAAACATGAACCGGGAGGAAGACAACACAATCAGAACTCCCACACCAAATGCTTCCAAGACACTTGAAGAATGCCTAGAGGCAATAGATTGACTGAAAAGGGATTTTGAAAAACAAATAAGTGGAGGAAAAATTGGAAAGAGAAATGAGAATGATGCAAGAAAATCATGAAAAGAGAGTCAACATCCTGACTGAAGAAAACAATACATTAAAAAATAGATTAACTCAAATGGCAAAAGAGGTCCAGAAAGCCAATGAGGAGAAGAATGCCTTAAAAAGTCGAATTTGCCAGATGGAAAAAGAATCTCAAAAGCATTCTGAAGAGAATAATTCCTTCAGAATTAGAGTGGAGCAAGTAGAAGCTAAAGACTTTATGAGAAACCAAGATACTATTAAACAGTTATAAAGAACTGAAAAAATAGAAAGCAATGTGAAATATCTCCTTGAAAAAACCACTGATCTGGAAAAT
>CM053598.1:118861495-118877682 GCA_028646575.1 Pseudocheirus occidentalis
TTAACCTCTCACAATTTGCCCACCATGGAGATGTTCTGTGTAATTACACAGGTACAGCCTGTATTGAATTGCTGCTCCGCCCAGTGAGAGTGGGTGACAGGGGAGGAATTGCAAGAATCTAGTATTTAAAGCTATACAATCAAATGCAACTGGGAAATAATACATACAGGGATGGGGGCAGGGAGGAGCTCCCTGCCCTGCTAGAAAGCTAGAGAGGTGTTGGAGGAGGGCATAAAAGGGAACAGATTGTGGGAGGGGTCTTACAGTGGGATCAATGTTCTGGGCTGGGGGGTAGGGACAAAAAGGGGAGAAACCTTGTGGAAATGAATGATGTAACCAAGAAAATAAATTAAAATTTTAAAAAAGAATTAGACTATGGAATCTTACTTTGGTGACAAGGAAAATCAAAACATACAACCAGAAGAAGACAACAAAGTCAAAACTCCTGCATCACAGGCCATGGAAGAGCTCAAAAGGGATTTTGAAAATCAAGTAAGAGAAGTGGGGGAAAAACTGGGAAGAGAAATAAGAGTGATACAAGAAAATCATGTAAAACAAGTCAACAGCTTGCTAAAGGAGACCAAAAAAAAAAAAGAATGTTGAAGAAAATAACACCTTAAAAAAATAAACTAAGCCACATGGCAAAAGAGGTTCAAAAAGCCAGGGAAGAGAAAAATACCTTAAAATACAGAATTGGCCATACGGAAAAGTAGGTCCAAAAGCTCACTAAAGAAAATAATTCCTTAAAAATTAGAATAGACCAAATGGAAGCTGACACTTTGAGAAATCAAGAAATTATAAAATAGAGACAAAAGAATGAAAAATAGAGGACAATGTGAAATATCTCATTTCTTATACCACAACAGAATTCCTTTACATTCTTATACCACAACTTGTTTAGCCATTCCCCAAGTGATGGGCATCCCCTTGATTTCAAATTCTTTGCCACCACAAAAAGAGCTGCTATAAATATTTTTGTACATATGGGGTCCTCTTCCCACTTGTATAATCTCTTGGGGATACAACCCTAGAAGTGGTATTGCTGAGTCAAAGGGTATACACTTATTTATAGCCCTTTGGGCATAGTTCCAAATTGCTCTCCAGAATGGCTGGATCAGTTCACAACTCCACCAATGACGTATTAGTGTCCTAATTTTTCCACATCCTCTCCAGCATTTGTCATTTTCCTGTTTTGTCATCTTAGCCAGTCTTTCTGGTGAGATGTGTTACCTTAAAGTTGTTTTAATTTGCATTTCTCTAATCAATAGTGATTTAGAGCACTTTTTCATATGCTTATAGATATCTTTAATTTCTTCTTGTGAAAACTGCCTGTTCATATCCTTTGACCATTTATCAATTGGGGAATGACTTGTATTCTTATAGATTTGCCTTGACTCTGTATATTTTAGAAATGAAGCCTTTATCAGAGACACTGGTGGTAAAAATTCTTTCCCAATTTTCCACTTCCCTCTTAATCTTGGTTATATTGGCTTTATTTGTATAGAAACTTTTCAATTTCATGTAATCAAAACTATCCATTTTGCATTTCCTAATTAATGCTCTCTAACTCTTGTTTCGTCATAAAATCTTCCCTTCTCCATAAATCTGACAGGTAAGCTATTCCTTGCTCTCCTGGATTACTTATAGTATCAGTCTTTATACCTAGATCATGCACCCATTTCGATTTTGATTTTGGTACACAGAGTAAGATAATGTTTCTGCCACACTGTATTCCAGTTTTCCCAGTAATTTAGTGGGAATAGTGGGTTCTTATCCCAAAAAGTGGGGTCTTTGGATTTATCAAACAGTAGATTACTATAGTCATTGACTGCTGTTTCTCACGTACCTAATCTATTCCACTGATCTACTACTCTATTTCTCAGCCAGTACCAAGTAGTTTTGATGACTGCTGCTTTACAATATAGATTAAAATCTGGTATGGCTAGGTCATAGCATTTCTTTTCATTAATTCCCTTGATATTCTGGAACTTTGTTCTTCCAAATGAATTCTGTTACTATTTTTTCTAGCTCTATAAAATAATTTTTTCAGGTTGAAGGCTGTTGCAGTCAGCCAGCAAGTCTGGAGGACTTCCCATGTTCCCATCTGTGTAGGAGATCAAAAAGAAGCCTGAGGAGTGGCTAGGTGACACAGTGAATAGAGCATGAGCCCTGGATCTGGGCTCAGACACTTAATACTTACTAGCCATGTGACCCTGGGCAAGTCACTTAACCCCAACTGCCCAGCCTTCCCCCCACCAAATAAACAAAAAGAAAAGGAATGTTGAAAACTATCTTTATATGTAACTGGAAAAAATAAAATACCGTTAAAAATAATAATAATAATTTTTTCATAGATTGATGGGTATAGCACTAAATATGTAATTTAAGTAAAATTCTCATTTTTATTATATTAGCTCAAACTTTGCTATACAATTTTCATAGCATTTTCAGTCATTTATCTACTTCCTTGCTCAAAAATTTTTAGTAGCTCCTTACTTGATATGGTACCAAATCACCGCATTCCTCATTTTCTAGGTTCTCCACAGTATGGCTCCACCTGCATAACCTTACTTCCCATGATTCCCCCTCTCTGGTTCTAGCCAGACTAGCCTTTTCAATGTCATCAGGAATATACCTGGCTCAATGCAGCCACACACACTCCACTAATAAAATGCTCAGATCTTCACTGGCCTTCAACAAATTTGATGCTTGACTGAAATGAGAACTTCTAGCTCCTGATTTTCCTGACTAAAAGTTAACTCAGGAACCATACTCTCTTTTTGTTTTGCCCATAGCTTGGGTGCTAATTTACTTCAGTATCCTAGAAGATTCAATTAACCAGAACATAAATTGAGAAATAAAATACTAATTCATTTCACCATAGTATGAAAAATAATAAAAATTATCAGTACCACCTGGAACTTCAGTAATTTTCACTGAGTAAATAATAGCAGGGGCTAAATTCACTAAAGATTGTTTCAAAACAGTTGACATAATCAAAGGACACATAATGAAAGAAGTTAAACCTATGAATAGTTCTATAATTTGTTTTCTCAACAGATGTAGTAAGTCTTTCAAGTACTGAATTTACAGGATGCATATAAAACTAATGTGTACTTTAAGTTTTTACATAATAATATACTGTGGTTGTATATCATCACATTTAAATGATCTATTGTTCTTTATGTCATCAAATACTAACAAGTATCTAAGCTCTAAAAAAAAATACATTTTTATGAAGGCAAATGTACTATTTGTTGGTCACCAATAATGAGACCAATGATAAAACCCAATTCCAATGCCTTGTCACAGTGTGAGGATGATTCCAGATTTCCAAGGCTATGAAAAGGAAGGACAAACTCTGGCAGGTCCTACCAAATACAAGATAAACTACTACTGTTCTCACTGTTAAAGTAGTAAATATCTTTAAACCTGTAACACGAATTATGTAAGTAGCTGATATTTTATAGTAATTTAAGGTTTGCAAAAACTTTACTAATATCTTACTTTAGACATAAAACAATCCTATGAAATAAAGGGTTATTATATAGCATTATTCCTGGAATTTAGTCTCCCCTGAGGTCAGGAACTGTTTTTTATTTTGGTCTTTATTACCAGAAACTAGTACTGTGCACTGCACATAACAGGCATTTAATAAATGCTTGTTAAATTTAATTTAATTTTGTAAATGAAGAGGAAATTAAGGCTCAGAAAGTTAAGCAACTTGCCTTTCCTAAAGCACAGGTCCAACCACATCAGCTCCTCTACTCAATAAACTCCAGTAGCTTCCCATTTCCTCCAGAATTAAATATAAAATGCTGTTTGGCATTCATAGCCCTTTATAACCTTGCTTGTTCCTATCTTTCCAGTCTACTTACACTTTACTCCCCAATATGCATTCTTTGATCCAGTGACATTGGCCTCCTTGCCAGGAACAAGACGTCTCTCAGATCGGGGCATTTTTCTAGCTGCCCCCCATGCCTGGAACATTGTCCCTCCTCTACTCTATCGACCTCCCTTGCTTCCTAAAAGTTCGAATTCAAATTGAAATATTCAATATTCAAAATTCCACCTTCTACAGGAAGCCTTGGCCAATCACTCTTCATTTCAGTGCCCTCTGTTAATTATCTCCTACTTATCCTATACATAGCTTCTTTCATGTTTGTTGGCATGCTGTCTCCCTCATTAAATTGTAAGATTCTTGAAGGCAGAAACTGTCTTTGGTCTCCTCTTTTTGTATCCCTACCACTTAGCACAGTACCTGACACATAGTAAGTGCTTAACAGATGTTTACTGACTGACTGTGGTCACACAGAGCTACTTAAGCTTTGAGAACAGGATTTGAAGTCAGGCATTTCTGAATCAAAATATCTATCCCATGTTGCATGCAAATAAAATATGATCTTAAGACTACATAGCACAAAAGATGTGTTACTTGATACCTAAGTTATACATTACACAGTAACTGGTCTTATATGAGAATTAAATCAAGGGAAATTTCTAGACTATGGAAACACTACAGCAATTTTAATCATTCATACTTAACATTCTCCAGAAAATTTGATTCTAATAAAAAAACACCTTGCCATACATTAAGTACATAGCAAGTTTCTGACCTAGATGAAATTACAATTACGTCAAGTGACTATGATTCCCACCCTGACTGAAATAAATTATGTGATTTTATCTCACAAATTTCCTGGGTCTCAGTTTCCTCATCTAAAAAAATAGGGGCATTCAGGTGGAGCACTGATGTCTAAGGTCCCTTCTAAAAGCCTATGATTTAGGACGGTCTAAAAATACAGCTGCTGGCTATGAAGATGCCATTAAAAACGTCCAACTAATTTGTAAAGCATAAATTTCTAGTAAATCTGTGTTTCCATAATGAACAGTTCCTCAAAGGATATTATTATTCAAACTTCAAAAAAAATGCTAAACTACCAAATATCGAGTTACCAAACAAATTTTTCATCATCCTTACTTATTCTGGACTTCAATGAACTGATAAAAGCCAAAGGTAGAGCCGAATACATAAGCCATCTAGAGTTTTAAAGACAGATCAATTTCAGGGCTGAAAATCCTGGCACATTATGACAAGTTTGAGGTAATTGGAAGATGGTGGTGTCCCACATAATCACTGTGTGTGTACATATGTGTGTATATACATAGGTATATATGTGTGTGTGTGTATACATATCTTTAAAGATTAAAACTATGACCTTGAGCCACAGTCAAAAAACAGACCAATAGGGCACACACCATCATCCAGAACATTTCTATCCCCCCCACTCAGCTACAGCTTCTGGATAATCTACAAGTGAAGCAGTAAACAGCAAACACTTAAAGCACTGGCCAAGAAATCTGCAAAGATGACACTGCATACTACAATAACATTAAAGATAATATTTAGTTATAAAATCAAACATTCAAATTCATCTATTAAGTCCCATTTGTCATTTGCAGCTGTCTCATGACCTATGTATACCATATAGTATATACGTTACAATACCCTACTTACATACCTCAAATTCAGTCTTTTAAAAATCACGCCTTTTAGGGGTGGCTAGGTGGCAGAGTGGATAGAGCACTGGTCCTGGACTCAGGAGGACCTGAGTTCAATTCTGACCTCAGACACTTAACACTTACTAGCCACGTGACCTTGGGCAAGTCACATAACCCCAATTGCCCTCCAAAAAGCCAAAAAAAAAAAAATCACATCTTTGTAACCCAAACTCAGAGAAGCAAAAAATTTCTAAATTATGTTTTCCTTAGTCAAGTGATTGCTAGCACTGGTTCAAAACTCCAGAAAAGGGTATCCAATTCTCACAAAAAATGCCATGGAAATCTAAGAAAGACCTAGAACAAAATTAAACTACTCATTTTAATAAAAAGACACACAGCAAACAGCACTTTTAGGAACACAAAGTGTCACAAAGTTAAAAAATAAAATAGAACAGTTGAGCATCAACTCCAAAACCAAGGCGGGTAGGGGGTAGGGAGCCCTTGAAGATTAAGGAAGCCTTAAATGAACAAAAGAGGCTTTTAGAGGCAAAGCAGTTAAGTCTTCATCATTAAGGATAAGTGAATTTTCTATCTTACAAAGAAAACACAATAACAAGTGACACTATAATATAAATCAAACAGTTTTCCATTTTTTAGGAGCTGATGATATAATATCTATTTCTCATAATCTGGTCCTCTTTTTTTTTCCTTGCCTCTGTTCATGAGGACCTAAGTAACAATGACTATTAGTGATGTAGCTCTTTCAGATCTGTAAAGTGTTTTACATACCACCCTCATTTTATAGATGAGAAAACAAGTCGGGCTTAGACAGGTGTCTAGATGGGAATCAAATCCAGGTCTCTCTTCATTCCAAGTAGAGAACTTCCCCTCTTCACTAAGACGATAAGCTCTAGGAAATGAAGGTAAAGCTCAGCTTGGTGAGGGGTGGCTACCTGGCAGCAGTTCTGGTTAACAATTTGGCTAAAGACAGCACTAAAACGAGATTTGGTAACATTATATTTTATTTATCCACGTAATCAATCCTGCCCATTATTATTATGCAGGTATAGACTCAGGTATAGACAGTGTACATTATATCAAAGGAAAAGAAATTTACTCTTGACAATGTTTATGTAATCTGGTAAACAAAACGAATACCATTCATTAAAACTCAATAATGGGGGAAAGCCTGGCATAATTGGTAGAGAACTACTCTGGGAGCCAAAAAGACATAGGTTCTGACATACTAGTCATGCAATTCAGGGCAATGTGATTGCATTGCCTATTAGTGCCCCAAGCAATTGCAAGCCTCAGTCTACTAGATGCAGAGGAAGCCTTAGCGTACATTGGTGAAGCTAGTTTTCTAATAAAGAGTTCATGACACAAATGAAATTACAGGCCTGTCAAATCACTTGACTGCTCTATACATTATTTTCCTCAATTATAAATAAAGAGGTTGCATTTCATGACCTCTAAGTTTCTTTCCAGTTCTAAATCTATGATATTGTGATCTAGGTATATTAAAAAAAAAAAATTTGGCTGTCATTTTTTTGTACTAGAGCTTCAGAACTTCTTTTTGCTGTTAAATACCATTTATAGCTACCTAACTGATAACTTTCAGAAAGTTTTGCTAAAAGATGCAGGTATATGATTCTCTTTCCCTTGGCAATCCCAATCAACAAGCATTGATTAAGCATTTATTATAGGCCAAGCATTCATATTCTAATGAGATGTAACATGTATTTTATCCATTAACTATCATCTCTACTCCATTAATTACTAAATCTATTTTTCTAGCTGACTTCCAAATCCGTATTTCCCTCCATCCAAGGGGCAAAAGCCACTAAACTTAACCATTTCTCCTCTCCATCTAATCAGAGCTTTTAGACTACTGTTTTCTTCATTTCCATGGGACACCTACACTTGAAACCTTCGTACTAAGTAAGAATACAAAAAATACATATGGAAAGATAGAGAAAATGATGCAGAGAGAAGAAATAATGAGTACGACTATACAAGTAAGAAAACTAAAAATCTGCAAACAGAAGAGGACACAAATTAATGTTCATTAGTTTCATAAAAATGTAACATATAAAGATTTTGTATGTTTATTTGGAATTTCATTTTCTTTGGTCGTTTGTTGAAATAAATAATATTTACTTAATATGTATAAACTTTACAATAAATTATTTTAAAAGGAAATTTTAAAAAAATTACAGGCCTGTTCAAAATAGGGGGAAAAAACAGAAAGATAAGAACATAATCAATAGTCTCTAATCCCCTCAAATGTTGTATATTTGGGTTAAGGGATTGTGAGCTATAAAAGACTAAATGTGGGATCAAGTTTACTCAAATGAAGGTATTTGGGGACACAAAGTATTCATTCTCTAAAAATATAGTAATCACCACAAAACTAAGACTAGCAAGAAAGATTAATCCAGCACTTAAGAGAAGCAAAATATTCACTACTCATTACAATCTATTCAATAAACAAGAATATATTAAATACCATGTGCAAAGTCACTGAGCTAACTTCTAGGAATAGGAAGAAAGAAAAAAAAAGGTAACCCCTTCCCTCAAGAAGGATACAGTCCAAGGTGGGGAGACAGAAATAGGTACATACAAGATATATTCAGAATAAATGGAAAGTAATCTGAAAAGGAAAATCATTAGAGCACAAAGAAACCAGGAGAGGTCTCCTGCAGAAGGCAGGCTTTGGACTGCAATTCAGACGTAGCAGATATGGAAGCAGAGTGGGTACAATGCAAAGGATACTGGATTTGGAGTTCTAGGGCCTGAGTTCAACTTTGCCACTTACTTGCCTGTGTGACTCTAGGCAAGTCACAAATTCAAAGGGCTTCGGTTTCCTCATCTCTAAAAAGAGAGGAGTGGGTTCAATTACCCCTAAGGTCCTTTCCAACTCTAAATCTAGAAATCTTTAAAGAGAAAGGCTATCTTTCCCAATGATCATTCCATCAGTTACAATCCTTCTCTACAACCAGACTAATGATTAATGGGCAGATATTTGCAGATCAACCAAGTGCATGCTGCCATGATGGGGGAGGCGGGGGAAAGAAAATCTGAAACTCAAGGGACTGCAGAACTGAATGCTGTAAACTAAAAGTAAATAAACCAAAATTTTTTTAAAAAGAGAGAGAGAAAGGCTAGAATTCATTGACTGAACAGGCTGGAAAAAGGTAATTCCTACCTCCAGCTCAAAAGTCTTTTCCTGTGGAGCTGAACATACTTCCGAAGAATGATTTCTATCTTATTCCTGTCCCCTTACTCCTGTCCCATCTGTCTTGAAAGAAGATGATGATTGCTATCCATCCCATTTAATTTTCCTCCCAAGGTCATTTGCTAAGAAGCAGATATGGCATCAAAGAAAAGGATGCTGAAGAACATCCAAGTTCAAGTTCCACATGGCAGTTACTAGCTGCAAGGCCTTGAGCAAAAACCACAACCTTCCCAGCTTTGGATTTCCTCATCTGTAAAAGTATAGGTTTGGATTAAATAATAGCTAAAATTTCCTTCCAGTTCTAAAGTTCTGGTGTCTACATAATGCATTCTATCTGGATGGCTGACTCTTCAGACTTCAGACATTTCTCCTTGTTTCCACAACAGCCATCTCTCTTTTCTACTTCATTATATCCCAATGGTGTGAGATTGGTTTCCAGAAGTAAACTACAGCTGTAGCTGTGAACTGTATAGTTAGTTGGCATTGCCATGAAAAACAAGAAGAATCCTGACTACAGAAGATCAATTATGAGGCACACACCCCCAGAATCATACAGGGGCATGTAAGGCACATGCTGTCACACATGGTCAATGTGCTAGTGTTACAAGAGGTTTCTATTAGAAGATTAAAAAATAATCAATAGGGGTGGCTAGGTGGCACAGTGAATAGAGCACCGGCCCTGGAGTCAGGAGTACCTGAGTTCAAATCCAGCCTCAGACACTTAACACAAAAAAAAAAAACTAGCCATGTGACCTTGGGTAAGTCACTTAACCCCAACTGCCCTCCAAAAAAGAAAAAGAATCAATAAAACATTTTTTAAAACAATGACAGTGAGAGCTTTCCTACTAAAGAGACTCCACAGGCAAATGGAAAGTAGGGCCAATTTTCAAAAGACACATATAAACACACCCACAATCATGGAAGAAAAACTGGACATGGTAAATAGAGGAACTTTTTCAAGCATGACACTTTTAGTACTTGTCTCAACCAGTCTACTGAAAGTACCCAGGGCCATGCCTCTTGAGAATTCCCTTGGGGGCACAGCCAAGATGGCAGTGTAGAAACAGGAAAACTCTGCAGCTCCCCCACAACCACCTCCAATACCCATAAAATATTACTCTAAACAAGTTTTAGGGCTCCAGAACTCACAAAATTACAGAAAAACACATCTCCCACTGAAGTCTGCTCAGCAGGTGGGACAGGAAGGGCTCATCAAAGCATGCTGGGAGCCAAAACCAGCCCAGCCTAAAACTGTGGGTTGGCCCTGGGGGCCACCAGGACAAGCCACAGCTGGAGTCTTCAGGAGAGTGGATCAGTGGCAGATGTGGTAATTTCCAGAATTATCAAGCCATAAGAAATAAGGACTAAGTGAAAGGTTAGTGGAAATCAACTTAAATTTGGGAAAGAGGATCCAGTCAAACTAACTCCAGAGCTAGAAACAGTCTGAAGCAGCGGCCCTGCCTCTGCCTCCATCTCCACATGGCTGCTTCAGAAGCTCCCAGCCTGCAGATTGCAGGGGGGCCAAGTGATCATTCAGAGGCTAAGTGCTCTTGCCTTAAGCTGCCTGGATCAGGATCATGATCTTGGGTTGTGGTCCTGAGGTGCGTTTTCAGTGAGCTAAAGCTGGTGGGGGCTGCAGTGGCCACTTAATACCTCTGGTAGTTGCGAGTACCCCAGCAATTTAGGACAAAGCGCTCCCCTCTGGAAGCAGAGTTCCACAGAGCTAAAAAGTCAAGTAATTCACTGACAACATGAACAAAGGAAGCAAAATAAGAACAGCAATCCAACCTCAGATTCCTTTTTTGGAGAAAAAAAGGATCAAAGCATGGAACAGGAAGAAGACAACACAGTCAATATTCCTGTACCAAAAGCTTCCAAGAAACATGAAGTATGCCTACAAGCCATAGAACAGCTTAAGGATTTTGAAAACCAAATAAGAGAAGTGGAGGAAAAATTGGAAAGAGAAATGAGAATGATGCAAGAAAATCATGAAAAGAGACTCAACAACCTGAATGAAGAAAATAACACCTTAAAAAATAGATTAACTCAAATGGCAAAAGAGGCCCAAAAAGCCAATGAGGAGAAGAATGCCTTAAAAAGTTGAATTTGCCAGATGGAAAAAGAATCTCAAAAGCTTTCTGAAGAGAATAATTTCTTCAGAATTGGAGTGGAGCAAATGGAAGCAAATGACTTCATGAGAATTCTCTTGGACTTTGTTGTGGTCCTTGTTTTGACCTAGATGCCATTTCCAGACCCTGCTTCCCTCTTGTCCTTCAGCAACTGGGCACCTCTGAGTTTGGCTTTACCTTCCATACTTAATGTCCCCTGACCCATACACCCAAAACCAAGAAGTCATCCAAGAACCTGCTCAGCAGCAGTCATTAAAAGAAGATAGTTGGGGTGGGGGTGGGAAAAAGATTGTCTTTCTTAAAGAGCTCTGAAACTTAATAATCTGTTTCTAAAGCTGACAGATTTTAAGAACTTTCCCTACTGAAGAAAGCTAAAATTGCACTAAGAATGCCTTATTTAGTGCATGCATATACCCATGACATTATCAGTAGCAAGCATATTTACAGTCCAACACACATCTATAATAATTTTTTTAATGTTTTAGACTTACATTAACAATTATCTGCCTAAGTTTCACCTCTGATTTAAACATTTAAATTATGGAATATTTACAACTTCTACATCAGTTTCTCAGAGTCCCAACAACAAGTATAATGGGGCAAGTACTCCTGAAAATAATGGTTTATTAAATAAACAGTGAATTAAATAGGAAAGAGGCCTAACATTCAAACGGTTTAAAAGAATTTAACAAATTTTAACTGAGGTCTTCTATCCTTTTAGGAGTTGAAAGATATTGATCAACTCAATTTTAAAATGCATTGCTTGTGTTGTAAACCTGGATACAGCTGACATTACATAATATTTTACTTCAGATTTCACATTTCAAACACAAGTAAACTGGTAAATTCAAAGCCAAAAACCAAGGATATGAGGGAGAGGGGGCAGGGAAGGGAAAAACTCTGAAACAGATGGCAATTCATTTTTTTCCTGAGTCCAGCTTGAATACAATCCCAATAATGTCAAAATTCAATTTAGTTTTCTAAGAAATAATAGGCAAATCATAAAATGATATAGCTGAAACATTTATTTCCCACCCTGAATTACTGAAGAATAACACATGAAGCAAAAATCAACAGACAGAAGTTTGGTCATTTTTTTCCCTACCATATTCTACAATTTCAAAAATTTATTTTAAGAAAACTGACTTTTGGGGTGGCTAGGTGGCACAGTGAATAGAGCACTGGCTCTGGAATCAGGAGTATCTGAGTTCAAATCCAGTCTCAGACATTTAACACTCACTAGCCATTTGACCTTGGGCAAGTCACTTAACCCCAATTGCCCTCCAAAAAAAAAAAAAGAAAAGAAAACTGACTCTCACACTTAATATCATCAAAGCTTTTCTATCAAAATCAGAAATTCTAAAACTTATGACATCAATTTAATGTTTCTGTATGATGATTATAGTCCTAATTGGAGAAGGAATCTTTGCTTCATAAAAGCAATATCTTTAAAAAGAAAGGCAAAATCAAGAGGAAAAAAATGCCCCCCCCAGCCATTCACCACCCCCCACCCCTCACCAAAAAAATACCCAAGAAATTTTAAACATTTCTCCACCAACTACCCAACTACAATGGTACTGGAAGTACCCAAATTAATGACTGCACATTTTTGTATGAGACATTTATCTATTTCTTCCTTAAATTAAAATATATCTTGTAGAGACTGATGGCAGGAAGGTCCCATATATACCAAAATATTCATGGCAGCGCTTAATTAAGTAGCAAAAAAACTGGAAAAACACTTAATGACCAGTAAAGAGCTGAATAAATTATGGTATATGAATTTAATGAAATATCACTGTGCTTTAGAGAAAGACAAATATGAATAAATCAGAAAAACCTGAGAAACACAAATGAAGTGAAGCAGGGCAAAACATTACCAGACTATAACTAACAACAATACTGTAAATAAAGACAACACTAAAATACAACAGAATTCAGATCAAATGCAGCAACCAAAGGTTGGGTTCAGACGACTGATATTATAACTTCCTTCCTGTCTACAAAGAGCTGGTGAATTGCAGGTGCTTAAAGTTACATACTCCATCAGTCACAGTCACTATATTCCAGCTGTTTGGGATGGTTTGGCTTAATTGAGGTTTGAGATATGTTTTGTTTGAGGTTGGGGTTTTTTGGGGGGATAGAGGAGGGTGGTTATTGGAGTTTGTAGTATAACAAAATGCCAACAAAATGTTTCAAAAAGTAAATAAAATGCACCTTCCAAGATTTTTATAATTTCTTTTCAGAGAATCTAAAAGTTGGAATGTATTTTAAGCAGGAATTCCTTACTTTTGGGAACACCATTGAAGGTCATATATTCGATTTCTGTATTTGACAATGAAATGTCCTCAGAATGATCAATGAATACCAGGATATTTTTTGGTGAAATAGAAGAGTTTACAAACAAAAAACAAAGACAAAAACAAACAAAAACTCTACCCTTTTCTCTAATAACTGCAATTTTAGGTAGCACAACTATTTACTCTAATATCTATTACCTGTCTTCTTATACAAACTACAGTAAAATCATGAGATAAGAACATAATCAGAAAAAAAAAGGTGACAACTTCCAAAATGCTTACCAAAGAACAAGGCCTCTGACAACATTAAAAATGTTTAATGTCTCTTTTTCTAAATGTGTGGTTTAGGAGAAATTCTGGTGCAAGATAACATTGACTTTAAAAGGTTAAAAAAGTGTAGTCACTTTCAAAAGACCATACAGAAATGGCCTTAACATACACTTACAACAGTGATGGAAATAATTTACTTTGGTATGCAATTATGCTACTGTTACATTATTTACACAATGCATCTGATTTGCCCAACAGTAGAATCAAGTAATTGGTTTAGGAATTGTGCTTATGTGATATGCACTTCCTTTATTTCTGACACTAAATATACCATCTAGACAGCAAAGTATCCTTCAAATTCCTTTTAAATCTTCAGACATAAAAAAATACTTGAAATTCTCTTTTAAATGTGGGCTAGTCCCTTTAAATGATAGGTAAAGGACAGTGGAGAACTGAGACTTCCTTGTGGTCTTCTCAAAACACAACAGATGATAAATCCTGGAAAAACTCTACATACAATACAAATACAGAAATCAACTATCTTACAGTCTGTCATTCGATCAAATTATTTGATGTTTCATTTAATCTCTGTAAGCAGAACAAATTATCTAAGAGTTACAAAATCACTACCAATTATGTCCAAGAGTCAGTCAATTACTTTGACTGAAATGCCCTACTCTTTAGTAAGTTACTGAGAATAAATTCATTCAAAATGCAAAAGCAAACATAAAAAAACTATTTATTTCAGCATGTTAATAAGTTAAAAATAGCAACTCTCCATTTCATTTTATGTTTTTACAGTAATACACTTGCAAGAACTCAAAGCAAGTTTTGCTAATAAAGTGATCAACTTTTACAAGTAAAATCCTGGTGCTAATAGAAGAATTTTAGTAATTAAATTACAGGCAATTTTGAAAATCTGGGGCTTAAAAATATATTATCTTCATCAACAGATACAATTTTAAATTCCAAGATTTATGCACTATGTAGAACTTCTAGTTTAATTGTTCCTATTATAAACGCACATAGCAAAAATCAGAAAAAAATTATTTTATCCTTTATGTAAATGTATACATTTTTACCTCGTTGCTAAAAAACTTTATGGAGCCACTAACAATTCAAATCCGTGTTACTTAAAATAGATGATCAAAATCTGGTAGTCACTCACCATGATGTACACACATTCTTTGGAACATCATTTTGATCCAGTACTCCTTTTATTAACTATCCTCCAAGTCCCTCCATCTCTCAACCGTATGTCCAAGTCCTCTCCATCACTCAAATGTATCGCTATGAGAATGAGGTCGTTTATATCATACAGTCTTAAAAGACTAAGAAGGTTCAGTAGCACAAAGTCCTAAGAGCTGTGAATTCTCACATCTCATCTATTCTGAGACACCTATCACCATAGTACCTAGCTGTTCAGTCACTGATTAGAACACAAATGACGAGGATCTTTCGGCCTCATCTAAACTAGGGCAGGCAGGTTTCCTGGCAGGAGAAGCGGTTGGTAAAGGCTTGCCTGAACAAGTCTGTCCTAGACCTCCATATCTTGCAAGCCCCCCAACCCTCCTCCTCCTCCACCACCACTACTTCTTTCCTTCTTCACACATATACATGAATATCACTAGATTGTAAGCTTAGTGATTTTAAGCCTCAATACTTGGTACTTTGGAGCTTTCCAGAATTGCATTTCCCTAAAATAACTTACGACGGATCAAAGGACAACCGGGTTCAGAGGGCTGGGAACCAGCCAGGAAGCTATCAGAGCCAGAGCAGAGTGTGCCACTGAGACAATCACTTTAATTGGCAACAGTTTCTAAACACTGTAAGAATCATCCAGGAACAACCTACCCTAGCCCCACACGCCCCTGCCCTGAGGTGCCCACTCGGGAGTCCCGGGATGAGGAGGACGCTGTGCCCGTGGCAGGGTGAGGGCTGGAGAAGGGGGACGGCTCTTCCCCGCTGGTGGTGCCAAGGGCGGCTCCCCGCCTGGCCCCACCGCACAGAGCCCTCTCCAATTCCCACCGCCAGCGACCTCCCCCGCCCACCCCGGAGGGAGCCCAATTTCCTCCGGCCGCCGCGGCCCGGCAGAGGTGACAGAGCCGCCGGGATCCCTGAATCCCGTTCCGGCCTCGGGGGAGGATGCTTCCCGCGGAGGAGCCGTCCAGGTGACAAGCCTGGGCCAAGTAGTGAAAGGCCGCTAGGCTCAGAGCCCGGGGCCTCTATACGACTACCCTCCCCCTCACCGAAGGAGGCCTCCGGCCCCTGGACCGACCCCCGGCCGTGCACGGCACCCCCGCGCCAACTCAACCCTCCCGCCGGGCCGGCCTCTGCCCCGCCCGCCCCAGGAGCCCCGCCGCCCCCGGCCTGACCCTGGGGACGTCCGCTCCTCTCGCCAGACCCTCGGGCCCCGCGGGAGCGGCAGTGGGTACCTGGATCTGGCGTGCTTGTGACCCCAGGTGAGGCAGGCGCGGTCCCCTCCCGCTGGCGCCGAGCGGCTCCTCTCCCCACCGGCCGTGGCTCCTTCTCTCTTTTCCAGGAGCGGGAGGGTGGAGGGGTGCGGGAGGGGAGGGGGGAGGGGGGAGGCGGGGAGCAGAGGGGCGGCAGGAGGCGAACCGGAACTATTAAGGCCGGCCCCGCCCTCGGCCCGAAGCCAGCCCAGCACCCTGACCTCCGATAGGAGAAGCCAGGAGAAGGCGAGGCGGGTTGCGGGAAACTACTTCCGGGTTACCACGGCTCCTGCCT
>CM053598.1:118877782-118892391 GCA_028646575.1 Pseudocheirus occidentalis
CACACACACACACACACACACACACACACACACACACACACACACACACACACACACACACACACACACACACACACACACACACACACACACACACACACACACACACACACACACACACACACACACACACACCCTTCCTCTTAAAGTAGCTCAGCAAAGGGACCCACTTATATATAGACCCCTTCTACTTCTCCTTAAAATGACAGCAGCTCACTTTCTTCCCCTCAGCTGCGAACCCACCTGAGGACCGGATCACCGCGCGCACTCTCGTCTTCGCATCTGATCACCTCGACCTTCTTTATCCCTCTACGTACCCCGACTCTAACAGCACCCTCTGTCTCTGACTCTCCTCTGCTCTTCCGCGCCCGCTGGGTCCCATCCCAGACCCGATGCTGCTCCTCCCCACTGTGGCCCTAATCCCTCGAAAAGTCTTTTCACGCGGTATAGCAAGCATCTCCCTCTGGTGGGTGTCCCGTTATATTTCAACCAGTCGAAAAACAACAAAACAAAAAAAAAAAACTTTCCTTTCCGATGGTTTGAGATCCTCATTCACATCTTCCCCTTTTACAATTCCAGAAGCTGTGAAAAATGGAAATGATTTTTATTTTAGTCTTTGTCTACCGTTTTCTGGCTAACAAGTATCATAGCATTTCTCTGCCAAGTTTTTGGAGCAAACATGATTAGATGATAGAGAATAGAAACAGGACGGGAATGAATAAATAGGTATTTTTACAACTCTGAAGGGAGGAAATAGAGAAAAGTTTTAAGGGGTGATGAGAAGAGAATTTCCATGCTTAAAATTCCAATTACACCTACCTTGGGGTGATAGTGGAAGAAAAGTGTAGATAGAGGATACTACTCCTATATACTACACTCCTTCAAAACTCAGCTGCTAGTGCCTTCTCCACGAATAGCTTGTATTTACGTTATATTTATTTGTATCTGAATTATTGAAAGAAGTTTCCTTATCAATTCGGTAAACCTAAATGAAATGTCAGATCCACCCAAAAACAAGCTGGTGTGTGTGTGTGTGTGTGTGTGTGTGTGTGTGTGTAAAAACATACCAATAGATATAGGCATATATCTATAGATATATATGTATATGTTTTATATGCATGTGTATACATACAAACTAGGTTTGTGTATATTAACTATGTTTATGTGTGTGCATATATATATGTAAAAGTAGATAATGCATATATATACATACATATATACAAACATATATACAGACCACTTAATATATTTTACAAATGTAGTTTGTGTATATATTAACTATATTTGTATGTATATGTACACACATGTATATGTTGTTTACATATATGTTTATATGTGTAAGCTGTTTTGATTTGTTCTGTTTCTCTAGCACCTAGAGCAGAGCCTAGTACCTAGTAAGCACTTAGTAAATAATTGTTCATTAATTCAAGAAGGAGAAATTGAAATATTCAAGTAGGAGAATTGGAAATATTAGGGGTCTTTTAGAAGAAATTCTAATTAAAATGAAACTAAATAATATCTTTAGAAAGAAGAGTATTAGAAAATTATCTTTCCCTTTTTCACTCATTCTGCTACACTCTTAGGAATATGTATCTAAATCTCTGACTTGCAGCCTATAGAAATCTACAGAAAGCAGTGTTCATCCTGATATTATTTCCTGAGTTTGTTTTGCATTGTCTGCCAGTAACGGTATTTGCATCATCAGACACTTTTTTTTTTTAGTCATGTTAACCTATCAAAGGGTTTCATATTGGGTCTAAAGTCATATTACCATTATCTACCTCAGCTTGGGACAGAAGGAAAATGAGTCTATATGAATTCTGGATAATTTAAAAGAAAAGCAGGATTATTGTCTTGCTGTACCCATGAGTCATCATTAAACTGACTCACCGTAGACTATAAGACTACAGGAAGACATATAATAACTGGCACCTAATGCCAAACCAGGGAAAATTTTAGCAAAGAAATTTAGAACTATTTCAGTGCTATCACATTTATATTTAGGCAGTTTACTTTCCCTGACACTCCTTCAAATATTCTTATTCCATATGAAAAGTAACACTAGCACATTCACTCACTATTTATTGATTTTGTGCTTTTTCCTTGTGTTAAAGGTACCTAGCTAAAAGTGACAGATGAATTCAGCATAATATTATGGAGGGTTGGTTTTGTTTTGTTTTTATTGCTAACAATTTCAAAAAAAAGCTTTGGCTCAGCTGTCTCTATTGTCAGCACAATCAATAACTCGGCAAGTATTTATTATTAAGCACTTAACTATGTCCTAGTTGCTCGAGATATAAGTACAAAATCTGAAAAAAAATCCCTATCTGCAAAGAGTTTATGTTCTGAGACAACAAATATGTGTTTATTTTTATATATGCATATATACACTCAATGTCATGGCATCACCTCCCTGATATCACAGTCCACTGTAGCTAAATACATGGAGTTTGGGATGGAGGACACTAGCAGTTGGGTGTCATCAGGAAAGGCTTAGAAAATGATACTTAAACTGTATCTTGAAAGAAGAGACTCTAAGACAGACGTAGGAAAGGAATGCATTCCAGGCCCCTGAGATAGTCAGTGCAAAGAAATAGAGAGAAGAAAGGAGCATGTGTTCAATCAATATGAATCAGATGAAAAAGGAAGAACCTTGTAGCCTGGTAAATAGAGAACTGGTCTTGAAGGCAGGAAAACCATCATTCAAATTCCACCTCTAAAACGTATTGGTTGTTTGATTTATGATGTCATTTAACTTCTTACTGTTCTATGTAACTCTCTAAGGTACAAAGTACTGACTTGCATTGGTATACTGAATTTTGTCACCTGAGAATTACCTGGATCAAAATTCCATTACAAAATGGAATTTCCTGAACTTCCCTGAACAAAATTTCCTAAAATGGTAAATGTTCTTTTTAGATTGTAGGAAAGATATCCAAAATGGAAAACATCATCTTCCCCTGATCCTTCTTTGGACATCTCTATTTCTATTTACAATACTACCATCTTCCCAGTCCTCCAGCTAGAAACACTAAGAGTCATCTCTGACTTTCTACTTTCCTTCATTTCCAGTTAGCTGCCAAGACTTGTCTCTTCCTGTCTTCATAGTTTCTCTCCTATTCTCCTACTGCTTCCATCCTAATTCAAACTCTTCTCTAGGCACTGGAGAGAGATATAAAATTTAGACAAGGCAGGACTATCTGCCTATATGGAATTTACAGTCCAGTGGAGATATATTAATAGGTACAAAAATAACTAATAGGTACAAAAATTAATAACAAAGTAATACATAAGTGCATTTGAGAGATACAACATGAAGTGCTATAAAAATGGAGGAGAGACAAGGGAAGAACGATTGACTGGAGGGCAGAGAGAGAGAAATCAGGGAAGGCTTCATAAAAAAAGGTGTATTGAGCTATTAAAAAAATTAGTAGGAATTCGACAGATGACAAAGAAGTAGAAGGATATTATAGGAACAGGAAACAGTGAACAAAACCATCAAGGCAGAAGGCAAAATGATATACTTAAAAAAGGAAAGAATTTAGAGTTGGAGGACCTGGGTTCAAATGTTACTTCTGATGTGTATTTCATGCATGATTTTACACAAATCCCTTAACTTCAGTGAGTTTAACTTTCCTCCTTTATAAAGCAAGATTGTTCAAGAAGGCCTCTACTATCCCTTCCAGTTCTAAATCTATGATTTGATGAAACTTCAGGATGATTGTCCCCAGGTGCATGCTTTATCAATGCTTTAACTAGAACACAGATCACCAGACTAAGTCTATTACTCCTTCCCCCAAACCAGACTGCCTACTAGATTTTAAATGCCTTAGTGTATATGTGACTGTTTTATTCATCTTTTTTATTTATCCTTCTATCCCCATTTCTTAGCATAGTGCTTTACATATATATAGTAGGCATTGTCAAACTGGATATTTCATTTAAACCAATAAATTCTTGAATATAATTTTAGCACTGTCTTTGGAGTTCAAAATCCACTTCCAATGCTTACTGCCTATATGATTTGGTCTTAGTTTCCTCACCTGTAAAATGAGGGGTGAAGTCATATGGCTTCTGAGGTCCCTTTCAGCTCTGGATCTATGATCATATGCTCAAATTCTGACTAGCCTTGGCACAGTAGACCATACCTATAATCCCTGCTACTAATGGAGACTAAGTCACATAGATCTTTGAACTGAAGAGTTCTGAATTACAGTTAGGCTAAAGCTTAATGGGTATCCATACTAATTAGTTCTATTACCAATAAGGTAAGCTCCCAGGTTTGGAGGTTGAGAGGATACTAAAGTTGTTTAAGGAAGGTTGATCCAGTCCAAGGCAGAAACAAGAGCAGATCGAAGCATTTGTGACAATCAGCCAATGAGACCAGCATTGTAAGTAGTTGCTTCACTTTCAGCCTGGATGATAGGGAGAACCAGTATCCTTCTCCTTCTCGCTCCCCCCACACACCCGTCTAGTATTAAAACATCAAGGATTTTTTTCTATTAAAAAATTCTGCTGTATTAAATATTATTAAATAAGCATTTAAAATATCCTAATAAATGAAAATATTCTTTCATAAAGTCTTCTAACCCTTTTTTTCCCTTACAGCTTTTTTTTTTTAAGTAGGAGGGGTTTTGCACTTCTCACCAAATCTGAACTGGGAATAAAATCTGGAAGTCTTTTGGAAAGCTCCAAGAAACAGCTTGGGGATAATCTGTGTAATTTAAACCAGCTGTCTTAGGAGGGATAATAAATGGATGGAAAATTGAAGTGGCTTTATGAATCCCCAAATATTCAGAGTGAGTTGACAATGAGTGAGAGGGACACCAGCAGGCACCTGAGGAGGGAGAAAGAAAATGGCTACAAATATTACATAAACTAATCCAGAATGGAACTCAACATTTTTGAGTAGTCCAAGAGCAAGGCATTCATTCCCACTGCCACCTGAAAGGAATGCATGTGGAAATGTGGGATATGAAGACTATGGAACCCAGGTACAAAACAGCAAAAAGTTTAAGCCAGAGGCACTTGATTTCCCTAAGACAAAAGAGAAGTGACATTGCCGGCTGAGAATCCAGTATAATCCTTCCACTTCCAGCTGCTGAAAGGCTGGCATTATGTGCAACGGCAGTGAATGGCAAGAAGCATCAAATGCCTACAACTCATTGAAGGAACAAAGGAAACCAACAGTGGAGTGAAAGATCACAGAAAGAGATAGAGTTGGTGGCAAAATAGCAACAAGGTAAAAAAGTATTAGGGAGAACCTAGTACTATTAATCATGGAAACTATATAGATTCTGTAAAGAAGAATATAGCTACAAGGAGGAAGTACTTTGTCAGGGATAGCTAAGTGGTGCATTGAATAGAGCACCAACCCTGGAGTCAGTAGGACCTAGGTTCATATCCAACCTCAGACACTTGACATTTACTAACTGTGTAAGCTTGGACAAGTCATTTAACTTCAATTGCTTTGCCTTCTTCCCCCCACCCCCTCCAAAAAAAGAACCAAACGAACAAAAGAATGTTTTGTCAAGAGGCTTCTATGATACTATCAATCCATTTCATCTTCTGCCATCCCTTTTTTCTTTTGCCTTTAGTCTTTCCCAACATGAGGGTCTTTTCCAAGGAGTCCCATCTTCTCATTGGCCAAAGTATTTAAGCTTCAGTATTGTCCCCATGCACAAGTTTTATCTTAACTAGAATGAAGGTCACCAGACTAAGTCTAACACTCCTTCCCCTAAACCAGACTTCAGTATTTGTCCTTCCAAACTGAATTAATTTCTTTTTAAGTATTGACTGATTTGATTCTTGTGTTATCCAAAATCTCTCTAGAGTATTCCCCAGCTCTGCAATTTGAAAGTATTGATTGTAGGGTGCCCAACTTTCTTTATATATAATCCAACTCTCACAGCCAAACATTACTGCTGGAAAAGCCATAACTTTTACTATATGGATCTTTGTTGGCTAGATGATATCTTTGCTTTTTAGTATGCTGTCCATATTTTCCACAGCTTTCCTTCCAAGGAGCAAGAATCTTTTGATGTCATGGCTGCAGTCACTGGCTATAGTGATCTTTGAGCTCAAGAATATAAACTCTGACACTACTTCCATTTCTTTTCAGTCTATTTGCCAGGAAGGGATGGGACCAGTTTCTAGGATCTTTGTTTTTTAATGTTAAGCTTCCAGTCAGCTTTTACACTCTTTTCTTTCACTCTCATCAAGAGACTTCTTAATTTTTCTTGACTTTCTGCCATCAGACTACTATTGTCTGAATATCTAACCTTGTTAATATTTCTCCTAGCAATTTTAATTCCAACTTTTGATTTGTCCAGACTGGCTTTCATATGATGTATTCTGCATCTAAGTCAAATAAATAAGGTGACAATAATGAGCTTTCAGTCTTAAACCATTCAGTTGTTTCATGTTCGGTTCTAATCATTGCTTCTTGACTTTCATACAAGTTCCTCAGGAGGCAGGTAACATGATCTGGTAGTCTCATTTTTTTAGAACTTGGCATATTTTATTATTATCCACAGTCAAAGGTTTTAGTATAGTCAATGAAGCAGAAGTAGATTTTTTTTTCTTGAACTCCCTTTCTCTATAATCCAGCAAATGCTGGCAATTTGGTCTTTTGTTCTTCAACCTCTTTGAAAACCAACCTGCTCTTCTGGTAATTCTCAAGTCACATATTGCTGAAGCCCAGCTTGCCGAATCTTAAGTATAACCTTGCTGGTTATGAAATCAGTGCAATTATTTGGTACTTTCAACATTTCTTGGCATTGTCCTTCTCTAGGTGTGAGACATAAACTGATCTTTTCCAATCCTGTGGCCCACTGTTGAGTTTTCCAAAATTGCTGAAATATTGAGTACAATACTTTAACAGCCTCATCTTTTAAATAGCTCAACTGAATTCTATAACCTCACTAGCCTTATTGTTAGCAGTGCTAAGGCCCACTTGACTTCATTCCCCAGGATGTATTACTCTCAAGAGGCTATGGCCAGTCTTGTCTGTGTCAATAAAACCATTATATTATGAAGTCATTTGAGCCCAAGTCTTTTAAGTGGGAGATGAAAGCTTCTTTTGTGAAAGTGCCAGATATTAAAATTCCTAGGTTCCACTCTTTTAGTTAAACCTCCATCCCCAGGTTTAAACTGTTATACAAATTACATTTAGGAAGAAATATCTATCACTTGTAAGGGAACCTACAAGAATGTAGAAAAGTTTGATTATATGACCTCCACAATTTGCTTAGTTTTAACAATTTATTCACCTACTAAAGATAGTATATGAAGTGTGGTATAGTCCAGTAGTGTCAAACTTAGATAGAAATGGGGCCTCTAAATCATATATAATGATCCCTATGAGCCACAGATTAACTTAGATTTTAAATGTAACGTTATCTGTTTTATTGTATTTTTATTTATTTTGCTAAATATTTACCAATGCCATTTTAAAATATTTTAAATGGTTTTAATGTTCATTTTTTAAAATTTTGAGTTCCAAATTTCAGCCATTGAAAAGGCAAACAATATAATATCCAATATACGTGTGAAATTATGCAAAATATATTTGCATATTAGTCATGTGGCAGAAAAAAACAAGAAAGATTAAAGGAAGTAAAAAAAAAAGTATCCTTCAATCTGCACTCAGAGTTAATCAGTTCTCTCTGGAGGTGAATAGCATTTTTCATCATGAGTCCTCTGAGATTGTCTTGAATCATTATATTGATAAAAGTAGTTAAGTCTTTTACAGTTGATCATTGTTACAATACTGCTGTTACTACATAGAATATTCTCATGGTTCTACTCATTTCACTTTGCATCAGTTCATATAAGTCTTCCCATATTTTTCTAAACTCCCCCTTGTCAATCACATGCCACAACTTGTTCAGCCATTCCCCAATTGATGGACATCCCCTCAATTTCCAATTCTTTACTTTTTTTTTTTTTTTTTTTTGCTTTTTGGAGGGCAGGTTGGGGTTAAGCGACTTGCCCAAGGTCACACAGCTAGTTTTTCGTGTTAAGTGTCTGAGGCCGGATTTGAACTCAGGTACTCCTGACTCCAGGGCCGGTGCTCTATTCACTGCGCCACCTAGCCGCCCCCAAGTCATGTGGCCCAATTCTTTACTACCACTAAAAAACTGCTATAAATATTTTTATACAGATAGATTCTTTTCTCTTGTTCCTTGATCTCTTTGAAATATGGACCTAGTAGAAGTATTGTTGGGCCAAAGGGTATGCATAGTTTCATGGCCCTTTAGGCATATTTCTAAATTGTTCTCCAGAATGATCAGACTAGTTCACAACTCCACTAACAATGCATTTGTATCCCTAATAATTTTTCTACATCCCTTCCAGGAGTATTGTCATTTTCCTTTTTCGTCATGTTAGCCAATCTGATAGATGTCAGGTGGTACCTTAGATTTATTTTTCCATTTTTCTCATTTTTAGTGATTTAAAGCATTTTTTGATGTGACTATTGATAATTTTGATTTCTTCTTCTGTAAACTACTTGTTCATATGCTTTGATCATTTATCAATTCCCAAATACATTTTTTTCCAAATACATTTTAATATGGTTTGGGGGTATACTAGGGAGGTGTGACCTGTGGTCAAGTGTTTGACAACTCTAGTCTAGATAGAAGTTCATATCATGACATTGGTCAAAACCCTTCAGTGGCTATTACTGAAAGTTTGACATCTTTAGTCTAAAACAGGTGTGAGGAACTTACAGCTTTGAGGTCAAATATGGCCTTCTAGGTCCTTAAGTGTGACCATTTGACTGAATCCAAACTTCACAGACTACTTGAGGACGTAGAAGCCCACATGTAGCCTTGAGGCTGCAGTTTCCCTACCCCTACTCTAAAGTAAATATTTATTTGCAATATTTGATAACCTAAGTCTTGCAAATATCTAATACTTCTCTAATTTGGTATTATATTTTCCTAGCCTTATTTCAATATCATCAACATATAGCATGCTCCAAATAGGTGTTCACCTCCCAGTAAACATTCCAAACTGTACTGTTAGAGGTAGCTAGTTAGGACTGTGGATAAAATGTTGGACCTGGAGTCAGGAAGACCTTCAAATCCCTTTCAGACATTTTCTGGCTGTATAACTCTGGGCAAGGCACTTAAGCTATGTGCCTCAGTTTCTCCATCTTTAAAATGGGGATAATAATAGTACTTAATAGTACCAACTCCCAGGGTTGTTTTGAGAATAAAATCAGATACTTATAAAGTGCTTTGCAAACATTAAAACACTGTAAAAATTGTAGCTATCATTATTGTCACTATCGCTGTTTTAGCTTATGTTATTCCTTGCTCCTGGAATGCCCTACAATATATGATCATTTTTATTAGTTATTTACGCGTGTGTTGTATTCCCCAATAGATTGTGAGTTTAATACATTCTGCAAATATTGTACTAGGCACTTAGGGTTCCATTGAGTTTACATGAAATATAATTCCTGCCATCATGTAATTTACAATCCAGTAGGGTTATAAGAGACAAAAATGATGACTATATATCAAATCCTTGCTTGTTAGGAAACTTTAAACTGAACTTGCAGAGAGGACATTTCTCATATGTGAAGAGACACCTATTTCCTCATTTTTCAACTGACTGTACTGCTCTGGGACATGTGACTTCACCATGCCCCAGGAGGCTCATTACTGGGAAAACCTCATTCTTCAAGATCCTGTCAGCCTTGCTACTCCACATCTTCCCTGCCCTCTGACCCTTCAATTGACAGACGGAGCCATGAATTCCAAAACCTCCACAGAAGGAGTTTTCAGGTCAGAACTTTTCATTCCTCATGTGGTTGCACTACTCTGAGATAACTCTTCTCCACCATGCCCCTGGGTGCCTTCTAAGAAACAAATTCTCTTCTCTGACCCTCTACATCTTTGGCTTCCTCTAATGTGTTGTTTTCCTACATTAGATTACAAGCTCCTTGAGGGTAGAAGGTGTCTTTTTTTTGTTTGTTTGTTTCAAGCTCTTAGCCCATACAAGCTCTTAGCCTAGAACATAATGGACATTTAATGAATGTTTATTGACTATTGGCTAAAGAAAAAAAAAGTAGTAAATAAATTAAAAATAAAAGATAAATGAAACTAGTAATATGAATTAATGTTGTCAACATTTGACATACTAGTAAGGCTAAATTTGACAGTAAATAAAAGTTCTAAGACCAGCATGTCAGATAACTAAAAGATAACAATTTATGAAAAGAAAACAATTAAAAATATTTTTTCATTGTTGGATTTCAGTCTTAATGTGGGTTACTCTGACCATGAAAGGAACCTCTTTATATTCCTTTTTTTTTTTTTGGTAAATTTTTTATTCATTTTAAATTCAAATACAAAATGTTAGAAAAGGGAGGGGAAAGAACATTTCCATGTACCAAGTAGAACATAAGAAAAGATTCAATATAAAACAATAAATCTCCATTTCAAAAAACCTGCATAATAAATAATATACATTGTTTTTAGAGCCATTCTCCTTTTCTTGGCTTTCTTGTAGGTTTTCTTTTGTTGTCTAAACACTTTGTACTTTATTTTTTCCCTCCCCCCTCCCTAAAGATGGAATATATACACATATATACATATCTATAAACATATATGTGTATATAAATATACACTCATATGCATATGTATAAAACCATACTATGCATATTTCTGCTTGTCATCTCTTTCTCTGGAGGTGGATAACATTTTCCTTCTTAGGTACAAGTCTTTCCATGTTTTTCTAAATCAAACAGCTCATCATTTCCTACGTCACAAGAGTACTCCAACACAATCATGTCCTATTTGAGAGACTGTCTATGAATGTTTTTTTTCCCCAAGACTCACATGAACAAAAATATTTATAGCAGCTTATTTTGTAGTGGCAAAAAATTGGAAATTGAGAAGATGTTCAACAGTTGGGTCAATGACTGAACAAGTTGTAGTAAATGAATGTAATGGAATGCTATTCTTCTATAAGAAATGATAAGCAGGTAGACTTCAGAAAAATCTGGAAAGGCTTACATGCACTGATGCTGAGTGAAATGAACAGAACCAGGAGAACATTGTACAGTAACAGCAACATTGTGCAATGATCAACTCTGATGAACTTGGCTCTACTCAACAACTCAATGATCTAAGACAATTCCAAAAAATTAATGATGGAAAATGATATCCAAATCCAGAGGAAGAACTATGGAGTCTGAAAGCAGATTGAAGCATACTATTTTCACTTTTTTTCTTTCTCCTGGTTTTTTTCCTTTTGTTCCGATTCTTCTTTTACAAGATGACTAATGTGAAAATATGTTCAATATGATTACATATGTATAGACTACATCAGATTGTTTGACATCTTGGGGAGGGAAAAGGGAAAAGAGAGAGAGAAAAGTTTGTAACTCAAAATCGTATAAAAGTGAATGTTTAAAACAAAATCATTAATTAATTTTAAAAAAGAAAGGTTTTCCCCAATTTTACACATTCCTTCTATTCTTGATTTTATTGGTTTTATTTATACAAGAAATTTTTAATTTAAAATAATTGAAATTATTCATTTTATACTTCAACAATGCTCTCACCTTATAATATAGTTTAAGGTCTGATACTGCTGAGTCTCCTTCTTTTACATCTTTTTTCCCTGGTTTCTTCAAAATTCTTGACCTTTGTTCTTCCAAATGAACTTTGTTATTATTTTTTCTAACTAATTTTTTAGTCATTTAATTGGAATGGCATTAAATAAATAAATTAGATGAAATTGTAATTTTAAAATTATATTAGCTTGGGGTGGCTAGGTGGTGCAGTGGATAGAGCACTGGCCTTGGAGTCAGGAGTACCTGAGTTCAAATCCGGCCTCAGGCAATTAACACACACAAAAAAAACTAGCCGTGTGACCTTGGGCAAGTCACTTAACCCCAACTGCCCTCCAAAAAAAAAATTATATTAGCTTTGCCTACCCATGAGCAATAAATATTACTTCAGTTATTTAAATCTGACTTTATTTATATAAAAAGTGTTTAATGTTTATATTCATATAGTTCCTGTATCTGTTTTGACAGGTACACTCTCAGATATTTTATACTGTCTAGTTATTTTAAATAGGCTGCAACAATATTGAATACTATTGGTGACATATAGTGCAGTTTCCCTATTTTTCTCTTTTGATTAAATCTGTTTTAGCTTTAACTTCATCTGAGATCATGATTACTACCCCTGCTTTTTTTTAACATAATAAATTCTACTCCTGCTCTTTATTTTATTTTTGTGTTTTTATTTGTGTGTGTGTGTGTGTGTTTCCTCAAAACAACATATTGTTGAATTCAAATTTTTAATGTGCTATACATTTCCATTTTATGGGTAAATTCTTCCATTCACATTCTAACTTATAATTACTTGTTGTATATTTCCCTCTTTCCTATTTTTCCTCACTATCCTTCTCACCTTATTTACTCTATCCCTCCTTATTCCTCTGCTATACTTCTACCTGCTACCTAACCCTCCTATTCCTCAATATATCCACTCTTCTAAAAGTCCCTCCCTTATCCTCTCTCTACCCAACCCATTACCATCTTCTTTCTGAATTTAGAAGACTTTTATACACACACACACACACACACACACACACACGTGTGTGCATGCATGCGTGTGTGTGTGTGTGTGTGTGTGTGTGTGTGTGTGTGTGTATAGTTTCCTCTTTAACTCATTCCCAGTGAGAATAAGGTTCCAGCACGGGCTGCTCTTGGCCCCACTTTCTTCTTCTGTATCAATTCTTCCTTTCATGCTTCATTTGTATGAGGTGATTGCTCCTTTCCTTTTACTTCTCCCTACATAGTTTTTTTTTGTTTTTTTGTTTTTTTGTTTTTTTAGAATCACCCCATCATGCACAACTCAGCCCAATCCTTTTGTTTTTTGTTTTTGTTTTTTTGCTTTTTGGAGGGCAACTGGGGTTAAGTGACTGGCCCAAAGTCACGCAGTTAGTAAGTGTGCCAAGTTTCTGAGGCCAGTTTTGAACTAAGGTCCTCCTGATTCTAGGGCCTGGTGCCCTATTCATTGTGCCACCTAGCCACCCCCCCCCATCCTTTCTTTCAAACTCCCCAAATAATGATGGCAGTCATGAGTATGACAACATTTTCACATATAAGAAGTAAATAGTTTGACCCTATTGAATCCGTTATAATTGGCCTTAAATGTTTAATTTATATTTCTCCTGGATCTCATATATTTGAATTTTCCATTAAATTCTGCTGTTTTTCTTACAAATACCTGAAAGTTTTTTAGTTTGTTAAATTTTTTTTCTCTATTCAGTATTATACTTAACTTTGCTGGGTAAGTTACCCTTGATCTAATCCTAGCTCTTTTAATATAGTGTTGTAGGACCTATGATCCTTCAGTATAGTAGTTGCTAGGTCTTATGTAAGCCTTGTTATAGTTGCATGAGATTTAAATTTTTTTTTCTTGTTGGTTCCAATATTTTCTCCCAAACCTAGGAGCTTTGAAACTTGGCTATAATAGTCCTGTAAATTTTCCTCCTCGTATCTCTTTAAGGTGGTGATCAATGGTTTTGTTTTTCTATTTGTTTTGTCTTCTTGTTCAAGAACTTTAGGGCAATTTTGCTTGATAATTTCTTATAATAGTGTATAAAGATTTTTTTATCATAATTTTCAGGTAGTCTGACTATCCTTATATTATTTCTCCTGGATCTATTTTCCAGTTCAATTGTTTTTTTTCTGAAGAGATGTTTTACATTCTCTTTTACTTTTTCATTCTTTTGGTTTTGTTTTTATTATTTCTTGGTGTTTATAGTGTCATTAGCTTCCTCTTGTTCAATTCTAGTTTTCAAAGAATTCTTTTCTTAAGCTTTTGATTCTGTTTCTAGTTGTTTGACTCTATTTTCATACTTTTCTTCATTTTCTTGGATTGTCCTTATTTTTTTCCTAGCTTTTCCTTTATCTCTCTTATTTTATTTTTAAAGTCAATAAAGTCAAATAACTCCTTTTTTTGTGTGTGCTTGGGACCATTTGACATTTCTCTTTAAAAAAGAAGTGACTTTTTTAACTCCACTATCTTTCTCTGAATAGGAACCTATCCCCATAGTAGCTATCTATGGTTGGGTTCTTTCTCCTTTACTTACTGATTTTTATTTTATTTTATTTTTAGCAGCTATTAATATAACAAGTTCTCATCCTGAGGTATGGGGAATGATGCCCCAAGCCTCAGGTCCATCTTATTGTTATTTTCTTAACATCTATCCCAGGCCCCAACCCAGTTGCCCCCAGGGCTTGTGCTTTGTTGATTTGGCAGAGTCAGCCTGGAGGTGTTTACACTTCACTTAGGTCAAACTTCAGTCCCTGGAGGCTGGATCTTTCCTGCAGTCTTCTCAAGTTGTCTTTGGAGAACAACTGTTTTACCTCAACTTTTGTTTATTTCTGCTTCTCCCTCTGAGGCAAAATTCTGTCTTTTTTTTGTGCAGGAAATTTGGAGAGCAAAAATTTTTGTGACCTATTCTCTGTCTTCCCAGAATCCTCTCCTCTATATATTTCTAGGACTACACTCCTGTATTAAGAGTGACAAGATATGGGGGCGGCTAGGTGGCGCAGTGAGTGGAGCACC
>CM053598.1:118892891-118909242 GCA_028646575.1 Pseudocheirus occidentalis
ATCTATTTAGCCCTAAGTATCTGATCTATGTAGCCCTAAATACCAAACAAATTGATTACCATTACAGATGCCCATTCTGAATATAAGGTAATGGTTAGAAGGGAATATATTAGCAGCTGGGAAAATTAGGAAAGGTTTTCTGTAGAAAGTGCTACTTGAGCTGAACTTTCAAGAAAACTAAAGATTTTAAGGTGTAATACATGTGGCAGCTACTCAAGGTTGTTGTGAGGATCAAATACCATATGTGTGAAACTTTTTAAAAAAATCTATGTAATGTCACTTACCTTTCTGATTACTATTACAAATCGTTCTTCCAAATTATTCATTTTTAAATGCTGTTGTCTGAAATGGGGTGACTCCATTATAGGAATAAATCTCTAATATTACATCTTTTATACTGGGGAATTTAGGTCACACTCCCCTTTAACTGATTCTTTTAAATTCAAGAAAGACTAATTAGGATTTACTTTCAAATGAAGTTCCACTGTACGAAATCTTGAGATTTGAGGTCTAAGTGGGAAGAGACCCGGGAGGCCTTTTAGTCTAACAGTTTTATTTTAGTTTAGGGAGTTTAAATGACTTGCCCAGGGACAAATATACAACAAACATTTGTTAAATGTCAAAGTTGTGGGGAAGAGGGGGCAATAAAATAAGATATGGGCATTGTCCTTTTCTTTATTGGAGCTCACAATCTGATACAGAATTTGACACATACACAAATAATTAAAAGCAGGTCTCCATTCATACATAAATGCAACTTTCTTTTAATATTGTAGCCAGGGGTGGGGAACCCAAGGCCTTGAGGCCATCAATATGTGACCCTCTAGGTCTCAAGTGTAACCCTTTGACTGAACCCGTATTATAGACCTATACTTTTTCTTCCAAATATAGCCCTTCATGATCCCTGATTTCAACAAGTTTCATTCTACCTAATTTTAATCAATTTGAGAAAGTTATGAAACACATAATACATGAAAGGTGGGCATACAAGTTCAACATAATTCAATACAACAACCATTTATTGTTTGTAACCCGTGGCTCAAAATGGAATCCTCTACCCTTGCTAAAAGCTAAGTAAACGATGTCTGCCGTATTCTTTTGATCTAATAACCATACTAAACAGGTAAATCTGGTATAGCCTGTTCTTTTAGTGACGTCATGCTGACACATAGAAAAGTGTCCTTTTCTGTATATTCTACATATTCACTAACTATACCTTTAATAAAAATTGTAAAATTTTTCCAGGAATCCAAATCAAGCTTTCTGACTTATAGTTAGCCTGTAATGAATTTACACATTGTTCAGAGGGAACTTAGGTTATTAGACTTCTCAGGAAGCATTCCTGGGCTGCTAATTACAGTACATTTAAATTATGGGTTTCTTTATGTCCCTTCCTCTTTTCTCGCATTTTTCTTCAGTCAAAATAGGTATGTCATCTTTCATCATTATTGTTTTTTAGAAAATAGTTTAAAAAAATTTTTTTTTAATTTAGGCCCTCCCTCCACCCAATTTCCTTCACTTCCCTTCCCCCAGGACCACATTATTTATTTTTTTTATTTTTTAAAATTGATTTGTTTATTTACTTACAAGATTCAATTCCACAATCCCTTGGGTTTCACATTTTCTCCCCACCCTTCCCCCTCCCATGGCGGTGTGCAATCAAGTATAGGATCTGCAAATACTTTCAAATTGGACATTAGTCAGGTTGTAAAGAAGAGAGGGATGGAGTGAACAATGGGAAAGAAGAAACAACCAAACATGGAAAAGAACGAGAGCATATAGTTTGCTTTGGTTTCCATTTAAACTCTGTTCTTTCTAGATCTTTCTCTGAATGTAGACATCTCCTTCCATTCTAAGACTTTTAGAGACAGGACCACGTTATTTAAAAGATCTTTGGGTAATTCTTCCTTTTAATCTTGCCTTTTAACATGACTGTTAGACTTATGAATATGGGGTAAAGACAGGTAGATAAGCCTACCTAATTGAACCATCACCCCAAACTTAGTACTCTCTCGTAAGCCTTCTTTGAGGGCTGTGATTTTCAGCAAACTAAAAAGTCTCAGGAGACCACAAATGATTGAAGACATGAATGATAAAATGAAATTCAAAAAAATGAAATTAAATTCATTAATGTGCAATTATGCATTTACCAGAGGCTTGGAATTGAGAGAACAAAGAAATACCTTACACTCTATGTCTTTAGCAAGAACCTCAAATATATAATCTTAGACTCTACAGAGTTAGTAAATTTCCTTAGGATCCCAGGCATAGCCTTCCTAATTTTGTATCACAAAGAGTTGTTTATTCCTTGATGGTATTCTCAGTAGCCTAACTCTTACTAGCTGGAGTACAATCTATTTAAGGACCTCAGGCTACACCTATAGTATTGTTCTAGATGAGCTTCTTAACTACGATTAACTGTTTACCTGGGATAGCCCTTCAGATAGGAAGAGAGGATTCATTCCTACTTTAAGACTTTCAATCTGCCAGATAACATAGAGAACCCAGAGTCACTTTCACACACGGAAAGTGAGACATCTGAGTAAGGCCTTATGAAGGATTTAAACTGAGAATTTCATAAAAATTGTCCCAGGTAGGCAAAGGTGAGTGGCAGTTATCAGCAAGGATGGGGTGGTAGAAAAGGGGTTCCTGAAACAAAAGTGTTAAAATGTCCACAGCAAGGTTTTGTTTTTTTTTTTAATAAGGCTGTTTAGAAGATGACAGGTGAACAGGGAGTAATTCTTGATCCTTAAAGAAATCCCACTAGTGAGGAGGAATCAAAGGCCTAGAAATTTCCATGAATTTAAAGTCAGGGTAGCAAAGTTCAAATTTTGAACCTACTACTTATTGCCTTTGGGTTTTGAAAACAAGTCCCCTCCATTCTCTAGACCTCGGTTTCTCCACACTTAAAATGAAGGCGATGATCCCTAAAATACTTTCTGACTCTAAAACTAGTTCAATTATATTTATTTTCTTTTCCCTACTTCACAAATTCGTGCAAACTAAACGGCAATCTCAGACTTCTTTTGCTTATCTATTTATTCCTAGATTCAATCACAACAAATACCTTTTTCTCCCCACTAATTTGAGGTTTTTTAGAAAAACCGAAGTAATTTTTTAAAAATTTAATTAAATTGAAATGGATTTGTGTAATCTGCAAATTGGACAAAATAAATACGTCTTGCACAAAATTTCAGGCTATTTTTAAAACTGAAATGATTTGTCTAAAAAAATTCGATTAAACTAAATTTGTGTAATCTGTAAATAAAAATAAATGTCTTTCACATACCGGTAGTTTTTTTTTTTTTTTGGTTGTCGTTGTTGTTTTTCGGGTTTGTTTTTTTTTTTTAATATTAAGGAAAATGTAATTGTTAAAAACACAACCGAAGTGGGTATATGTAATTTGTAAATCTTATAATTTAAATAATTTTAAGTTTAATTGTAATTTGTTATTTATTACATTTGTAAGTTATTTAAAATAAATCCACATTTCGGCTTTTTACATAACTTTCACCCAACTCCTTGCAGGCACGGACACAGACAGACGCACTGCACTAGTCTCTAAGGAAGCGACTGAAGGATGTTTCGCCGCGCCCATCCAGAAGAGAGAACCAATTACGAGTCTCTCCTACGTTGATGGATGGCTCTATTCTTCATCACGTCTCGTCTCCGACATCGCTGGACGCCGCTGATTAGCCCACGGACCCGACAGTGAGCCAATGAGAAAGCGGAAGGTGTGGAACCCCGCGAGGGCGCGGGAAACCGGCCGGTTTAAATGGGGGGCGGAGCGCGCGGGAGTCTAGCTTTCCAACTGCGCTGCTCTCTGTAGAATCGGACCTCCGTCCGCTGGCCCTGTCCCGGTTGTTTCGCCGTCCTCTCCCGCTTCGGTCATGGTGCGGACCAAGGCCGACTGCATGCCAGGGTCCTACCGCAAAGGTGATTCATCAGGGCTGAGCGGGCTACAGGTTTCTTAGGCGGCTCCGCGGAGCCTACGCGCCAAAAACGTCCTGAGGGCTGGAGGCCCCAGGTTCCCTCCCCTTCTCCTTTCTCCCACCTCCTCACCGTCTTGTTTCTCTCTCTCCCTGCAGTGGTGGCTGCTCGAGCGCCCCGGAAGGCTCTGGGTCACTCAAGCTTCGCCAACTCCTCTCCTTCGCCTCCGTCCCGGAAAGGTAAGGAACGCCTGCACAGCTCCCTTCTCCCCCCTCCCCAGGGACGGCAGACCTGTGGGGATCGGGGTTGAGGGGAGCAGGTTTGTGGGCCCGAGCCCCACCCGCTGCCAGCTTGGTGGCCAGAGCTCCTTTTTTTTTATTTAAGTAAGTATTTTGTTAATGTACTGGAAGCTGTTTTGTGGCGATAATGTCTTTAAATTTAATCTATCTCTTTGCAAATGAGAACCTATAAAGCGCTTTGCAAAGTTCTAATCCTAACGCTATATATATGGCCCTATAGAAACGCTGGTTCTTTTAAGTTCACTGTCCACTCCCCACCTGGAATGTGCTCCTTCCTCGTCTCTGACCTCAGTCAAGTTCCAGCTAAAATCCTCCCTTCTGCAGGAAGCCTTTCCCGGTTCCCCTTTAATGCTTGTGCCTTCCCTCGATCCACAGTTTATGTTTTGCGTGCACATAATTATTAGCGTGTTATCTCTCCTTTTGGACTATAAACTCCTCAAGATCAGGAGCTGTTTTTTTCCCCTTTCTTTGTATTCCTAGCAGATAATTCAGTGCCTTCCTGACACATTAGTAGGAAGTTAAATGCTTGCTGACTTGACTTAACAGTGATTTGTGCCCTTTGATTAATCGTTTTCTGTGTCTCTTCCTTGTTTTCTTGGGCTGTTATAAAGGGTTTTCTGGAAAACGGTTGGGGGAGCGGCTTCTACTCTTTCTCTCAAAGAGAAGGAGCTAGCAAGGTGAAACACATTCATAGCTCTCTTCCTACCCATAAATAGAAGAGGAAACGTTATGCCGTCTGAGGTCTTGGTTCCCTTCAGCAGGAAGTTGTACAAGAGAGTTATTTCAAGGTCTGATCCAGAAGGTGAAAAGGGAAACAGTTAAGGGCCCTCTTTAGAAAAGAAAGGATAAATTGACCCAAGAGCAATTCAAAGCGGAATCTTTGGAACTGTTTTGTTGTTGTTGTTGTTAGTTTGTTTTTTCCTTTTAAATTTATTTTTAGTTTACAACATTCAGTTTTACAAGCTTTTGAATTCCAAATTTTCTCCCCCTCATCCCCAAGACGACATGTAAACCGATATAGGTTTTACATATATCTTTACCGTAAACATATTTTCACAATAGTCAAGTTGTAAAGAAGAATTATAACCAGTGGAATGAACCATGAGAAAGAAGAAACAACAAAGAGAGTAAATAATTTGTTTCATTCTGCATTCAGACTCCACAATTCTTTCTCTGGATGTAGATAGCCTTTTCCATCATGAGTCTTTTGGAGTTATCTTAGAACCTTGCATTGCTGAGAAGAGCCAAGTCTATCAAACTTAGTCATCACAGATATAGTATGTCTGTAATTGTATATAATGTTCTGGTTCTGCTCCCCTCACTCAGCATCAGTTTCAGGTTATTATGAAGTCCATCTGCTCCTCATTTCTCATAGCACAATAGTATTCCTTTACGGTCATATACCACAACTTGTTTAGCCATTCCTGGAATGATGGGCATCCCCTCAATTTCCAGTTCTTTGTCACCACAAAAAAGAACTGCTATAAACATTTTTATTGTACATATGGATCCTTTTCCCATTTGTATGATCTCTTTGGGATACAGCCCTAGGAGTGGTATTGCTGGGTCAAAGAGTATGCACATTTTTGTATCCCTTTAGGCATAGTTTGGAACCATTTTTTAAGTGAAAAGAAGAATGAATGAAAAACATTTTTAAACATGTATGTGCCAACCATTGTGCCTTTAAGCACTGGGACTACAAATAGTCGAGATATAACTAGAGAGTCCCTGCTCTCGAGGAATTCAGTATTTAATTAAGAGAGACAACAGATAAATGAAAATTCAGCTTCAGGGATAATGGAAAAGGCCAGAAGTCTAAAGGGCTCATTAAAAGGACAGATGGCAAGACCCAAGGGGTTCTTAGGATGAGAGAATAATCGACTTGAACCGTCAAGGTCATCTAACTCCAACATTCTCCTTTTACCATTGAGGATCCTGAAGACCAGGGAATTTAAGTGAGTTGGCCATGGTCATGTCAGAGACAGGATCTGAACCCAGTTTCTCTGACTCCAGGTCCTGTATTCTTCCGTTGTGCCAAGTAGCTTGATTGTGGAAACACTCTTGACTTTTCCTAAATTAAATCTTAAGCTGAAAAGAACTGTGCTTGTTTCTGAATATATGTTGATATCTGTCCAAATAACTTGGGCCAGCATAAAGTGGAAGGGACCTCATAGGATATCTAGTTCAACTTTGTTATACTATTTCAAGTCTCTCCTGACTCCAAAACCAGCATTTTTTCCACCACTACCCTCTGTTGCCTAACTTTATGACTTTACTGAATTTACCAGTTTACCTGTCTTTGTTAGAAATAAGACCTTTGCATTTGTGTTTAAATCTTAGGTAAGTACAATAGTAGTACTTGAATTAACTGTTTCATAACTGAAATTTAAGAAATACTTTCCCACTCAAACAGTAACTAGCACATTAAACTTCATTAACTCATTTGGTGTGCATTTTTGCATGTCATTTATTCCAAGCCATTTTAAATTGGCATTAATATTTTTCAAGTCACTTTTTGAAAGGTAGATGTTACTGGATACCCTTTGACACAACAATACCAGCACTAGGTCTATATCCCAAAAGAGATAAAAAGCAAAAAGGAAATGGACCTATATGTACAAAAAATATTTATAGCAGATCTTTTAATCTATGTTTTCTTTCACAACATGACTATTATGGATTTTTTTTTTAAAGAAAGGTAGGTGTTGCTAAAAGTATTTGGGATGTTTTAAGTAACTGGGAGATTAAGTACATGTTGATATAAAGTCATAAATCCTAATGTATCATTCTTTTCCAGTTGAAAGCAAGTATGCAGGTGGAAACCCAGTGTGTATACGGCCAACACCCACATGGCAAAAAGGAATTGGAGAATTCTTTGGGATGTCATGTAAAAACTCAGAAAAAGAGAATCAAAATCCTGATGAAGCAGAGGCAGGAAGTAGTGGCCTAGGAAAACCTAAAAGAAAGTAAGTTTTAACTTGGTGGGTAGGTCACAAACATCTTAATCATTTTTAAAGTTTACATCAAAGCTAATGAGATAAATTATTTGATCTAAAATATTTTCTGTCACTTTAGTTGAACTAATTCTATAACTTAAATTTTAATAGTCTTAAAAACATCTAAAAATATAACATTGTACTTTGGCTTGTTCACTATTAGCATATTGCCCTATTTTTTGTCTTTTAAGAAAAATTGTTTTTTAGTCCTTTTTTGGTCATGCCTAATTCTTCATGACTCTATATGGGGTTTTCTTGGCAAAGATACTGGAATGGTATGCCATTTCCTTCTTCAGCTCACTTTATAGATGAGGAAACTGAGGCAAACAGGGTTAGATAGCTAGTAAGTGTCTGAGTTCAGATTTGAACTCAGGAAAATGAGACTTCCTGACTCCAGATTCAGCATTCTATATTTTGCCATAACTAGCTGCTCCTAAGGAGAATTCAAGCCTGGCATTATTCTGTCAGTAGGATTGTCTCAGCTCTTACTGTGATTCTGTAGGTGTCTATGTGAATTGCTTCCTTTGAGCTTTAATTTTCACTTTCCGCTTTTTAAGCTACTTTGAAGGAAACTTTAATTTGATTTTTTTCTTTGTTCTGAATTTAATATCAGCATTTCACTATACAGAAAGTCTTTCACAGTTATTGTTTATAATGTTCTCTGGGTTCTGCTTACTTTACTTTCCATTAGTTCATACAAGTCTTCCCAGATTTGTCTAGTTTTCTAGTTTGATTTTAGCAAACTTATAAAAAACTAATTTTAAAATACCCTATCTTGGGGCGGCTAGGTGGCGCAGTGAGTAGAGCACCGGCCCTGGAGTCAGGAGTACCTGAGTTCAAATCCGGCCTGAGACACTTAGCACAAAAACTAGCCGTGTGACCTTGGGCAAGTCACTTAACCCCAACTGCCCTCCAAAAAAAAAAGGCAAAAAAAAAATACCCTATCTTTCATGAAGTTGTAACTTTTTTTTTTCTGGCAAGACAGTTGAGGTTAAATAATTTGCCCAGGGTCACACAGCTAGTAATTATCAGGTGTCTGAGGGTCAATTTGAACTCAGGTCCTCCTGGCTCCAGGGCCAGTGCTCTATCCAGTGTGCCTCCTAGCTTCCCCAAACTATAATCATTTTTTGAATGAATGTTCAAAATAAAAGATATGAACAATTAAATGACACTTATACATATAGCCCCTTCTTACTTATATTTTATGATCTTATCTTGCCTCTCTAGGTGTGAATTGGGGAAGGGAGGTTCATAATTTAGAAGAGTAATGGAATATCCTGAATAGTATTTCCTCAATAAATTTTTGTGGTTTTACAGTTCCAATAAAAGCTAGAGGGTAAAGATAAGTTATAACCTAATATATTGACCTTAGACTAAAACTTCATATTTGTCATCCTATTGATCTTTCCTTGTTCCCCATTATTGTCTTACAAATCTCATTTATTGGACTGAATAAAATACTCTACTCAACCTTTGTTCTCAGTTCTCACAGGACTAACCCAAAAGGTCATTAATGTTTTTTTCTTCTAAAGTTTAATACCTTATTATTTGTAACTTCCATGTTACAGACACAGATGTATCTTTTATTTTATTTATTTTGCTTTTTGGAGGGGGGAAGGCAAGACAGTTGGGGTTAATCAACTTGCCCAAAGACACACAGCTAGTTAAGTGTTAAGTATCTGAGGTAGGATTTGAACTCAGGTCCTCCTGACTCCAGGGCTGGTGTTCTATTCACCTAGCTTCCCTGATAGTTGTGTCTTAAAAGACAATATTCTTGGTTATTGTAAAGCTAAAATGTTTTACAGGATTTCCCTGCTCTGGAAAGCTATCATTGATACAACTGTCAAGACTTGGCAACTATATGGATCCCCTCGTGGACCCCTTGTAGTATTCAAAATAACACATGTGACTCTACTTTTTTTTTAATAACCAAGATATTTAAACATGTAGAGAAAAGGATAGATTAAAAAAATCATGTGCAGTTATAATTCACTATAAAGAGTAGTAGATAGCTCACTAACACATTTAAAATTTACTATTAATTTACAGCATTCAGCTCCACAAGTTTTTAGTTCCACAAATTTTCTACCCCCTCTACCCCCATGGCAGCATGCAATCTGATATAGGTTCTACATATACCTTCACATTAAACATTAGTCAAGTTGTAAGGAATTATAACCAATGGAATGAATAACGAGAAAGAAGAAACAAAACAAAATGAAAAATAGAGAGTAAGTAGTGTCTTTCAATCTGTATTCAGACTCCGTAATTCTTCCTCTGGATGTGGATAGCCTTTTCCATCATGAGTCCTTTGGAGTTGTCTTCCTTTTTGTTTTTTAACCACCAGTTAGTGAAGTTAAGTTTCAACTGTTTATACATCATCTGAGTTTGGAGAAGTCACAAGATTACTCCTCTTCCCAACAGCCTCCAACTTAAAAGAAGTCGCAAAATAACCCCTTTTTTTTTGTTTTTGTTTTTTGCAATTACATGTACTACTAAATAAATCATTTGTCTGAATAAAACCCTGTTTCTTGTTTTTGCTTTTTTTTTTTTTTTTTTTTGGAGTTCAGTTGGGATTAAGTGACTTGCCCAAGGCCACACAGCTAGTTTTTTGTGTTAAGTGTCTGAGGCCGGATTTGAACTCAGGTACTCCTGACTCCAGGGCCGGTGCTCTATTCACTGTGCCACCTAGCCGCCCCTTTTTTGTTTTTTTTTTTTTCCTTTTTTTTTTTTGGAGGGCAGTTGGGGGTTAAGTGACTTGCCCAAGGTCACACGGCTAGTTTTTGTGTTAAGTGTCTGAGGCCAGATTTGAACTCAGGTCTTCCTGACTCCAGGGCCGGTGCTCTATACACTGTACCACCTAGCCGCCCCTAAAACCCTGTTTCTTTATTTCATTGTAACAACCCCCACTTCCATGATACTAAGTTTTATAACTTCTTTATTTGCCCAAGTTACAGTGAACATGAAGTTGATTTGCATGAGGTCTAGTAAATAGTTTCCAGGCTACACCATCAAGTTCGTAGCTCTGCATTACATAAGCGGATTATTTCTTTTGTCTAACACAGAATAGATAGACAATAATAACTTGCTGGGGTAGAAAGCTACATACCACTCATGTACCAATATGCTTGGCAGCATGTTAAATAAGGATATAGATGGTTTTGAATAGTAGCATCAATAAATCTCACTGAATCATAGCAGGAAAAAATTAAAATGACATTTTTGCTGGGTACTGAGTATTTAGGCATCTATAGTTTTTGTGTGCATCTGATGATGTATTTCTTTTTCCTTTCCATATAGCCACTGAAACCCAACATTGCTGCCTTTGTTTCCCTTATTTGGATGGCATTACAATTGTTCTTTTTAAGCATCTGATGCTCTAGTAGCTATTTCTTTGTATTCTCCCCACAGATCTCATCCTTTACAACCTGATCCCACAGAAGATGATGAATGTCCAGATGAAGTATAGAATATTCTTAAGTATTTTTGCTTTCATCAGAATTCTAGCATATACATTGGTGTAAATATGTCTGTTTATAATGGTTAAGGGTTTAATTTTGTTCTATATAAATTTAAATTAAAAATACTAAAAAAATGTACTCAAATTCAGCTAGTAGTAAGTAGGTCTGCATGGGAGACTATAAAATTATTAAATGCATATATAAATAATTAGCATAGCCATCAATATTAAGCAGTTTTTTATTCCTGTTCTTAATACTATAAGCTCCTTGTTTGTCAGAAAATATTACATGGTATTAGTTAACTAACTTGTAATATTAGAGATTGGCTTGAATCTTTGTGCCACTGCCATTTTATTGGCATCTTTTTTGAAATAGTGCCATATTTTTTGTTCTTCATTTGCTTGAAAAGCAGTTAGATTTTGCACATTTAAAAACTATTTTCCCATTATTAAAAAAACTGAAGGGTTATACTTTTAATGACTTAACTTTCTTCAGAAAGAAAGGTCAAATGCAATTTTGAATTCATTTAGAGAGGAATCCTCCAGTTAGGAAAAGATTGTTTTTCTATTTGTTTCAAATTTGTAATGGGTCAAAGTTCATAATGCATTTTTATGTATTAAGATTCCTTTTAAGATAAAACATTTTATAGCAGCTCTGTTGTAGTGGCAAAGAATTGGAAATTGAGGGGATGGCTATCAATTGGGGAATGGCTGAACAAGTTGTAGTATATGATTGTGATGGAATACTATTATGCTGCAAGAAGCCTTCAGAAAAATCTAGACAGACTTACATGAACTGATGCAAAGTGAAATGAGCAGAACCAGGAGAATACTGTACAAATAACAGCAATATTGTGCAATGATCAACTGTGAATGAATTAACTATTCTCAGCAATATGATGATCCAAGACAATTCCAAAGGATCTATGATGAAAAATTCCGTCTACCTCCAAAGAAAGAACTAGATGGAGTCTGTATGAACATCAGAGCATACTTTTTTTTTACTTTCTTTATTTTCCTGTATTTTCTTTTGCAACATGACTAATATGGAAATATTTTGCGTAACTGTTCACTAATAATCTATATCAAAATACTTGTCTTCTGAAGACAAGGAAGGGAAGGAAGAGAATTTGGAACTTAAATTTTTAAGGAAATGAATGCTAAAATTATTTTTTACATGTAATTGAGAAAAAAAATTTTTGAACAAAACATTAATCAAGAAAGCTGACCATGTATGAAAAGAATCCTAAATCACAGTAATTGTTATTTTAATTATAGTGCACATGTAAATAGTGCTTTACAGCTTACAAAATGCTTTTCTGGCAGCAACCTTATGTGGTAGATAGCACAAGCAGTAATGACAATTCCCATTTCCATAAGGAATTTATTCTAAAGCATTTTCTCCACAACTATGTGGGATAGATAGGTAGTATAGGTAGTATTAGTATCTCCATTTTCTAGATGTGGAAGCTGACGCTCAGACTAGCAAAGTAGTTTGCCAAGATTTGAATGCTGGTCTTCCAATTCCAAGTCTTGTGTTCTTTTCATCCATGAGGAAATATTTCTTAAGTGCTAAATTTCTGAATCTTAAAAGGTGATAGAAAGTATGTATCACCACTGCTAAAATGTAATTTTCATTATTTGCAGAGGTTCTTCTGAATATTCTAAATAAAAAGCTTGGGATTTTTTTCCCCACTTCTATATAAGACTTTAAGCACTGACTAGAATTTTTATCAAGATTACTGTAATTCCACTAAGCAAAAAAACATTTCCCTGCAAGTAAACTGGAAAAACTAATCTCAAGAAAAAAATTATAGGATGCCTGCCACATACTAGGCACTTAATAAATTATTGTTCATTTATTTCATTAGCATCCTGATAATTTGCATCACTCCAACAATTTTTTAAAATAATATAGGGATATGTTGCTCTCTCGTCAGATGTTTCCTAAGCATAAACTTTATTAATCTACTTTAAGATGAAAAGTAAGGACCAAACTGTCAGAAAAGACCTATCCTGTGTATCCAAAGGGTGTAGGATTTCCATTATATCTTTTACAAAGCAACTAGGGGCATAATTGAAGTATTGATAATACTGTCTTGCTTTGTAATCAAGTTTTTTGCTAACTGAAATGGCAAATGAAAAAAATTTAATTTGAATATCTGTTCTGGTATGAACATATTTTGAAATAAAAACTATTTCATAATACATATAGTAATTTTTGAGTGTTGCTAATAACTGTCTTCTACCATTTATTCTTTTTTGCTTCCAAGTATAAATTTTAGGTGTGGCCTTTATAGAGTTCCAAATTGTTTTTTGTATCCTTGTTGCCAAAGAGGATGTGATTGCTTTTTCTATACTTTCACAAAAGAACATTCCTCAAGCTGGAAGCAGGGAGATTCCTCCTGTCTCAATTTTATGTTCTCCATTACCATTTGTTTTCTAGGACTAGAGTCTGATCCTATGAATGTTTTAGACAGGTTTTGGTATGACTCAATTGTTTTGCTATCTCAAGCAGTAAGATTTAATAGTTACTATTGTTTCATTCCATGATAAACTAAGTTGATATTGTTCAGAATTACTCATTTATTTTCTTAGTTTCTTTTTGACAGATTGTTTTTGTAGTCATCCTATTGGGAAGAAATAAAAGTAACCCTAGGGAACTCATTTTGGAAGCTTTCTCTTGCTTTTCATTGTTCAGTCAGTCATGTCAGATTCTTCATGACTCCATACACATCCAGCAATTCTTTCTCCTCTGTTATTGTTCATCCTTCATTTTCAAAGAGGAACAGTGACATCCTGGGTGATGTACAGGACATCATGATGCACATGAACTGGATTTAAGTGAGATGGAGTTGTGCAAAGTTTGCAGCATCACTTCTAGTCATCAAAGTCTAGTGGCAGATAAGAGTCTAGATCACTGGAGATGGCTCAGATGCAGTGGATAACCTTGGCATCTTCCATGTCTGACTGAATGCTGCTCCACAGCACCTACTTCAGCCAACTTCATGATTGCAACAAATTGTTCTCATCTACCCATTCCACTGGGGAAGTCTTCACATGCTTGGGGTAATACCTCCCTACCTCACTGAGATTTAAGGCCTGTTGGTTACTCTGGAGTGTATGGAGTGTTCAGGGATGATTAGCAACTCTGGTGTGAGGGCTTGCTGAGCTCTTTTCAGGGCTGTTCATCTACCTTTCATGTCCACCTACCATCCAACTGTCATCTGGGGCTCTAAGAAGTAGCCACACTCCAATAAAACCTCCGAAGATGAGCTAAATCAGATTGAGGAGCTTATTAAATGTTTATTTACTGACTTACTATAATTATAAGGACAAAAATACAAGTGACAAAAAAACAGAACTGGCATACTAAAGCACATATGTCAGGATCACAAGACTTTTTAATGAATACAAGAGATGACCAGGAACTAATTGGGGTTTATAAAATTAATACAACCAATGAACCCAGAATTATACATATAGCAAAATTTAGTATATGCCATGTAGAAACATTACATTTTTACTTTTAGAAAAATTGACTATATCAAATAATAGAGCTGTTAAAACTCTTCTCAAAATCCTTAGAGAAGTCTCTTGGAAAGTTGAGTGATAAGAGTCAATGATCAACAGTCAGTAAACGACACCTTTATGTGCCATGTACTGTACCAACCCCTTGGGATATAAATATATGGAAAAAGATAGTACTTGTCAAGGAGCTTGGTTGTGGTCCTTTATTCTCGAAGAGGACCACAGTGATATCACCATGCTAGAGTCAAGTTTCAATGTGTGTAACTGGCTGATCAGACCAATACGAGCTTGCAATGCTCTACCACAGGTCAGGCACAAAGAGTCCCAGTGAACATTTGGGGTGGATACTCCAAATTTGTGCATCCTGCATTTCCTTTGTGCTTTGAAAACAGCTCAAGGAGCTTACAATCTAAAGGGATAAGAACACAGAAAAGAAAGCTGAAAGAATAAGGAGAGGAAGGTACCTACCTAGTTGGGTGTGAGGATGGTGGGGAGAAAGAAATTCAAAATAAGTGCAGCTATGTATCATAAAAGCAACAGTAGTTTAGAAAGGAAGAAAGTAAAACTTGCTATTTCTCATAACTGACACACATCAAATGCATACACATACACAAAGTTGACGTAAAAAGTACATAACTAAACAGGGGAAGAGGAAGTGGGGAAGATCAGATAAGGGAGAAAATGCCAGAGAAGGAATAGCTCTAAACAAAATAAAATTATTGATCCTGAAGGAGGGAAAAGGGGGGGGGGGGAGATTTTAAAAATTTGAATATAAGGGAGTATTTTAGATTGCCCCTTAGACAATTGCAGAATGAAGAAATTGTGTTATTCGAGTATAATGGAATGTTCTTGTGCTATAAGAAACAATTAAAGAGATGATTTCAGAAAATCTTGTCTATGTTTTTGCTTATCCATATATATTTGTATGCCTGTGATACACTTTCAATCTTTGCCCCACTCTGGCTGATGAAATTCTATGTATCATTTAAAGGCCAATTGAAATGCCATCTTTATTCGTTCCTCTGTCCTCTAATTATTAATATTGTTTCCCTCCTCTACACCTCACAACATAGTTGTTAGGCATTTAGAGGAGGATCTGCTTATACAGTATCTGCCACTTCTAAAACCTTTGCTTGTTTCAACGAGTAATTCCAGGCTATACATCTGCACATGCTCAGTACCATACCTACCCCTGCTTGTATTTCTTTTTTACACCTTCCAGCCTAAACTACCTATGTAGAAATTGGTTGGTTGGTTGGTTGGTTTTTTGCTATATCTTGGGACAAATCCTTGACTTAATCCCTTAATCCAATCTACATTGCAGCCAACCCAGTTAATCTCTAGAAAGTAACAGATTAAAAGCTTATAAAATTCTGGGCCAAATTAAGAATTTGTGTGGCTCTCATGCCTGCCTGTAAAAGCTTGAACTATTCTCTTAGGAGCAAATCAATATGCCTAGTAATAATTTCCCCATTATCAGCAAATATTTATTAAGTACCTACTGTAGCCAGGCAGTGCCTACCACTGCTAGATATTTGCTGTGGTTTGAGGATTAAATAAAATATGGTTGTGGAGTAGAGTAGTATGTTGAGGTTTCATCATGGTATGGGTTCTTTTAAGGCCCAAAGGGAGTACAAGCTCTCAAAGCAAATTCTACGAAGCTAAGGTTTCAAGAATGATGGATTACAGACTATATGTCTATTTTCTAAGGAGAAACCTTGCAAAACTCAGATTAGCTATGGGGTGCTCTTAATAACCATCTATTAATAAGTCAAAAGAGTCATAACCTTAATTAATAAAGAGAGAACCTACAACTGTGATCATGGATCCTTGATGTGGCAAAGGACCTAAAGTGGCCGAGATGATTCAAGAATTATTCATAAACAAATGGGAGAAACACTGGAACTATCTTGTCACTTTTTTTTTTTTTTTTTTTTTTTGCTTTTTGGAGGGCAGTTGGGGTTAAGCAACTTGCCCAAGGTCACACGGCTAGTTTTTTGTGTTAAATGTCTGAGGCCGGATTTGAACCCAGGCACTCCTGACTACAGGGCCGGTGCTCCACTCACTGCGCCACCTAGCCGCCCCCATATCTTGTCACTCTTAATACAGGAGTGTAGTCCTAGAAATATATAGAG
>CM053598.1:118909742-118927796 GCA_028646575.1 Pseudocheirus occidentalis
CCAGCTGATTCTTGTCTTGTTCCTTGTTCCTTTCTGTAATAAGATATAATATTGAGACTCTCATTGTTTTGAAGATTGTATATAATATTGTGAATTGTTGATACTGTGAACATTGTACTGAATCTGATTTTGTAATGGAATAAACAGTGTTCACTAATACTGTGTAATCCGAATCTTAAATGCTCTTCACAGTAGCATTCTCTCAGGAATCTACTGCTGATTGGCTTTACAGCATTACATCTCAGAAATTGGCAGCTGATATAAATCAGAGTCTGATTTAGGGTTTTGTTGATTGTCTAGACTTAAGAAAGTGTTCATAATGTGGGTCCAATATAAAGGCATTTATGTGCACTGCCAATGTTAAACATTTATCAGGACATCCCTCTATTACTTTTTTTTTTTGGTGGGGGTAAGACAAGGCAATTGGGGTTAAATGACTTGCCCAAGGTCACACAGCCAGTGTCACGTGTCTAAGGGTGCATTTGAATTCAGGTCCTTCTGACTCCAGGGCTGGTGCTCAATTCACTGCACCCGGCCGCTGCCCCACCTCTGATACTCTTTATGCAGGACTTGAGCTCAGCGGAAGCTGCGCTGTAGAAAGCTGAGGGCGTAAAGTCATCCCCAGACTCAAGGTAAACTAATAATCACAATCCGCACTTATATGGGGCCTTAAGGTTTACAAAGTGCTTTACCCCCATTATCTCATTTGAGACTCTCGCTTACGTTTATTTTGCATAAGCTTTAATGCAAATACAATTTATCTGGCCCAACCACGTCACCTCCTTGAAGGAATAAGTGATTTAATTTTTGTCTTTGTATGTACACATCTTTGCTTGGCACACAGTAGGTACTTAATACTTGTTGGTGTGAAATGGATAGCATTTCCTCACGTGAGGATGACATCACAGGTCAGTAGATTAAAAAAAAGGGATTATTAAGTGTACATAAGGTGCCACGTACTGCACTACGGTTGGGCATACCAATACAATATTAAAAGCCCCTTTTCTCTAGGAAGAAATCACTGGGAAGGTTTCATGATGTAGTACCCTAGCGAACAAATAGTTGGGCCGAGCTATTTTATTGAAAAGCGCTTATTGGTTTGGCTTTTACCCCTCCCCGTGTGTTTCCAAGAGACAGAAAGACAGAAAGGTAGAATACTAGAGCTGGAAGCAGCCGCGCATCCTTATATTGCAGAGGAATCTGAGAAGGCTTCTCCCAAGTGCCATGGTCGGGCCTAGAGATTGGCGGCAAGAACACAAGTCCCAGACGTATTTTTGGACCATGTGGCCGCTGCATTCGAACAGAGGACCTGGCATGGGACAAATCACCGGATTCACAAGGTTCCCCAATGACATCTGGTTCTTGGCCCGACCTTTCTTCCTTCACCCCTCCCTCTCATTTTCTTGGTTCTCCAGCTGGGCCGGATAGCGAGACAACGTGCTGGGGTGAGCCTGGACGCCCGGACTTCCAAGACCCTGCCTGATCCGTCCGGCGGAACCTTTGTGGCCTGCGGAACTTTAATGGGCAGCGTCCGTGTTCCCGGAGGACACTGAAGAGTAGGCAACGGACGTGCCACGACCGGTGCACTGCACTGGTGGTGGGGCGGGGAAGATGGCGTCGGCCGTCTCGGCGTCTGGGGCCCAGCTGGTGGATTGGTGCATTCGCCAGCTGCGGGACACCTTCCGGCTGGATGTCAACGAAGATGTCGTGCAGTGAGAGCGGGTCTTGAGCGCAGGAGGGAAGGAGACCCCGGGCGGTGGGTGGGGAGGGAAGAAGGGAACGTGGTCCCGGAGGGGGAGGGAGTGGGAAATGGGGAGACACGGGGTGACTGGAGCGGGGCCTTCGGTGTCTCGAATGACACTCGGGCCCTTTCACCTCCCCTTCCCTCCGCCCCCAGCTCATAGCCTGGGCGGGGCGGGCGCAGGCTCCCGCATCATCCCCCCACCCACCCCCACCCCCTCCCCAGCTCCATGGCCATTACTGAGGGCTCGTCCTAATAGAGAGTACTAGGCACGCTTGTATTCTCCGGCCCCTTATGACCCCGGACGGCGGGGACAGATCGTGCGGCCGTTCCAGAAATCCCATATTTCTTCGCTTAGAGTTTCCCGTATTTGTGAGGGAGCGTGTGTTGTTCTAGGAAAGAGTAAAGAGAAATAGACTTCACTTTTGAAATCAGATTAAGTGACTTAGAAGAGTGTAGAAACGATTTTAAGTTGATGGAAGGAGGTGACTTTTAGCTGCTCCCTGTCTTCCCAACCGAGAAATCAAGAACAAACAGCCTAGAAGGGCAAGAAATGAAAGTTAGCAAAGATAGCAAAAAAGACTAATAAATTGGTTTTAAGTACAGGAGGAGATATTAGGAAACAGAGGTAGACAACTGTCTTGAGTGGTATGTAAAATAATAGCTCGAATTTGTGTGTCATTTTACAGTTACAAAGTGCTTTATGTCCATTATGGGATCTTCCCAACAATCCTATGAGGTAGGTGGTGCAAATATTATTGTCACCATTTTATAGCTGAGGTTAACTGAGGTGACCAGGGTCAACTGCTAGAAAGTGGCAGATCGGAGTTCCAAGAGTCCAGTCTACCTTCCACTCTTTCATTGTCATCCCATTGTGGTATCAAGGGAGTGGCAGATCAGACTTCTAAGAATCTGCTATACTTTTTACTATTTCACCACCATCCCATCTTGGTATTCCATGTTATTAAGATCACTCTGTAATCTTCTTTCAAAATAATTTTCCTTCTGCTTCTTTCAATTCTGCGAACTTCAGTTTTAATATTTAAAGAGTATATATACACATCTGCTGAGTGAATAAAATAGGCGTATAGCGCAGTACTCCATACTTGAAGTTAGAGGATTTGCCACTCTTTAGCTTTGTGATCTTCAACAAGTTATTTAATTTCTGCGAACCTCAGTTTCCTTATTTGTAAAATGGAGATAATAATATTAGCAGTACCTCATATACATGTTAAAATTGTACAAGATTCCTTGATAGACGTGACAACAGAGATGCTTTTGTTCATTTTTCTGTTTATTAATATTAGATAAGGCATAAAACAAGAAGTTTTAGGCTTAGCAAAAGTGTTTGCTGATATACTAGAGGAAATATAACACAACCTCAGTGAGAGAGGTTGGAGGATCTTCCAGATGTCTTCATTTGAAGATAATATTATATCAGTTGAATCAGGCATCAGTATGTTGCAAAACTTCCTAAATGTGATTATTTAAAAGAATTTGGCCTAAAAAGTCATTGAAGAAAAACATGAGTAGGTGAAGAATGCCTAATTTCCAGACTCTGATGTGCAACTGAATAGACAGTCCATTAAAATGGTATATTAGGATATATGTCATAGACAGATATTGCAGATAGACAATAAACTGGCTGGGCCCAGAATTGGATAGGAGGAAGAAAGTATGATGGAATGCTTTTGGAAAACTCCACAGGGCTTTCAGTGGACTCAAGCTTCTTTTTAACAAAAATCCTTATTTTGGACATCATTTTACTTTTATCAGTGCTATATGATTCACAGACTACTGAATCTCAATCTTCAAAAAATAAATATTGCAGGTCATGCATCTGACAATAAAGAGATGTATGCTGAACATTACCACTGATAAATTTTATGCAAAAAGCAACTTGAGAGATCTTAACAAAAAAGCTTTATTTTTGAAAAGAAGACTGTATAATCATGAACTTCGAACAAAATGAATGGTCTCTGTATTCTACTAGTGTTCACATAATGTCAAGATACTTAAAAGAAACATTGGTAGACCTTCTCTAGAGAGTTTACTGGCAAATACATATAAGAGTAATACAGGAAAATGTAAGTTGTATTTTAAACTGTGCTGTTGGAGTATACAGATTTATGAAATCAGAGATCAAAGATTCATTGAAGTATTAACTACTTTACAAGATTGTTGTGAGGACCAAATGAGATCATGTACTTGAAAGCACTTTGTAAATTATAAAGAATTCTATAAATGTTAGCTACATGTAAATGATAATAATGATAGTCCTTCTTGTCCCTAATAAAATGTTACCCTTGATTTAGATCTTTAAAATGTGGAGTAACTCATCCAGTACAGTATATGTTTATGTCTTTCACATGAAATATGAAAACTTTAAATTCAGAGATGGTATGATTTTTTTTTTTTGTTTCAAGGAAAAGACCTGACCCAAAATCTCTTAATTACAGGAAATTTTCTTTTAGTATAACAAAGCATAGCTCTACCAGTTTTTCTTTCTTAACTGATTCCAGAGAGAGAGAAAATCAGTATACATATTGATTAAAATAAAGATTAATCTGATAGTTAATATATTAGAAACCAAACCCTTGTTTCATCAACTGTTCTCTTTGATTTCTGAGGTATGTTATGTCAATTGAAGATGCTGAAGAGATACGAGAATATGTTACTGATCTTCTCCAGGGAAATGAGGGCAAAAAAGGCCAGTTCATAGAAGATCTTATAACCAAGTGGCAAAAGAATTATCAAGATTCAGTTTCTGATCCTCTGCAGATATACAGAAAAAGAGATGGTAAGCCATGCTTTTTTTAGATAAACTGTTATCTAGCCCTGCCTTCCCCAGTTTGCTCTTGTGAAGTTGATACTTTTTAAACTCAGTTGTAAGACTTCACGTTTTTTTTCTATTAAAATTTATCTTATTTTTATTCAGGCCATCAATTCTGTATCTTTTTGGATTTCTATTCAGTAAACTACAAATTTAAGATATTGTAACTTGATATTTATTAAGTATACTCTCTCTGCCTTCATCTGACTGAGAGAAACTGAGATTTAACTATATAATTAAGAAGCAGGTTTCCCAAGCATGGACCAAATGTTCTTTTCACCCCTGTGTTTCCATCAGTCAGTACTTTAAAAGATCCATCTCATTGTCCAAAGAATAGTATCAAAATTGTATGTTTTGGTCTAATTCTGTTTCACTTGCCCTTGATGTTTAGACAATCCTATTTTCTTTGATAAATTATAAAAACACATTTGAATTATGTGAAAATAACTCCCAAACCCTTTTTTAAGAACACTTTTTAAAGGGCTACCCTTACATTACATATGAAATACACTTATATGGATGAAACTAACATGTTCATCTGTGTGCTCATCTAGGTGGAGGTCAAATGATTAATCCTTTGAGATGTGAATAGCATGTAGAAGCAAACATCTAGTTATAAAATGCAGTATGTGAATAATACACTAATAGTGTAAGCTGTTATTATATAGTATATATTAGGTTTTTAACTTAACTTTTTAATTAAAAACTTGTAACCAGAACTATTCCTTTTAGCATTTTGTAAATTGGTATTGCTTAACAAGTATACATCTTTTTTGGGGGGAGGGGGTGGAGAAGACAATTGGAGTTAAGTGACTTGCTCAAGATTATATAGCTAGTAAGTGTCTTGAGGTCAAATTTGAACTCAGGTTCTCCTAACTCCAGAGAGTACCACTGTACCATCTGTACCACCTCTGTACCATCCACTGTACGTCCTACCTGTCCCAACAAATATACGTCTTGAAAAGATTATTTAAGTTTAGTTTTGGCTTGAGGGTCATGAAACAAATGAAAAAGAAAGTTTATTTATTTGCTTTTCTTCCTTACCCAAATAGATGAGTATTATTTTCTGTTATAGGATCATAGGATAATAGATTTAGAGCAGGAAGGGACCTTAGAGGCCATCTATTTCAACCCCCTCTTGCCCAAAGTCTCTTGAATAACAAGGGGAAGTACTGGAATTTGAATTTAGGTCCCAAGTCTTCAATTCTAGCATTTGCAAATTCAGTGCTCATTCTACTATTCTCTATTGCCTCCCTTCTTCATTGTCCATAAAAAGTTGCTGAATAATTTTTGCTTTTGCCTGTATGGTACTTTAGAGATTTCAGATGGCCAGAGACTTGGGGACCAGTTGAAGAAGGGTAGGCGCAAGGGGAGAAACAAGCAGGAGGTTCCTGCGTTTGCTGAACCTGAGTCAACTATAGAGGAAGTCAAAACTCCACTTGATTTAGCCAAGGTGAGTGTACTTTGAAGGAAGTCCATACTGAACTCTACGGTATAGAGAAGTAGAGGCAATGCCTACTGGAATTTGAGATAGAAAAAAGAAGCCCTATTCTAAAGTGTTACTTTTCCAATGAAAAAGATCCATAAATATTAGTGGGAGGAGTGTAGGAAGACAGAAAATTACCAATCATTATAGAACCTTCCATATATGGAAAAGTTACTTGATTGTACTGATTAAAGGTAATAGCTGGATTATTAGCTCTCTAATCAGCTAGATTATCCAGCACCTAGCACAAGGCTTGACACATTGTAGACACTTAATAAATGCTTGTTTATCAAAATGGGGATCACAAAGAGACACAAATTCTGAGGTTTAAGACCAGATCATTATATAGATGAGAGACTTCTAAGGAAAGGAAATTATAATGCTTTCAGGAAATAGCATTAATATTTATGAGAGCATGTTCAATAAATATTGTTATTAATTACCTTTCTGAGGTTGCTAGCTGTGTGACCTTGAGAAGATCATTTAACTTTTTTGGGCCCCAGGTTTTTAATTTATAAAGTAAGAGGGATTAGTCTAGATGATCTTTAAGGTCTCTTTCTATTCTAAAATGATGATTTATTATTATTTCTCCCCAAATTAGCACTGAACACTAGACTCAACCATGATCTTAAGGTATAAGTATTTAATTAGAAATGAGCCATGGAAATATATGTCAACCTATTCATATTTTTCAGTTTACACTAAGTTTTTGATTGACTTTCCTATTTTTCCCTAACCAGCTGAGTGATATCACTCATTTATCATTTACTAATACGTTCATTTACCAATACACACTGAAGAGGCATCTCTTCATCTCTTGTGAACATCTAGAAAAAGTAGTAATAATCATTATGTTTCACCATGGCTATTGATAGTTGGTCATTCCAAACTAACCTCATTCCCATTTTTGACAGGGTTACCAGCCTGTCAGGAGAATATTAGAGATATAGTTTACCTAGATTTCAATAAAGCTGTTGAGAAACCTCTCAACGAAAAAGGAAAATGTGGGTTAGATGGTCAGGTAAGTGAATTTCAGTGTTTGTTAAATGACTGGAATTAATAGCTTGATGTCACCTTGGCACAAGGTCTTCAGTTGAGAATTGTAGACATCTGTCCTTGCCATGTGCTGTTAAATATTTTTGCCATTTATTTGGATAAAAGCAGAAATGGCATACTTAATACATATCAAATTACACTATCTTACATGTGTAATTTACAGAATAGGAATCCGAAAAGATACAGAATTGATGGGGGAATAGAAATAAGATAAAATTTAATAGGAAAAAATGTGAAGTCTTACAACTGAGTTTTAAAAACATCAATTTTCACAGGAACAAACGGGGAAGGTATGGCTAGATAGTTTATTTAAAAAAAAAGCATGGGAGGTTTTCATGGATTGATAATTCAATATGGATCAGCAGTATGATATGGTAATCAAAAAAACTAATGTAGTCTGGACATGTTCTGAGGCATGTTGTACACACGCATGGAGAGAGGTTCATTACTTTGCCCCATTCACAGCACAGCTGGAGTAGTGTTCATTTCTGGCTGTCACGTTTTTGGAAGAACCTTGACAAGCTAGATAGTGCCCAGAGGAGGACGACTGACTCATGTGGTAAGATAATGGGTTACTCCTATGCCTTAAGGTTAAAAGAATAAGGCTTGTTTATCTTGGAGAAGCGAAGACAATGGGCCACATGATACCTGTCTTCATTATTTAAAGGGTTGTCCTGCAGAAAAAGGGTTAGATTTATGTTTAGTCCCAGAGGACAGAACTAGGAGCAATGCATAGAAGTTTCAGACAGGCAAATTTCAACTTGATATGAGGAAAAACTTCTTAATAGAGTTCTCCACAAGCAGTCTTTGGACTGTTTGGGAACCAAAGGGCACCGTCTCCCTGGAACTTTTCCAGTGAAAGTTAGATGACCCCTTCTTGGGAGGTAATAGTGAAGATTCTTAATCAGGGATGTGTTGGAACCATAGGACTTGAGAATATAGGTTTTGTGTAGTGTTATTAGAAATGCACCACATTTCTGTGTTTGGCTGTATTTTTGTAATTGGTAGATGGATTTGTCTAATAGCAGTGTAAGAAAAAAAATTGATTTGCCTTGGGGATACCACATGGCTTTGGAAACCTCTTAAGAAATCATTCCTTCTGGACTGAATTTAAAATTCCTTAAAGCTTTTATATATTCAAATCATACTTTCACAATGTAGTATAGGAAAGAACTTGTATGAAATAATATAGGAAATAGAAACAGTAAAACAGTGTTTGTGTATTTATATTAACTATGATTGTATAAAAGTGAAAACTTTTGGTTAGGTGTTAAGCTGTTTTTCACTGTTTGAAAATTAGGCACAGGAAATCACCAGCTCCTCAAAGAAGAAGACAAAGTTTGTTAACTTGTATACAACAGAGGGCCAGGACAAGCTTGCCGTTCTCCTTCCAGGACGACACCCTTGTGATTGTCTGGCCCAGAAGCACAAGCTCATCAACAACTGTCTAATCTGTGGGCGGATCGTCTGTGAACAAGAGGGTTCTGGACCCTGTTTGTTCTGTGGCTCTCTGGTAAATATTTCCTTCCAACTTTGGTTTTATTGAGCTATATGTATATTGTTATGGCTACTTTGACCTAGAGAGTCAGTCAATGTGTCTCTCTGTCTGTCTCTTTCCTCTTTGCTCTTCTGTCCCATCAGTTCTAAAATGTCTTAGAATATAGCAAGGACTTGATTGGGTCAGTTCCCCTAGTTTTTTAATCCTAGTGCTGATGCTGATCATTTGTAAGCTTTTCAAGAAGCAAATTATTCAAAGATCAATGATCAGAGTCTGCACCAGATTCTTTTATAGTTAGAGAACTTTACAGCATTAGAAGTTACAGTAGTGTTTGTCACAGTTCTCAGATATTAACCATTCTTTTTCCTAAGGGAGCGGTCACATTGGTATCATGAAGACGTAGTCTTAAGAGTACTATAGCCACTGCCTCCCTGGGAAGTTCACTAGTAGAGCTTTGAAAAGTTTGTCAGCTGTTTCTGGGAGAATGATCTCAGGAACATGGAACTAATGGCTCTTTCACGAAGACTCTAACAAGGAACTAGAGGGCAGTACCTACTGATTTGCTATCCCTGCTGGTGTGTGGCAGCTGTGACATATGGCATCATTGCAGAGCACATGCATTAAGATAGTTTTATTTTCCTCCTGTTTTCCCCTCTTTCCTGGAGAATGAACCTATATTCAGTCATTAAGGCTGAAAAGGCTGTAAAGCATAAATATGCTTTACAAGGCTGTAAAGCATAAAGACAAGTTACTAGAGTTGGAAAAGTATAGTGTCTACCAATAAAATTATGTAACATTACTAAGTTTCTTCCCATGTGGACTTCTCTCTCTAGAGAAATGCCCTGTGGCTCCTGAAAGGGAAGTGCATCATTTACTGAGAGATCCCATGGATCTCCTAGTTCAGGAAGCAGGATAACGTAAAGCAGATTTGCCTGATTCCTTGTGGCTTTTTACAAGCTCAACATAGAATTCCGTTTTTTAATTAAACCTTTCTTTATTATAGTTATAGTTCATTTGTCATAAACACAACTTGTCATTTGGCTTGATAAGTCTAAACTTTTTAAAGCAGGATGCCTGAAGGCAAAGTTTCTAGTATGATTTTTTTTTTAATTGATGGCGGCAAAGAGAGCTGGACTTAGAGTCAGACATCTCAGTCTCAGTCTTGCCTCTGCCAGTTACTTCCTGTGTGACCGTGGTCACGTGATTAAACTCTGAATTACAGTGTCCTTTTTTATGAGATGAGGGTGCTACCCTGTAGTACTTACATCATAGGGCTGTGGAAAGGCTCACATGAGATAATAGATAAAGTACTAGAGTACTATATACATTTTTACTAAAACAGCTTTTATTACTGACCCTGTTAGTTAATTATGTTCTTTGTCTCTTCTGGCAAGACCTCAGTACTTTCTCCCATTTCATTTGTAGGGTTGATTTAAAAACCACTCTTCAAAATTAGAAGCTTCAAAATTAGATGTATGATTTTTCACTAACTACATAAGGTAATGTCGTTTTTAAAAGAAAAGCACAACAAAAGTTATATAACCAAATCAGTGTTAGGTTTCCTTAAAATTAACTACCTTGATAAAACCTATTACAACATTACTGTCTTTGCTCAGAGCATTTCTTGGAATTAGTCTTTTGGTATTGTGTTCAGAGCCTGTAGCAAATTGTTTTTAATATCTTCAGTGGTCAGAAAACTTAATATTTTCAGGGTGAATTTGTTTTGTTTTTGAAATTAAAAGTCACTTGACATTTGGTCCATTGAGTAAGTTTGATGGTTAAGTGGGTAATGTTGTTTTAGAGTCATTTTTTACAGGTATTTGAGGTAATTGGGGACAAGCTCAAGTAAGTTCCTGCTTTTACTCTGCCATTTTTGCTCCACTGGTAATACTGTTTTGATCTCAAAGAGTGTGTGGCTGTATGACCATGAGATTTATTTTCTTTTGTGGTTCATACACTTGCTTTGAAAACAGTTCTAAAAAAGGAGTTAAGAAATTTCTTTGAGTGAAGAAAACATCATTGATATAAGCACAAAGCCTTCCAGTATCACTGCTTCAGAGGGGCAGAAGTCATTTGAATGTAAAATTGTGGAATGTACATTTTTAACTATCATCATCTGTGTAGTTTAAGGTTAGTTATTTGATGTATCAAGAAAATAGCGAAAGTTAATTAAATTATATATCTTTGTTACCATGTTCTTATGCTGTAGGTGTGTACTCGAGAAGAACAGGACATTCTGCAACGTGATTCAAACAAGAGCCAGAAGCTTCTGAAGAAGCTCATGGCAGGTTTGCAGTCATCTTATGATAGCTCAGGATGAATCTTATATCATTGTCCATTTGGTGCATCTAGGTGTGCAGGATGAGACTGAGCTGCTTTTGTGATTCACAAGTTGTTCATTCACTCATTCATGTATTCATTCAGCATACTTTATTGAGCAACCACCCTGTACAGGCTAGCACCACGAGCACACTGTCTTTACTACTCTGCTAGCCTCTTTGCTTTTACCCAAAGCACAATGGCATTCTCAAAGATGAACAATCCTTTTAGAAGAGAGAACTGGTCAGACTTTGTGCAGGTTTGTAATAGAAGGGAAAGATGTTGGTGTTCTTCCTCTCCTTCACATATGTTTTTTGGATCTTAGTCTCATTGGGATACATGATCTTCTTTGGGGAAGTACATATTTGTGGTATTTTCTTTTGGTACTGATCTAGTACCCCTTTTTTCTGTTATTCTATTATTCATTGTTCTTTTAAAAAAACAAGTGAAATATTTAACAAAATTTTCATATAATTATATGATATTCAACTGCATTTTCATTTTGTCAAATTGTTTAGTATCTTCTTGATTTTCATGCCTTCAAGAGAAGGGTACATAAAGCTTGATTTGATTTCTGGTTTTTTAGAGTGAATGGAGTGAATTCTATGGAGATCTAGAGATGATTAGGATCTTTTGGTGTCCTGCTGTGGCATGAACTGGGATGATTGTTATTAAGTTTGTGTTGATGTTTGATACCACTGCTTTCCTCCTTGCCTTACAGGAACAGAGAATTCTGGTAAGGTTGATGTATTCAACAAGGATCTGCTTCCTCATCAAGAATCTCGGATTAAGACTGGTCTGGAGAAGGCTGTAAAGCATAAAGACAAGTTACTAGAGTTTGACAGAACCAGGTATGATTTTGGTGGAATAGCTATTAGTGAATAAACAGAAGCAAAGAAGCTATCTTTGAGCACAAATATCTCATGGACTGTGATTACTTAGCGAATAATTGACTGGCTATAGATCATCAAACAGTTTTCATTAGAGTTGAGTTGGGCACATGGCATACATAGATGGTTGATGTTTTGTTTCTGATTTGTATTGATGTAATGTAGACCTTCAACAAGGTGAAGGAGACTCTTCTGCCTTTTTACCTTTTAAATTATTCACAAATGTCAGAGTTCCTGAAAGAAAGCAGATTGTATTGATAATTTAGAGTTGATTACATTTTATCCTACTGAAGCAAACAATTTCTGAAGTTGTTTTACTTCTAAGCTGACACAAATGACTGAATTCTGTGAGACTTTGAGGTATTGACACAAAAAACAGTGCCCTGAGAAGTCATGAATCCTTGGTGGAATCTTTGCTTTGATTCAATGTTAAAAAGTCCAAATTGTACAAAGATTGGCTTCTTCACTCCTACACTGTTATTTGGCCCACTGACAGTTCTAATTTCTCCTTGGAGACAGATTTTGAATTCTCTCGTTTTGCTGTTGATTCCTGTTTGTCTCATTCCTTCTTGCTTTTGGCAAAATGCTTATTTTAAACTAAGTTGATAGTAGAGAATGCTTCAGAGTGTACTCTTTCCCCTTTCAGGCAACTAATCCACTTAGAACATATCTGTTAAATCACTTGCACCACTTCCTGAGCAAATCCTTCCTGGGTCTCTTCTTGGTCCTATCTAGTCTAGTAGTCTCTTGCCTGCAGAGTCTTCTTTGCAATGCAGCATTGACCATCTGAAAACTTCAGCTCAGATTCAAAACTGTCTGTCAAAAATACCAGAGAAATAATCAGAAAAACATCTTTACTATAAATAAAGTGAACACTATTTCCGCTGGCTTTAAAATCCATTATGGGAGAAATATTTTTTTTGTTTAATCTTTTATGAAGGACTATTATCATGCTTATTCCATACTTACTATCATCTTTTATTAGGATTGCAACTGTGGTTATCAGATTTAGTTCTAACTCTTTGGCAGTATAATACAGTGCTGTATGAGGTATGTATTTACTGAGAAGTAGGCACCAAAAAAACTTTCTTGCTGCTAATATTGCTGTTCCATTGTCCTGTGTAAATGGGCTTAGGTGGCTACAGGTATGGAATATAGTAATATAGTTTCAGTATGACTTTACTGGAAAGGCACCTGGATGGCTTTAGTCTTTATTTTTAAGGGGAGATTCGGAAATTTTGAATGAGTCAGAATCAAAGGAACAAGGTGGCACAGAATTTCTAGGATTATATGTTTTCTACTGACAGCTTCTGAAAATTCATTTCCAGATTTTAGGTTTGGGAAGGAGAGTGGAAAATATAACATGGGCATCCCTCTATAACATACACATACCCAGTTTGGGAAGTACTACCTTAAAGTTTAAATTTTTTTAGGCTTAAAATTTTTTAGGCTTCCAGTTTTGTAGTGATGATATTTCTGCTAAATCTACATATGTCACTAAGTCGTAATTCTATTCTAGCTAATTCTGTGACACCAGCCAAGTAACTTTACCTCTTTAGGTCTCAGTTTCTTCATCTGTAAAATGTAGGGGTTAGAGAAAATGTTCCAGAAGATTCTTTCTAGCTCAAAAAATTTCTGACACTATCACCTTTTAGAACTTAGGTAACCATACTTCAAATTTTCATACTGGGAGGCCATACTGTATCATGTGTGATGGTAATAAATTAGTTACTTTGGACAGTTCCCAGAAAGTAATATCCTTTTTGATAACAGTTGTTCATGGTGCCATGTGCTCTCTCTTGCCTTAGTGTTCGAAGGACTCATGTCATTGATGATGAATCAGACTACTTTGCCTCAGATTCCAACCAATGGCTGTCCAAAGTGGAGCGGGAAGCGCTGCAGAAGAAGGAGCAGGAACTCCGAGAGCTGCGCCATGCCTCCCGGCTCTCTAAGAAGATTATCATTGACTTTGCAGGAAGGCAGATTCTAGAAGAGCAAAATACCTTAACAGAATACCACAATAAGTGAGTGGGCAGCTCAGGGAAAGGTTTGAAAAAGATGAGCAACCTGACTAGTCATATTTTATTGTAGCTGAAAAGTTTTTGATAAGCAGGGCATGTTTTTAAGCACCCACCAGGATACAAAGAAGAATGTGGTTTCTTTTTATAGTCTGCTTGGAAAGACATAGTCTAGGTTATTTGAAGAAAAAGCAATAGCTGCAAAAGCTATACTCTTTTGCATGTGTCATTATTTTATAATCACATCTTCATATATATGTGTGTATGTATGTAATGAATGGTGGTGCAAGTGATTTTCTTTTCAATGTATGTAATGTAAGTGTAACATATATACATCTAGTGCATATTTGTTACTTTATAATGATATTTTCATGTATACAAAAGATTTATGTATTCATGTATAGATGATTGTGTATATGTAGATATAGATGTCTAACAATACAAAGTATAAATATCATGTTAGTGATATAGGTAGGGAAGGAGAAATAGCTGTAGGCTGAGAATGTCTGGAAAGGCTTCATGGAGAAGGTGAGATTTGAAATCAGTGAGTTTGGGATTTAGATCTCTGAAGTAGTGGGATGACTTTACTAGAAGGTGGAATTGAGTGAAAAGTCATGTTGGGTTCTTGGGACAAATAACTGAGTTTGCCTAGAGTGGCATGTTCTTTGGTATCCAGATACTCTTCTTCTCATTTTACCATTGACAATGATTATCCTTCCACCCATTCAAATGGATATTTGTGGAATGCCCTTTTTAATTTTTTTTCAACTGTCCCTAGATTTGTAACTGAAGTTGACTAGGGACTGTGGAGATATGGGTTGAAAAGTGGAAGAAAAGAAGATGTATGGTTCCTAGATAGAAGTCTAGATTTCACCCTTAAAGGGTTGTATATTGATAGTTCACTACTAAATTACTAGGGAGAGACAGAATAAACTGAGGGATTGGAGACAGCAGTTACAGTTAATAATTATCTAGCTCTTTGGATTTGTTATTATAGACTGGATGAGACAATACAGGCTGTTAACTCAGGAGCCTTGAGTAAGTCCATAACAAAGCTAGAAGGATCTCCTGACGAGCCTTCCGGAGTTCTAGTGAATCCACATCTGCCCCAGCCTGCACCCTTGGTGAGTACATGTCTCATTGGCTTCTAATGACAGAGGGTTTGACTCAAATGTCTCTTTATATTTTTGATGTCAGGTGCTTTACTCTCATTGTTTGCATATAGCTTTCTTCTCTTGACCATCCTCCTCTGGGCTTGTCTTGTGATTCTAGATGACCTCGTTTACATCATCATCTCAATTTTTCTGAGAAGTGGGGCTTATTAATCTTGAGAGAGATATGAGTAACTGTGCTTCAGTGTTTTTCTTTGATATATGTTTGTGTTTGATTTCTTTGTATGAAGCTCTTTCTGGGTCTCTCCAACTGTCCTCCCTCCTAAACTATCCTTTGTTTAAATACTTTGTATCTGTTTGTATTTATTCATTTTATATTTGCATTTTATATATTTTTTTATATACTTGATGTCTCTTTCATAAGAATGTTGACTTCTTGAGTGTGGGGATTGTTTTATTCTTTATGCTTGTATCCCCTGTGCCTAGCACAGTTCCTGACACATTATTGATCCAGGACTTATTGATTGCTTGATCAATAGAGAACTGGCAGGGGCAGCTAGGTGGTGCAGAGAATAGAGCACCTGGAATCAGGAGAACCTGAGTTCAAATCCAACCTCAGACACTTAACACTTACTAGCCATGTGACCTTGGAGAAGTCACTTACCTTCCCTCCTCCAAAAAGCCAAAAAAAAAAAAAATAGAGAACTGGCCTGGAAACCATAAATTCCTGGTTTTTCACTGATAGATACTGTGTCACCATGGCCTAGTCCCTTAACTTCTCATTGCCCCAGACAGCTCTCTAAGACTCTTAAGTTGTAGAGAAGGAAGGCACTGACTTACACTGGTAAAGGAAGTCTCCCTACTTGGTAGTTTACTTTGCCAGTGAATTCTAGGTCTTTTTTTCTATGTAGATTTATGCTGGCCTCAGTACATGTCTGGCAATGCAAGAGGAGATTTTTCTTTTCAATAACTTGTTACCTATGAGACCAGATGGTTAGCTGCTGCATTTTTCTCTGGTTTTAGCACTTATAATGTAAGTGTGTGCCTCTATCTTTTTGTATAGGAAGAGATACGTAGGCCAGAATGTTGAAGCTTTATTTAGGTGGTTTACTTTTTGGGGAAATTGCTCAGAACTCAGCAGTCTCATCACTTTGATATATATAAGAAATGAAAATGCTTCCAGTAATCCTGATCTTCATACAGATGTGCTCTTCTTTAGAGGCAAGGGGGCCTAGAGTAGCAGAGACTTTTGGAGGGATAATGATTTATGATTCTAAACTTAATAACAAATGTAAGCATTCAAACAATCAAAAATTTTAAATCATATATAAAACCATAAATCCCAAATTATTAAGTTTTTAAAAACTATAATTTTGTTAAAGTTTGTGCCACTTACTGAATTTTTCCCTGAATTTTGGCTATTATATTAATATTCATCATTTCTAATTGTGTAATAATATTTTATCTTCTTAATTACATCACTGTTTATTCAGCCATTCTCCTAGTTATTGTCATGTTGCTTCTGAAGGGATTGCATTATCTCCTATAATAGCCACTCCAGATGCTGACACAGATAAAATATACTGTCCTTAAAAAGGAGAAGGGAGGCGATTAGGTGATGCAGTGAATAGAGCACTGGCCCTGGAGTCAGGAGGACCTGAGTTCAAATGCAGCCTCAGACTCTTGACATAAAAACTAGCTGTGTGACTTTGGGCAAATCACTTAACCCCAATTACCCTCCAAAAAGGAAAAAAAAAAAAAGAGGAAGGAGTCATAGGCTTTTATATCAGACTCTTGTACTTTCATTATGTATGTACTATCTCCATTTTATCCTTGTTAGGCAAAAGTAAGATGGAAATTTATAGGGGCAGCTAAGTAGTGCAGTGAATAGAGCACTGGCCCTGGAATCAGGAGGGCCTGAGTTCAGACTTGGCTTCAGACACTTGACACTTACTAGCTGTGTGACCTTGGGCAGTCACCTCAAAACAAAACAAACAAAACAACAAAAAAAAGAAATTTCTAGTAATTATTCCCAGTATGATCCCTTTTATTATTAGAGTTGAGACTTGGTTGATAATTTCCGTGGCAAGTATCCAGTTTTTTATTAACTTTTTGACTCACATAAACATCATCAGAGGCTACCACACCTCCAGTTACTAAATTAAACCTTATACTTTCACTTTTTTTTTTTTAAATAGTGGGTAGACCAGACAAGCTCAGCTCCACAGAGGAAGACTTTCTTCTCAGCAGGTTCTAATCTGGAGCTCAGCTCAGAGAGGAGCCGTCTTCGCATTCAGGACCGAGAATTTCAGGAAATCTCTGATGATGGTTGGTGCCTCAGCATGCACCAGCCCTGGGCCTCACTGCTTGTCAGGGGCATTAAAAGGTAATATGGCATCCAGGAAAAAGTATATATCAGACTTGGTCGAGAGCTATCTTCTATCAGCCCATTTGTGATCCCCAGTAGTATCCATTACATTATTCCTTTGGAAGGACTCCAATTCCTGTACTGATTGTGTTAAACACAATAGGGTGAATTCTAGGTATTGCTGTCTGCATTTTTCAGACAGAGAAAGGTAGATTCTGCCCATGGAAGGACATGGAGTACAATCCCTTTTCATCTTGGCATAAAAATCCTACTTTTCTTGGCTTTGCTTTTGTAGCATGTAATGTTGCACTCTGTTCAATTGTTCCTGTCACTTCAACTTTCAGGTTTGGTTGTTGTTTTTTCCTTAAGAAATTGATCCAATTTTGTGTATTTTTATATTTTTTGCTTTAATCAAAAGGAAAAGAAATTGGCTTTGAAATATCTTTTCTTTAAAAAAAAAAAAAGCTCTGGTTTGGCAGAGGTATTATAAGATGAGGCCATATATTATAGAATTTACAATTGGAATAGAACAATGTGGTCATCTAATCCAGTGCCTTCATTTTACTGGTCTTGGATTTACCTATAGACTCCCCTTGATATTCCTGTTTTATCTTTTTTTTCACATGACTTCTGGCAAACCTAATGGAAATTGATGTTTATTATGACTTTTTTTATTTATTTTTTATTTGTTTTCTTGTTTACATTATTCATTTTCATTACATTTTTGAATTAC
>CM053598.1:118938183-118951329 GCA_028646575.1 Pseudocheirus occidentalis
AGTGCACCGGCCCTGGAGTCAGGAGTACCTGAGTTCAAATTCAGCCTCAGACACTTAACACAAAAAACTAGCTGTGTCACCTTGGGCAAGTCACTTAACCCCAACTGCCCTCCAAAAAAGCAAAAAACAAAACAAAAAACAGTAGAGAACATAGGAATAAATGGAGTCTACCTTAAAATGATAAGTAGCATCTACCAAAAACCATCAGTGAATATATCATATGTAATGGGGATAAAGCATTTCCTATAAGATTGAGGGCGAAACAAGGAAGTCCATTATCACCACTGTATACAATATGGTACTAGAAATATTAGCTTTAGCAATAAAAGAAGAAAAAGAAATTGGAGGAATTAGAATGGGCAAAAAACAATTAAAGCTATCACTCTTTGCAGATGATATGATAATATACTAAGAGAATTCTAGAGAATCAAGTAAAAAACTACCTGAAATAATAACTTTAGCAACCCACATAAATCCTTAGCATTTCTATATATCACTAACAAAAACCAACAAGAGATCAAAAGAGAAATTCCATTTAAAGTTACTGAAGACATTATAAAATATTTGAGAGTCTATGTGCCAAAACAAAGCCAGGAACTATATGAACACAACTACAAAACACTTTCCACACAAATAAAGTCAGATCTAAATAACTGGAAAAACATCAGTTGCTTGTGGGTAAGCTGAGCTAATAATACAAATGACGACTCTACCCTTAATTACTTATTCAATGACATACCAATAAGTCTATCAAAAATTATTTTGTAGTGCTAGAAAAAAATAATAACAAAATTCATCTGGAGGAACAAAAGGTGCAGAATATCAAGGGAATTAATGAAAAGAAATACTAAGGAAGGTGGTCTTGCCGTACCAGATCTCAAACTGTATTATAAAGCAGCAATCATCAAAACTACTCGATACTGGCTAAGAAATAGAGTGGTGGATAAGTGAAATAGGTCAGGTACATAAGACACAGTAGTCAACGACTACAGTAACCTATTGTGTGAAAAACCCAAAGACTCCAGTTTCTGGGATAAAAACTCATTATTTGACAAAAATTTCTGGGAAAACTGGAAAACAGCATGGCAGAAACTGGGCATAGACCAATATATAACACCATATTCTAAAATAAAGACACATGATTTAGATATAAAGGCTGATACTATAAGCAAATTGGGAGAGCAAAGCATAGTTTACCTGTCAGTTATGGAAAACAGAAGAATTTCTTACCAAATAAGAGAAAACATTATGAAATACAAAATAGATAATTTTAATTACATTAAATTGAAAAGGTTTTGTACAAACAAAGCCAACGAAACCAAGATTAGGAGGGAAGCAGAAAACTGAGATAAAACCTCAGTGTCTCTGATAAAGGCCTCATTTATAAAATATATAGAGAAGTAAATAAAATTTATGAAAATAAAGTCGTTCTGGGGCAGCTAGGTGGCGCAGTGAATACAGCACCAGTCCTGAAGTCAGGAGTTCCTGAGTTCAAATCCAGCCTCAGACACTAGCCTTGTGACCTTGGGCAAATCACTTAATCCCAATTGCCCTGCCCTCCCCCTACCAAAAAGAAAAAAAAAAAAGAAAAAAAGAAAGAAAAAAAGAAAGAAAATACAAATCATTCTTCAAATGATAAATGATCAAAGATATGAATGGGCAGTTTTCAGAGGAAGAAATTAAAGATATCTATAGTCATATGAAAAATGCTCTAAAGCACTACTGATTAGAGAGATGCAAATCAAAACAACTCTTAAGTACCACATCATACCTGTGAGACTGGCTAACATGACAAAACAGGAAAATTACAATGCTGGAGAAGATGTGGGAAAATTGGAACACTAATGCACTGTTGGTAGAGCTGTAAACCGATCCAAGCATTTGAGAGTAAATTGGAACTACATCCAAAAGGCTATAAAAATGTGTATATGAGGCCGCAAGGTGGCACAGTTAACAGAGCACAGGTCCTGGAGTCTGGAGGAACTGAGTTCAAATCTGACCTCAGATACTTGACACCAACTGGCTGTGTGACCGTGGGCAAGTTTAACCCCAAATGCCTTGCCTTCCCCCCTCAAAATAAAAATGTGCATACCCTTTAACCCTGCAATATCACTTCTAGGGCTGTATCCCAAAGAGATCATACAAATGGAAAAAGAAACCACATACACAAAAATATTTATAGCAGCTCTTTTTGTGGTGGAAAAGATGTGGAAATTGAGGGGATGCCCAGAAACTGGGGAATGGCTGAACAAGTTGGGGTATATGAATGTAATGGAATACTATTGTGCTATAAGAAATGATAAGTACGCAGACTTCAGAAAAAACAAGAAAGACTTATATGAACTGATGCTGAGTGAGGGGAGCAGAACCAGCAGAACATTGTACACAGGTACAGTCACATTGTGCAATGACTAACTTTGACAGACTTGGCTCTTCTCAGCAAGGCAGGGTTCTAAGACAGCTCCAAAAGGCTCATGATGGAAAATGGTATCCACATCCAGAGAAAGAATCACGGACTCTGAATGTAGATTGAAGCATACTATCTGTTCTCTCTCTTTTCTGATTCTCCATTCTTGTGGTTTATTCCATTTGTTACAATTCTTCTTTGCAACATGAATAATGTGAAAATGTTTAGTGTGAATGTACATGTATAGCCTATATCAGATTGCATGTTGTCTTGGAGAGGGAAGAAGGAAGCAAGGCAGTGAAAATTTGGAACTCAAAACCTTGTGGAATTTAATGTTATAAACTAAAAATAAATAAATTGTCTAAAAAAAAAAGAAAAGATAAATTTTGACTACCTGAAACTTAACAATGACATGATGGTTGTTATGGTCCAAATCCTTAAAATAAGAACAATACAAATTGAAACAGCTCTGAGCTTTCATCTGATAACCCTCAATAACATTGACAAAGATGACAAAAGATGGGAATAATTGATGCTGAACAAGCTGTGAGAAGATAGGAACACTGGAGCATTCCTAGGGGAACTGCATAACCATTTTAGAATGAGGAAATATGTAAATAAAGTGATCAAAATGTTCTTATCTTTTGACCCAGAATTCCACTTATAGGCTAATACCCTAAGGAAGTTATTGCTAAGATAATTCCCATATACGTTAAAATCTTTATGGCAGCATTTTTTGGTGATAGCAGAGAACTAGAAACAAAATAGATGCCTATATATTGGTATATACCTTTAAAAAAATTGTGATAAATGTAATGGAATATTGTTGTAAGAAACTGACAAATGTGAAGAATATAGAGAATATGGAAAGATCTATGTGAACTGATGCAGAATGAAGAAGCAACAATATACATAATGACTACAGCAATGTAGATAGAAAGGTGACCACAATAAAATTAAAAGTGAGTGTTGCAAAATTATAAAGAGCCAATATGGCTCTTTATTTCACAGTCCACTGAATATGGTCCACTGCACATATTTGCCCACAAATGGTAAGGAGGTTGGACAAGCAACACAAAATAGATTAACAGGGTTCTCTTTGCTGGCACTATGTAAAGAACTCTTGTGTACTGCCTATACAGGGTCCTGGGTTGCAGTTCCAGGGCAAGGAGGAACACTAGCATACTTAAAGCATGTGGCCACAGGGAGTCACAGGTCAGTCACATGTGGTCACAGGCCACTGTGACCCTGGGTCACAGTTCCAGGGAAAAGATGAGTAATTATGGTCAGAGACCAGCGAACAGGCCAGAAGAGCAATGACCACACCCCTTCTTACATCATATCATTTTGGAAGAACTGAAAACTTATAGACCTCCAGAACTAGCTCTGAAAAGAGCAGCACAAAAAACCTGAAGCTTAGGATACTGTGTCCTTTGTCCTAGAAGCAGAGAACAACTTTAATATAAAGTTAAAAGTTAAGAAATAGGCTGGGAAAAATGAGCAAACAACAAAAAAAGAAGCTACCCATGGAAAGTTACTATGGTGACAGCAAAGATTCAAAACACACTCTGAATAACACAACCACATCAAGAGAGCTGCATGCAAAAAGCCTCAAAGAAAAATGTAAATTAGACTGAAGCCCCCAAAAGAAATCCTAGAAGAGCTCAAAAAGGCTTTTAAAAATCAAATAACAGAGGTAAAGGGAAAAAATTTGGACAAGAAATTAAAATAATGCAAGATAATCATGAAAAAGAGCCAACAGCTTGGGAAAGGAGGCAAAAAAAAAAAATACTGAAGAAAATAACATCTTAAAAAAATAGAACGGGCCAAATGGCAAAAAGAGGCACAAAAGTTCACTGAAGAAAGTAATTCCATAAAAATCAGAACTTTTCTGAGTGAGGAGAGCAGAACCAGGAGAACTTTGTACACAGTTACAGACACATCATATGTTTGATAAATAACTTTGATAGACCGGGTTCCTCTCAGCAATACAAGGTTAGAAGACAATTCCAAAAGACTCATGATGGAAAGGGAAATCCACATCCAGAGAAAGAACTACAGACTCTGAATGCAGACTGAAGCCAACTACTTGCTCTCTCTCTTCTGTGTTGTGCTTTGTTTTGTCCCTTCTTTCTCACTGTTCGCTTCATTGATTATAAACCTTCTTTACAAACTTGTCTAATGTTCAATGTGAAGGTATCTGTAGAATCTATATTTGATTGCATGTCTCCAAGGTGGGGAGGAGGGAAAAATCTGAAACTCAAGGGATTGTGGAACTGAATGTTGTAAACTAAAAATAAATAAAAATTTTAAAATAAAATTAAAAAATTAGAACTTGGCAAGTGAAAGCTAATACTCCATGTGACATCAAGAAACAATAAAACAAAATCAAAAGAATGAAAAAGACAGAAGATGTGAAACATCTCATATGGAGAAACAACTAAAATGGGAAACAGATCCAGGAAAAATAATTTAAGAATTGTTAGACTACCTGAAAGCCTTGATTAAAAAAAAAAAAAGAGCATAGACATCATATTTCAAGAAAGTATAGAAGAAAACTGCCCTGATAGCTTAGAATCAGCAGGTAAAATAGATTATCTCTTGAAAGAGATCCCCAAATGAAAACTCGCAGGAATATTATAGTCAAATTCTAGAGTATCACAGACAAGGATGGGGAACCTGCAGCCTGGAGGTTACATGCAATCCTCTAGGGCTCCTCAAGTGCAGCCCTTCAACCAAATCCAAAAAAAAAAAAATTTCCTTAATAATAGGATTTGCTTTGTGAAGTTTAGATTTGGTCAAAGGGTCACACTTGAGGACCTAGAGGACCACACCTATGCTTCTGGAAAAGGAGAAAATACTTCAAGAAGCCAGAAAGAAACAATTGAAATTTGGAGTCACAGCCAGGATAATACAATATCTGGCAGTTCCTATATTAAAGGAGTGGAAGGTTTAGGATATGATATTCCAAAGGGCAAAGGGGCTATGATTCCAACCAAGAATCACCAATCCAGCAAAACTAAGTACAATCCTTCAGAAAAAAAAAGATATTTAATAGAATAGAGGACTTTAGAAAATCTGACTTTCAAATACCAGACTCAAGAAAAGCATAACAAGGTAAACAGGTAAGAGAAATAATAAGGGATTCAATAAGGTGTTTGAATTCCTACATGGGAAGATACTTTTTGATACTAAGAACTGTCATTATTAGGGCAGTTAGGAGTACAGAGGGCACAGCTGTGACTTGAACATGACAATGATTTTTTTTGTTTTGTTTTGTTTTTTTAGTTAAAAATATGAATTTTAAAAGAATATGAATTTATAAAATACTTGAATTTATCCAAAATTACATGCATAGGTATTTAATTTCTAATTATCAGGGAGTAGCCGCAGAAACTTAAATATGGTAAAAGACTTTATCAACAATAAATACAAAGGATATTTTTAGTGGAAAGAGTGCAGAAGGATTTCTCAAACAAAGATAATAAAAGGCATCCTAATTTGTGGACAATCAGGCCCAGCTCTACAATGGATACAGTTAATCTCTACCACACAATACAGCCATTAGGATGAAATCACATCTATTTAAAATGCGCTTAATTGGGACTGTTCATTCTTCTCTTGGCAGTTCACGTGTTCAGGAAAATCTAGAGGGGAGTGTGGAACTGGGTGTGAGTGGCTATCCCCTGCTAAAGCTTCTCCTCTTTGGCTCTGCAACAATGGCAAATAGTTCTCTTCTCCATGAAGCTGCTAAGGAAGTCGTCTATTTCCATCTTCCCCTCGAGGAAGTCCTCTGCGAGCGCATCTGACTCCTCCTCGGCCTCGTGGGCTGCCACCTTTAGCCGGGCCTGGAGGGCACTGGCGCTGCAGCTCTCGCTAAGCTCGTGTTGTCGCTGCATCTTCTTCTCGAAGCCCGCTTTCATCTGGGTGAGCAGCTCATACTTGCTGAGGACCGTTTGTCTCTTGGCTTCCAGGCTGGGCTCCAGGAGTAGGTTCTTCCGGGCAAGCTCCTCGATGCTCTTCACCAGGCCGTCCTTGTCGGTGACCACCTGCTGCAGCTGGGGCAGGCTTGAGAACTTCTCCAGGAACGCGTCCTCTTGCTTGTTCATGTCCGTGAGCTGTGACACACTGAGATCGGCAAGTTCTGGGAACCCATCAGGGATATCGGGCATCTTGTAGCCACACCCATTCTGCCCTGTCAGCATGGGGGCATCTGCCGTGGGAATGGGTAAGGGCAGACTGGAGAGGAAGCCACAGGAGGGGGCAGCAGGCTTGGCAGCAGAGTAACTGGAGGCTGGGGACGCAGCGTCTGCAATGGGGACAGAGGCCATGGCTCTGTTTGCTTCTTGAGGAAGATACAACAGAAGAAACGGAAAACCTGAGCAGCACAGGGAGGCATCCTCGGCAAGGCCTGGTTCGGGTGTGGAAATATGGAATTGGTGACTGGAACCTGAGGGTTCTTCCAAAACTCATCCAAGAGGCTCTGCAAGATCTACCCGAGGTCCGAGCGCATGGTAAAATTGTTCACTAACAAACACGTGACATACACTCCATTAAATGATGCCGTATTGGAAGGAAAACGCTGATGAAGGGCTTTTCCTGAGGAAACTGGGGAGGAAGGAAGATGTTGATGGCGATGGTGACGTTGTTGACCGTGAAGGGCAGCCGGAACCCCGGAACCTCGCGTCCTTCTCGATCTCCGCGATGCTGGCATGCGCCGATGAGCCGCTGCCTCTGCTGCTTGAGGCTGGTGAGCCCACCCGCGCAGCCCCTGCTGCCCCCCGCGCCTGCGCCTCCGCGACGCTCTTGCTCAGCGGGAAGAGCCAGCTAGTGCCTGGGCCATGGCCCCGCGAGCTCGGGTGGGCGGCTGCCGGGACCGCCGGGGCATGTCAAGCCTCCGTTGCCGACAATGATATCTTAAAAAACAAATTAAGGGGTTAGAGTTATGACTGTGATCGGATGATATCTAAAAAAAGTAATGGATGAGAAAATGTGGAGGAAGGAAATAGAACAGGGTAAATTATCTCACAAGAAGAGGTATGAATGACTTTTTACAGTAGAAGGAAAGTTGAGAGGTGGCAATGTTTGAACCTTACTCTCAAGGGAATTGACTCAAAGAAGGAATACATACTCAGTTCGGCATAGAAATCAAGTAGTAGTAGAAGGGACAAGAGAAGGGGGGGGCGAGGAAGCTGATAGATTGGGCGGTTTGGAAGAGGTGTGGTCAGAAGCAAAACACTTTCAAGGAGAGACAGGGAAGAGAGAAAGATAAATTGTGGGGTGGGGTGGGGTGGGAGGGGGACTTAAGATACAGGGAAATACACAGTATTCTTAACTGTGAAAAAATTTTTTACAGAAAGTTTCCCTGATAAAGGCTTCATTTCTCAAGCATACAGAGAACTGAGTCAAATTTATAAGAATACAAATCATTCCTCAATTGATAAATGTTCATAAGATATGAACAGGTAGCTTTCAGATGAAGAAATCAAAGCTATCTATAGTCAGTCACAAAAAAAAAACCTCTAAATCCCTACTGGTTAGAGAAATGTTAATTAAAACAACTCTGAGCTACCATCTCACACCTATCAGATTGGTAAATACGACAGAAAAGGAAAATGACAAACGCTGAATGGGATGTGGGAAATTTGGAACACTAAACAGTTGAACTGTTGGTTCAATCTTTCTAGAAAGCAATCTGGAACTATACCCAAAGGATTCTAAAACTCATCATACCTTTTGATCTAGCAATACTACTACAAAGTCTATATCCCAAAGAGTTTCAAAAACAAGAAAAAAGGAAAGAGACTGACCTATAGCTACAAAAATATTTTTTAGCAGTTCCTTTAGTGGTGGCGAACAATTCAAAATTGAGAGGATGCCCATTTATTAGGGAATGGCTAAACAAGGTGTGGTTTATGATTGTGATGGAATGCTATTAAGCTATAAGAAATGACAAGCAGGATGCTCTCAGAAAGATCTGGAAAGAATTACATGAATTGATGCAAAGTGAAATGAGACCAGGAAAACAGCATACATACACAGAAACAGCAATATTGAATGATGACTAATTGTGAATGACTTAGCTATTCTCAGTAATACAATAAAATTTCAAATGACTTATGATGAGAAATGCTGTCTACTTCCAGAAGTCTCAGTGCAGAATGAAGCAAGCTTTTAAAATTTTTTTGTTTTTCTTTTGTCTGTGTTTTCTCTCTCAACAACACTAACATAGAAATACATTTTGCATGACTGTACATGTAAAAGCTATATCCTTGCCTTCTCAATAATGGGAGAGGAGAAAGAGGGAGGGAGAAAACTTGGAATTCAAAATTTTCAAAAAATGTTAAAAATTGCTTTGACATGTAATTGGAAAAAAGTATTGGTGTATCCTTACTATATAAAAATGTGTGCAGTAATATATTAATTTAATTTATTAAATTATGAATAATTAAAATTAAATCAAATAATATAAGTTATATATAAATTATATGAAAATATATAAAAATTATATTAAATAAGGTGTTGCTTTTAAAGGGAAGGTGGTACAGTAGTTAGAGAGCTAGGTTTAGAGTCACGAAGACTCATCTTCCTGAGTTAAAATCTGGCCTCGAACACTTGCTAGCTGTGTGACCCTGGGCAAGTCACATAACCCTGTTTGCCTCAGTTTCCTCATCTGCAAAATGAGCTAGAAAAGGAAATAGCAAACCACTCTAGTATCTTTCCCAAGAATTGGGGTCACAATGAGTTGGACATATTAAATGACTGAACAACAACAAATACTAAAACGTGATTTTTATTGTTTGTATAATGGGGGTAAATGTTCATTCAGAGTTGTACAACAGGAATAACAATCATGTTTAGGATAAAAAAATGTAAAGTAACAGACTGCCTGAAGCTTCCTGGTTACAACATAAAACCTATTGATGGGGCGGGTAGGTGGTGCAGTGAGTAGAGCACCGGCCCTGGAGTCAGGAGTACCTGAGTTCAAATCCGGCCTCAGACACTTAACACAAAAAACTAGCCATGTGACCTTGGGCAAGTCACTTAACCCCAACTGCCCTCCAAAAAAAAAAAGCAAAAAAAAAAACAAAACCTATTGATTCTCCTGAGCTGCAGACCTAGATTATCAGCACTATCTGTACAGATGGATGTCTTTAAGGTCCATTCTGTGCTTGGTTTCTCTCATGATTACCCAAAATAGCTTATATTGGTGGAGAATGATGTATATATCTAACTACCAAGAAGATTCACAATCACTGGTCACAGAGTACTAAACAGTAATGTCCTAAAGCTATCTGGTTCACGTTTAAAAGGGTAATCTTGTTTCTATTATATTCCAAAGTCATATTGTAGGCAGTTTCAAAGGTTTTATCAATGCTAGAAAGTAGATGTCCCTAGAACATTGGTGCTGGGGGAGATAGGCCAATATATTATATACTAAATAAAATTCTTCTTGTACATAATTGTGATGTTTGAGAGGAAGAAATTAGTAGACTTACAGTAACTCAGAGTTCCTGTAATATATATGCAACTAAGGAGATTTTCTAGTACAACATTAATGATGTTTCCTAAGTGGACCTACTGAATAAAATCATACGTATCCAAAGTAGATTCTAAATTTCCCTCAATTCAAAAGTAACATGCTATAATTCCAATGATTTTTGTTATGATGAGAAATTAAAGTTGCCAACATATTTCCTATGTCTATTGGCCAAATCTGCAGTGAAATGCTACATACCTGATAGGTTCTATGCCTAAATTTTCTTTCAGAATGTTCTAAAATAGCTTCTCTATCTGTAATTAACACAATTCTTTAAGCTCTGCCAGTGGGCTCACACACATCTCAAATTCAGCACAATGGAAGGAGAGGTGCACAATTCTACTGGTTTTTTTTTTGCTTTTTTTTTTTTTAGAGGGCAGTTGGGGTTAAGTGACTTGCCCAAGGTCACACGGCTAGTTTTTGTGTTAAGTGTCTGAGGCCAGCTTTGAACTCAGGTACTCCTGACTCCAGGGCCGGTGCTCTATTCACTGCACCACCTAGCCGCCCCACAATTCTACTGTTAATTTTTAGTCTGCTATAAATGAAAGTTAAACACATTAAAATAAGGATAATGGGTTCTTTATCATTCAGGTTCTTTTAAGAGACTTGATAATACATTATGAAAAAGTAACTGCTTTTAGCAGAGATATTATTAAACGTACACTCAGCTAAGAACTGAAATAGAACCAGGCACCCTTGAAGTACTTAGCAATCTGATCATATTACTGGCTAATAATTAGCCTGCTTTCATCCTTTTAGAAAAAAGAATAACTTGAGAGTTCAAAGAAGCAAAAGCAAATGTAACTGCTTACATTAATAACTGAATTTCAAAAGTAGTTATATGTTCATGACTATCTTTCAAATAAAAGTCTATAGAATATAAGTACTCCAGCAATGAGCTTGTCATTAAAGAGGGTTTTGTTTATAAAGAACTTATTCCTCTATTATTATTCATAAAAATAAAATAATGATTAAATTTTAAATTACAGCTTTGCATATTAAATGCAAGTCTTTCTACTGTTCTCATGGATGGTGTTTAATTCTACCACTAACAACTCTGAAAAGTTATTTCACACAAATTGAGAGGCGTATTAAGGAAATAGTGAATTAGTACTACTAGTTGGCAAAAAATCTCTGTAAATAATTAATAAGGAAGAAAGAAAAATAGACAAGCCTGATATCTCCCTATAGAGCAGAGGGAAAAAAGAATCACAGCATAGAGTATTAGGATTCAGAGATATGAACTAAAAAAACCAGACTATTATGATTACTAGTAGTAATATATGAAACCAAACCAAATTAGGAATAAAAAATGTGGAAAAGCAGAGTATTTCTCAATTTTTAAATTTTCAAAAAAGAAAATGATCTTTTTATATAGTATGAGCAGTCTCAGCATTCTGAGCCACAAGTACTTAAGTTATTGTAGTTCATTTCACATGTTATCGAAATCTTAAACTAGTTTGAAACTTTGCCCAAAAAAGCATCATATATGAAATGTAGGAAAATGAATGTTCTTGAAATTTTTTGCTAATTTAAAAAAAACCTAAAAATAAAAATTGATGAAGCATGTTATCTATTGCCTGAAAGAGGTTAGAGAATCAGTGTAGAATAAGATAAATTTTGTGGACATGGCCATTGCAGGACTTTGTTTTGTTTGATTATAAATGTTTGTTAGAAGGATTTTATTCTTCTTCACCATCCCCTTCCCTGCATTAGAGGGAAATAGGAAAGGGAGAAAATTGTTTTTTTATTTTATTTTACCAAAAACCAAATTTAACTTCAAAATGAAAAGGAAATTGCTATCCTTTACAGAATACAATATATAACAGATACCTGGATATAAGCTAAGCTGCTTCAAATAAGTCATTTAAAGATAAATTTTTTAAAACTGACACCTTCCCCTTAAAAAGAAAAACCATAATTAAAGAGTGGTACTTTTTGATACAGAAATGCCAGCCAATGGATTCTGTCATATTTGGTAGTTTTGAAACCTCTATGGTTTTAGAGTATGAAAAGTGAATGATTCCAGTGCACATGTCACCAAAACCCCAAGAAAAGTTAAACAGACATATAAAAGAGGCACAGATTTGAATGAAATATTTCAAATTAGGATTTTAAAACAAAATAAATAGCCTTCATACAAAGAAAGACAGAAGGGGCTGGCTAATAAGCTGTAGAAAAGAACAAGGGTGGGAGTCAAGATGGTGGCATAGAAGAAGGAAAACTCTGCGAGGTCCCCCAATAACTACCTCAAATACCTATAAAATATGACTCTAAACAAATTTTAGAGCTACAGATTCCACAAACTGACAGAGAGAAACAAATCTCCTGCTGAAGGGAGCCTGACAGGTGGACAGGAAATGTTCAGAAGAGCCAACCCTAGCCCCGTGTGAACAGATGGTTTTAGCCTCAGGGTGGCCCCCTACCAGCGGCTGCAGTGGACGTCAGGAGAGTGAATCACCAGCAACAGAGGTGGTTTCCAAAATTTTCAACCAATTATGCCGAAGAAAAAATGAGAGGTCAGTGTGTAGAACTCTATTGGAACTGGGGGAATGCAAGAGCAGGTCTGGCCCTACTCCCGGAGCTAGAAGTGTAGAAATGGCAGAGGTGCATTGGCGGAGGTGTAGAAGTGGCGCTACAGCTGCCTCCCCATGGCTGCTTCAGAGCTCCTGGCCTACAGATCTTGAGGGGGGAAGAGGGGGGAACCAAACAAACATTCAGAGGATAATTGCTCTTGCTTTAACCTGCCTGCATTTGGATTACGGTCTTGGGTGGTGGACCTGAAATGTGTAACCAGTGAGCCAGAGTTTGTGGGGGCTGCAGAGAGGGCACCCAACTAATAGCTCCAGAGGCTGCAAAAACCCCAGCAATTTGGGACAAAGCTCTCCTCTCTGGAAGCAGAGTACTACTGTGGCAAAGAGCTCAAACGTCAAGTAATTGAGTGGCAACATGACCAAAGCAAGCACAGCAATCAAACTTCAGTTTCATTTTTGGGAAGAAAAAGGATAAAAGCGTGGAATGGGAGAAAGACAACAAAGTCAGAACTCCTACACCAAAAGCTTCCAAGAAAAATATAAACTGATTACAGGCCATGGAGGAGCTCAAGAAGGATTTTGAAAACCAAGTTAAGAGAAGTGGAGGAAAAATTGGGAAGAGAAATGAGAATGATGTAAGAAAATCATGAAGAAAATAACACCTT
>CM053598.1:118951829-118970402 GCA_028646575.1 Pseudocheirus occidentalis
CCCCCCCCCCCCCCCCCCAGCAACTCAGGAAGACTATCTTAAGGAATGGTAGTTTGTGATCTATGTTGTTTGAAGCAGTCCTTGCTGATGGAAATCAGAAACCCTTAGGAGTACTAAAGTAAGAAAAAAAAAGTGCTGGCTGTGCAAAATAAAGACGTGTTTTTTTTTTTTATCAATGAAGACTTTGTAGAGTGTGAACATGGAACAAAACATTTGAAATTTGGTTGGCATTTTAATAGATGGGGGGGAATAAAAGATGAGAAATAACTTTGAGGGTGAGACTATAAATAGCCTGTAAATATCCCAGAGGGATAGCATGGTGAGGAAGAAAGAGCATTTTGAGTCAGAGGGCCTGGATTCAAATCCTACTTAAGATATAACCTTTGTGACCTTGGATGAATAACTCACTGTCCCTGGGTACAGTAGTTTCCTCATCTGTAGGAACAGATCTGTTAAAGAAGAGGGTAGCAGTTGTCCTTTGAGGTCCATTTCAGCTTTATGTCAGTGATCCTATAGTCACATGACTGGTGAAAATGACATTTACATTCCTCCTCTTGACTCAAAAAATGTATCATTTGCTCTCCAGAAGATTCTTTTGTGATAGAAAAAGGTTTTTTCCAATTTGTACACTGAAGAAGATCCTTCTGCTAAAAGATATTGGAAAAACTTTGAGAAGAGTTTTAATCCCCAGAAATTGTAGAAAAGAAAATGAACCTCTTGCAAATGGGTAATTATGTTGAGTAGTGGTGTCAAACTCAAATAGAAAAGGAATAGGAATGCTTATTTACATAGGAATCACTGCTGGCCATGAGCGGAGTGGCTTTAAAATGTAATGTCTGTGTTTTATTGTATTTTTATTTATTTTGTGAAATATTTCCCCGTTACATTTTACTCTGTGTTTTGAAACCTCTGATCTAGACTGTAGTTTGTTAAGAAATCTAATATAATGGATCTCTCCATGATTCCTTGTTGTTTCCTTTCTGTAGACCAAAGCAACATGACTTTTCAAGGGAGTAATAGGATCATAAATGTAGAACTGGGAGACTGTACAGGTTATCTACTCCACCACCCTCATTTGATGGGATGAGAAAGTTGAAGCCCAGAGATGTTATACAACTAGTAAATGGAAGAACAGCAGTTTGAATTGAGATCCTCCTACTCTTCCACTGTCTCAGTGTTGGATATGACTTAAATTGACAAGTTGATAGAGAACTTAATTTGGATTTCATAGTATCATAAGTTGGGAGCTAGAAGGGACCTTAGAGGTAGTCTAGTATGACTCCTTGATTTTGCAGATGAGTGTCACATGATTGATAGTATCAGAAGCAGAATTTGAATATAGGTCTTTCTGAATTTCCTGATGCCAGAACGCATCCAGTTATTTCTGGAAGGTGTTTTGAATCCTGTCAGATGCCAGTGGGAGCAGAAACCTCAAGTTACTTAGTATTTTCTAACTAGTTTTCATGATTTCAGAGTTGGACTCGTTATATAGAATATATAAATGTTTGTTTTATCTCTGTAGTATGTTTCTGTTTGGGGGGGGGCACTTTGAGAAATGTGTTGCTTTTTTTGTTTTAGTAGAAAGTTTTTCCATCTGAATTAGCTGTAGAGGTTAACATTTATTTTGTATGGTTAAATAGGTGCATATGAGACCTATGTTTGGGGTTCCAGTGTACTTCTTTCTAGTGTAGTGTATTGATCATCCTGGTTATAGAGTAGTGCATGTATTTGCAGCATCTGGATGGAATCTGGGGGTGGAATAGAAGATGGCTTTCACTGATGGGTTTGCTAATTGCTGTGTCAGACAGAGGTGCTATTTCTAATTTAGATGATTAGCTGGCACTACTGCTTGAGTTCAGCCATACAAGCTAGAAAGTGTGGGTGTCCTCTAGAACTTCCTAGAGCCCCTATTTGCTGTGTATTCACCTCTGCTCCCTTGCCTAACAGCATTATGTTGCTGTTTTTTCTCCAGTGAGAGCTAGCCATTTGTTGTCTCCTTTGTAGGCAACTGATCATGCATAAGGATACTGCCAGGCAGAGCCCACTCTAGGAACACTGCCACCTTATGTTAGGTGACATGTTGTTTGTGGCTTTCCAACTAGTTTTCTTCCACTTGGCTCTTAAAAATGAGACTGTCAGTTCCCTACAAAAATACCAAGTGAACTATCAATATACTCATTACAGTTTCCAGGAAAAAGTTGGTTAGAATGGAAAAGGAAGAAGTTATGAGTTGCCTAGTACATGATTTTCAGGTGTTAGACTCACTAAGGGGGCCATGAAGCACTATCTTCACCAGGGAACAGGTAATTTACCAAAGCACCTGCCTCGCTGGGCACGTGGAATTGGCAGCAGCTGTGCGGCTGAGGAGGGATTATTGAGCAGGTGGGTAAAAGAATCATATGCTAGAGTGACAAGAAAATGCTTGATCTCCTGTGTTTCAGGCTTAGTCCATATGTATGAAATTGTGTTTTCCTTCCCATTTCTCAGTGCATTATGCTGGTGTGTGAATAGAATGATGATGTAGTAAAAGAAAAGGGAGATTCTCAGGCTACTGGGCTTCCAGTAGGGTGCTGAGTGACACAGCTCAAGAGGTGTCCTAGAAGGCTCAGTTGTGTTTCTGAGTATCAGGAATGTGAAGGAAATGTTGGTAATTTAGGGTTTTCCAGTATTTGTTTATTAAAGGGAAATGGGAAGGAGAGAAACCTGTGCTTTCCACATCGTGAAAGGAATTTAATTTGCTAACTGGATATTAGGCAACCAAAAAGTGTTTTCCTGTTGCACAGGGGCTAATTTTTCCAGCTCTAAACATATGACCCTCATGATGGTGGCAGCTCTTGAGGCTTTTTGTACTGTTTTGTTTTCAGTCTTTCTGAATAACACCTTTGTAACACTTTGCCCTTTGCCCTTTGCTTAGGACTGCTTGGTAAAGTCAAACAATCATTGGAGGGCTGAATGATCTGAAAGAGATGTCTTTATTAAATATTTACTTTAAAAAGAACTTTTATTTCCTAATTCTTTTTGGGAAGTTTTCCCCTCACTATTTGAACCATCAGCACAAGTCACCAGATTTTTCTTGTGTATCATCATTTTTCTTAATAAAAATTAATAAGGCATTTTAAGCTTCCCAGGTGTGCGTTGTCAGTGCCAAAGAGCACATTGATAGAGTTGCTATAACAAGTTGTGCTTGGCATTTGTTTAGCCTTTTGTTATACCCTCCTAGAGAAGAAACTCAGTATAACTGTAGCTTGTTTGTTGATGGAGGAAACACAGAAAGGCTTAATTGGGTGGAAACATCTGGCCCTCTATTGGATTTCCAAAATACCTCTTCCCGACCTCTCCACACATGCTGATTATAGAGTCAAGGCCCTAGCTTGTTTGTCAGCCCACATGAGAGAGAGAGGGAGGGAGAAAGAGAGAGAGAGAGGTCTTGAGAGAAAGATCAGCAGGCCAACTCCGAGACACCCCCCTCCCCCCTTTCTCTGGGGCCAGGCCCCATGGGTTGCTACTGGGGTCATTGACAGGGCAGCCTGGGGCTTTGGTACTGTGCTGTCTGCCCAGGCTCTGCTGGTCTGCTGGATTATTCTAAATGGGAGCCTGGTGGGAACCAGTGTATGGCACTCACTGCTGGGAGAGACTAAGCTCCTTGTATTCCCTAGATAAAGCAACTCCCGTTTTGTTTTTCTTCTCATTGATACCAAGCCATTGCCTAGAGCCACCATATCCTTTTCTATAATTCTTGGTAGTTTGCTTCCTCTTGCTTTTCTCCCTTCCCCCATCTTCCATCCTTAGTTCTCTGCTCTGAAGACTCTACTAGCAGCTTGGAAACACTAATTACTGTAGCTATTATAGTCACAGCCCAGATCCTCCACCTCCTTCCCTCTCACCCTTTTCTGCCGTCCCCCTCCTTCTCTCAACAGCAGGAGTTGAACTGCAGTCTCATGAGCACAGTCAGATGTATGAATGAGCTTTCTATCTTGTCAAGGCAGACCTCCAGATCCAACAGGGCTGATTTTTCATGCTTCTCTTGCTATTTGTACATAGATCAGAGTCCTAGAAACTAGAGATGACAAATACCTATTAGGTCATATTTAGTCCATCCAGGGATAAGCTTAGGAGCTTTTCTCTTGTTTCTGTTAGGTTTGTTAGTGAGAGCAGTCTGCTATCGGGTATTTTCTGACATTGTCATTTTTGGCTACTAGGTATGGCAGGCTTTATTCTTGACTTTTGCTTGACATTCCAAATTGAATGCTCCAAACAGTCTTCTTTCTACTTTTGTCTGTCTTGTTCTTTGAAAGTTTCCTCATGGATTCCTCTTGCCAATGATATGTTCTTCTTTAAGACATTTATGCTTGTCCTCTTGGGCTAAGCAGAGTGCAGATGTGGTAGGAAATAAAAAGAACTGGAAAGTGTAGGATGTTTTAGGAAATCTTTGTGGGGACAAATGTTCTTTTTTTTCCTCATTGGTCAGGGGCCTTTCCTATCTTTGCCCTTTGTTCACGTCTCTGTGGTAAAATTGTTTTTTTCATGGTTCAGTTATTGTTTGTATAAGATACCATCTGACTGGGCAGGGGAAATCCTTTTTAGGAAGATCCTCTTTGGATCCTCTTCATATTGCTCTGACTCTTTGTATCTAGCAGTCTGGTAGAAAGAATGATGAGGATGTCGAAGATCTGGGTTTCAGTGACCATCCTCCTACTCACTAGTTTGATCCTTACCTGGGTCTCAATTTCCTTTATCCATGTGGTGCTTGGACTAGAGCTCTAAGGTCTCTCCCAGGCTTAAGATTTCTGTCATTTAAACCTTGAACAAGGAATTAGGCATTTGTGGGGAGCAGATATTGGGGTGAAAGGGTTGAAGATAAAATAAACATGAATGAATTGTCTTCATACTATACACTGCTAGACCTGTTGGAGGGAACACCTGCTTTGTACTCTACTTTTGCCACAGGCACCACTGTTTGGAACTGCATGTGTATTGGTCTCTTTCTAGATGAATTATAGATGCAGTGATTTATTGAGTATATTCATAGAGATGTTTTTCTCTGACTCTTCTTGGCCTAGCTTAAACCCCCCAGTGACCTAGGAAAGGTAACCAGAGCTCACATTGCATCATGATGAAATAGAAAGGGCACTGAAATTAGCAACACCTGAGGTATTCCAATCTTTGTGCTGATATTTAATAGCTGTTGCATCATTAACTCTCTGAGATTGAGTTTCCTCTTCTGTAAAATGGGGATAATTAAACTTAATACTATTATCTCACAAGAGGTAGGTATATAGTTTGACTCTCTAGAGAGCTGGCCTTGGAATCAAAAAGAACTAGGTTCAAGTCCTGCCTCAAGACATAATGGTGGGCAAGTCCTTTAACTTATTAGTCCCAGACAACTCTTTGTAGACATTGGAGGAGTTGCTGGTCTTTGCTGGTGGAGGGAGTACCATAGTAGGAGTCCCCTGCATTACTGAGATCATAAGTCAGAATGGGGGAAAAAAGACAAAACTCAGTGACCTGTATTGCATGAGGGTTGTTGTGATGACAATGATAATATTAGAAGTCCTGTACAGACGAGTTATTGTTAGCGAGGAAAGACTTTAGTTTGATGGGAGATTTACCCCATGCTCTGTGCAGGTTTGGTTGCTTAGCTTTGGTGTTTAGACCCAAGGTCTTTGAGTCACTTTGATTTGGATTCTTTGAGTTGGGGAGATTCCTTGGTGGTAGAGTGGACAGCCCTCCATTTTTGTTCTATTAGTGGACAGCCTGCTTTGAATTGATGCTTTTGCACAGCTTTAATATGTCCAGAGTATTTTAACTGGTAAATGTTTTTGGCCTTCTAATGTTAAACGTTTGATGCCATACCCTTTTAGTGAAATTCCCTCTCGAAGAGCTCAGTGAAGATGGGAATTGTGTTGGGTAACTGCTAAAATTTGCAGGTTCACATGAATTCTGGGACTGTTCCCAGCAAGGTTTCATAACCAAGATGGTAATTCCCCAGGTTAGGATTTTTGTTGGAGATGCCAAATTAATACTGGGATTTGGGACTTCTGATGATAGCCATTTATTGGCTGGTGAAAGAATGAATTTTTCTTCCCATTTGTACCAAGATCTTGTGTTTGATTTGCCTTAGTGCTGTGGTAGTAATGTTCCTTGTATTGGAATATTCACTTAAAATATTCATCATCTGTTACTGAAATAGCTTGTGTTTGTGTGTGTGTGTAATTACTGATTATAATGGACTCACAAAAAAGATATTCTTGCTTTGTTTTGCTACCTTATGTATTGGGCTTTGCTGTTATCTGCTAGATTAGTTAGGACTAGATTAGGAAAGGAAAAACAGAACAAAGAGCAAACTCAGACTTAAGAAAAAGGCCTTTTAGAAAGGCTCTGGTTTGTTATAGGCTTTTAGAAAGATTTGAATCAGGAATATGAGTAATTTGGAAAGATTGGTGGAAAATCTCATGTGGCAAATCTGAGATAGAGAATTGGAAAATGGGCTGGGCTGGTTGCAGCAGCCCTGGGGACACGAGGCCACACCTTTGACTCTTCTTTTTGATCCAGGTGGTTTGTCCATATTGCATGCTGGGACCTGTAGTTCCTCAGGCTGTATACCTCCATGTTAAAAGGCATGTTAGAATGTTATAGTCTTTATTGTGTTTGCAGAAGTGCGCCCTATACAGACCCTTGCTAGATATCAACATGCTTTCCTTGGTGGGAGTGCTGCAGGTCTGGCTTTGAAGTTTCACTCATGGGTGTTTAAGTGTGTATATCCTTGAACCTTGGCTACAAACTCTAAAAACTGATGTTCAGTTTTTCATTGTCACTGTTGGGCTTGGTTTTAGAATTGGTCCTTTCAGCGTATGTATGGGTCTAAGAGTGGTACCTGAAAAGAAAATTGGAAGAAAGAAAAGTGGTATTCTGAGAAGGCAAAATGACCTCAGTTTTACCCTAATTTTCAGTAGTAGGTATTTGGTTTCCTGAGAAGGAGGAGGGCTCTTTGTGCAGATTTCTTATGTCATTTAACTTTACTTTAATACATTTTTCATACTAGATGTAATGAGCTGAAAGTCAGGCAGAATGGGGGAGACTTTGGGAGATTTTCAGGTTTAGGGAATGGACCTTTTTATAGAGTTGAAACTAGTGTTGTTTATTGGTGATGGGGTGTGGGCTGTTCATAGGCCAGGGAGGGAATAAAGACCAGGCTTTTGGTATCAGCATTTTGTTTGGGAACTTTAAAAAATAACTTAGTAGTGATATAGGTAATATTGAATGCTTCTCTGGGTTGATACTCATCTGTGATCCATTCCTTTCCTGAAACTAGAAGTTCCTCTCTGTGTCACAAGGATCTTCCCTGAAGGATTCTGGCACTCAGTACTTTCTCTGTTCAGCCTTATTGAGGTAAAGAGGTAGTCTCAGGTTAATTCTGAAGAGTTCAGCAGCATGGGAGGAAATAGCTTTTGGTGTGTGTTCCCTTCTTCTGGCTGCTTCTCTGGCTGGCATTCCTGGAAGTTAATCAGGTTGAAAATTGCAGTCAGTCATGTCTGGGAGGCACCAGAGGCTGACCCTGAGGCTCTGTAACCCAGCTTCCAGCTGAGCAGAACTTTTCCCTAATACTACCTAGGTGTTAGTTGCTTATGAGTGTTGTATGAGTTGGGTCTCTATGAGTTTTTCTTCTCAAAAGCCTAAAGGAAAAAGGTCTAGCTCTATGATGAAGCCAGCTCTTGTTCTTCTCTATTTTGGAGTGATTTCTTAGGGTAGAAAGGCTTTTTTCATGGCCCTGTTTAAATATAAATTCAAGGGGTGTGCCTAGCTCACCAGCTCAAAAAGTGAACTTTCAGGTTTGTTTCTGGTGCTTTGGCTTCCTTCCAACACATAGCTGTGGTTTTAGAAGGCCTAGTACCTAATTCAGCAGTGTAAAGATGAAGATGTCTGAAGTCTGTTATACCTAATGGAGAACTTTCTCTCCCTTTGACTTGTATGCTGCGGTTGCTCTTTTAAATTCCCTGCTTGATGCTGCTCTGTCCATCCCTTCCGGTTCTTGATTAATCTTCTTGTTTCCTTCCCTTCATCCCCCAGCTAGCCGAGAACCGGGACATAGGCTAGACTCTTCAACTGCCCTGGAGCTAAGTACTCTAGTTAATATGCATGAGGTGTAGCAGCCAGTATCCATCTTTTTGTTTGGTTGGGTGAAGTCTGGGGACTCTGCTGAACTGCCAGCCAGCCAGTCTCTGCTATTTGCAGTGGCTAGGGGTAGTGTTAGAACTTGTAGACTGCATTTTAGTTTATATCAACTTGAGTGTTTCTAGTCAGATCTTCTTAAGGGAGACTACCTGCCTTCCACAGAAATGAAGTCTTGTTAGTGGTTCGTCTTTGATAGCTTTTGAAAGCTGTCCATCCTATATACTGATGCAAAGAAAAAACCTAGCATATTAGGTGGATGTGCTTTCTATGGAGCACTTTCTTATTTCACTTTATCTTTCTTTTAAACTTTGGTATGCATCATTTTTGAATTCATATATTCTTAATATCTACTTGAGACAGGTAAATTCTGATGTTAGATTTTCAGCTTTAAAGCTAACAGTTATTCCTTCAAGCATTGTTTTAAACACACACACACACACACACATAGACACACGCACACACACATATACATATTTAAGATCTCTTCCAGCTTTGATTCTTTGATCCAGTGAAATCTGTAGGGTTAGAGAAGGTGCCTGAGGAGCCAGTTCAAACTAAATTGTGAACTGCTCTTTTGAGAGTGAGTTCTTTTCATCCACCTGCTTTGTAAGGAGGAAAAAGTAATTGAAACCACAGAATTTTGGTTTGTTTTTGGTAAAGCCTGTTCCAAATTGAGGGAGAACTCTAAGCTGTCATTGCCTTGACCATACTTTGTGCTGTTGATCCTTAGGTATAGATTAGAGCTAGAAGATACTTTAGGGGTCATCTGAGTCCAGCACCTTCATTTGACACATGAGAAGACTGTGATCTCAAGGAGTTAGAGAGCTTGTCCAAGGGCACGTGGCTGATGCCTGGTGAGAGGCCGTGTGGCTTTGTGGGAAGAACAGTGGGTTGGGATCCTGGCTCTGTCATTTCCTCCCATGTGCCTTTGGGCAAGTGACTTCAGGTTTCTTTACCTCAGCGTTAAAATGAGAGCATTTGAATGTATCAGGGTTTCTTATCTGGGGGCTGTGAACTTGATTTTTAAATTTTTTAATAACTATTTCAGTATGACTTGTTTTCTTTAAAGTCTTATGTATTTTATTTTATTTATTTATTTAAAAACATCATTCTTGGAAGGGATCCATCGCTTTCATTAGACTGCCATGGGGGAAGAACATGACACTGAAAAAAGGGTGAGAATTCACATACTAAGTTGCCTTCTAGCTCAATGTGTGACCCTATAAGTGGCAGAACCAGAATTTGAGCTCACATTCTTTTATTCTTTTTCAGTGCATTGCTTATTATGCTACCCTGAGTGCCATACTCATGTGATAAGTATTCAGTTAAAAAAAAAATTCAGAGTGACTTATAATACTATCGTGATAAAGTGGTATTTGAGGTAGAGTTTTTCACTTAGATTTGTTGCTTTTGGCTTTTCAGGGAAGGACAGTTTGGGAGACCTAACAGTGTCTGAGACCATAGTATATAAATAGTGGCAGAATCATAAATGCAATTCAAGTATTCTAACAATAAATCCAACATTTAGGTCTGACCCAGTTGTGTGTGGTATACCTTCTATGGGTGCTTCAGGAGACACCTTCTATCAGAAATTTTCTTTGTAATCTCTTCTATCCATCCCTGTTTTTCAAGCCATCATTACTCTAGGTTCTTGTTACCATCTTCACAATGCCCTGGCCCTTGGAACCAGAGAACCTGACTGCTTGAGCTTTCCTCCTGAAAAACACAACTCTAAAGGGGAAAACTATGTTTCTTTAAGGTAAGAGTATCTGGGCTAGACCGAAGGAGAAAAGAGGGCTCTTTCCCATTAAGCTTAGGATTTAGGAGAAAGAGGTTAAGTTGAGGCTCATCCCAGAAAAATAGCATGTACCATAGTACATGGATCCCCATTTACCCACCCTAGTAGAGGTGGTCCTTTCTTGGAGGCTTAACTTAAGGCTCTAGTGAGCCTTTCTCCACTTATCTCTTAGGAATAGCTTTATTTTTCACTTCTGAGTGGTGCTTTGCAAAGATACTAGGTGGGTGTGGGAGAAAGAAGTAGATAGGTCATCAGCAGTGGGAGTTCTCTAGTTCTGTTCCTATAGCCCTGGAGAAAATATTTATGGAAATAGAAGTTAAATGACTCTCCCAAGTTCATCTAGGTTAGCTAGTTTTAGAGTTGCGATTTGAATTCATTGTCTTCTAACTCAGTAACTTTGGTCACCACACCACACTATCAGAACATCTAGTGGGCCAGTCTGACTGGAAGCTAAAGAGCACAAGGAAGAGTATTGCATAATAAAGCCTGGACTTAAAAGTTCAATAGAGGAGTTTGTATTTATCCTAAACTGCTAGCTTCTCAACCAAGGGGATGATATGAACATCACTTTGCAGCAGTGTAAAAGCTTCAGTCTGGAGAGGGTAGGGATTTGAGGCAGGGGAACCAGTTAGGAAGCTATTATAATAGTGAGAAGAGCAAGGTGGTGGTTGTGAGTGGACATAAGGAGTTGGATGAGGGAGAGGTAGAAAAAATAAAATTTAGCAACTGGTTGACCAGGAGGGAATTGAGGGAGAGTGAAGACTTGAGGGTGATTCCAAGGATTCAAATAGAGTATCTGAAAGGGTGGTGGTGACGTTAACAGAAATATAGAGAAGAGGGTCTGAGGAGAAAGTTGAGTTCTGTTATTAACAGTGAGTTTGAGATGCCTGTCCAATTCAGAATGTCTTCTAAGCAGTTAATGATTTTGGGACTTGAGCTCAAGAAAAGGATCTAGGAGTCATTTACCTAGAGATGTTAAATCCTTGGGAGCTGAAGAGATCAAAAAATAAAGTAAGAAAGTGTAGAGATACAAAAAGAAGGAAGATCCCCGAACAGAGCCTTGGGGACATACAAAAGAGAAAGAACAGTGAGGGTTATTCGTTGAAGGAGACTGAGAGATAGCTGTACGTGTAGGAGGGCCAGGAGAGAGCAATGTCACAGAAACCCAAGGAAGGTGGTTGGCAGTGTTAAATTCTTTGAAAAAGTCTCAGGAAGGTTGAGGACTTAGAAGAGGCTATCACATTTGTCAGTAAAGAGGTTATTGCTAACCTTGGAGAGTACAAGCTTCAGTTTAGTTGTGAGATCAGAAACCAGAATACAGGAGATTGAGAAATGAATGAAAGGAGAGCAGAGGACATGGAGACAAGGAGTATAGTTAGAAAAAAATTGGCTGTGAAATGAAGGCTAGAGATAGAAAAAGAAATCTTGAAGGGATGGTAGATGAAGTAAAGGCTTTTTAAGTCTTAGTTATGCTTATTTGTGGCAGGGAAGAGTTAACCTCAAACCTACCTTTTGGGAGCTTTCCAAGCAAAGGAGTCTCTTCTTAAACACCATGTTTAATACAGTTTAAGTTCCATGAATGTAGAGATTGTGTTTTGTTTTGTCTTGTCTTTTCGAAGTACATTTCACCTAATTGGCACTTGAAAGCTGATTGAGTTGGATTGAGTATCTCTAACCTACCAAGATTTCCCTGCACTAAAAGAAACAAACAAAAGACTTCCATTAATTCTTCCCCACTTCAGTCTGTTGCCCCATCTCTTGTCTTTTTTACTGCCAATCTTGTACAGAAAAAGTTTATTTTCACTGTATCCAATTCTTCACGATCCATTAATTTATTAACATTTTATTAATTTGGCTTTCCTTTCCCATCTGTCTATAGAAGTTGCTCTTCAATATTACAGTTGACCTCACTCACTAGACCTCTTTCAGATAACATATGTATATTTATTTATAATACATAAAATTCTCTTCTTGGTGACCAGCTTCATTTATGACCTCTATGTAGATGACTCCCAAATTTTTATTTATTGCCCTTGCCTCTCCTGAGCTCCATACCCATTTCCAAATCCCTATTGTGTATCTTCTATTGGATGTCCTACCAGAATTTTTAGCTCATAATGTTCAGTGGTGAATTTATATTATTTGTCCCAAAACTTCTTTGTTATACCCCTTTTATGCTGATTAATGATACCCCTGTTCTCCACTTGCTATCTTGAAAGTTCAGAGTCACCTTTGTCTTTTCTTTCAGTCTCATTTTGCACACCTGATCACTTGTGGTGACTGTTTTATGCCACCTCTGAAACCTGTTATCTTTTCAATTGCTAGCACCCTTTTTCAGGCCCTCTTGCCTGGATTATTGTAGCAACTTTCTGACTACTTGTCCTCCAGTGTCTTTCTGCTCTAGTACATACTACACACAAGTACAATCTTCTGGATGGATTCCATTGTTAAAAGACTTTGTGGCTCACTATTGCCTAATGAGTAAAGTCTAAAATTAGCCAGACATTTGAGGCCTTCTACAATCTGATTTCAGCCTACCTTACTGGGAGTATATTTCCTTTCAGAAATAATGATAAATCACTTTTATAAAGTGCTTTAACGTTTACAAAGTGTCTTCCTCTCAGTCCTTTGGGGTAGTTAATTAATTCAAGTATTAATATTCATGTTTTACAGATTGGGTAACTGAGACTGAGAAAGGATAAGTGATTTGCTCAAGCACATACAGCTGATAAACTTTGAAGGTGGCATATAAACCTAGGTCTCCTGGTTCCATGTCTGTTTTTGTCTTTTATATCAGGCTGAATCCCATATGTTCCAGACAAATTAGACAGTTTATTGTTCCTTGATCTTAACACTACACGTTTTGTGCCTTTGCTGAAGCCATGCCTCTAGTCTTTGCCATCCCCACCCCCTTGTTCTTGGAATTGGTGTTTGAGCTCCTTCACGAAGCCTCAGGTTTTTGAGGTGCTTTATATTCATTACATTTCATTATATTTATTTGATCATATTCAAGGTACTACATTTAAAAAACACATTAATAGTCACTTAGACTGTGGTTTGTATTACATGTGTATGTCATAGTCTTACTAGACCATAAGATTCTTTTAAATTTATTAATTATTTACTTTTAGTTTGCAACATTCAGTTCCATAATCCCTTGAGTTCCAAATTTCCCCCCCCCCCCCCCATCTATGGCAGCATGCAGTCTGATAGAGATACTGCAAATACCTTCACACTAAACATTAGTCAAGTTGTAAAGAAGAATTATAATCAATGTGATTATACAGTGAGTATAATATACAGTGAGAAAGAAGGAACAAAACCAAAAAAAGAGAGCAAGTAGTTTGCTTCAATCTGCATTCAGACTCTGTAGTTCTTTCTTTGGATGTGGATAACCCTCTCCATCATGAGTCTCTTGGAGTTGTCTTACAACCTTGCATTGCTGAGAGGAGTCCAGTCTATTAGAGTTAGTCATCAAGATACGATGTGGCTGTAATTGTGTACAAAGTTCTTCTGGTTCTGCTCTCCTCACTCAGCATCAGTTTATAGAAGTCTCTCCATGTTATTATGAAGTCCATCTGCTCCTCATTTCTTATAGCACAATAGTATTCCATTACATTCATATATCATAACTTGTTTAGCAATTCCCCAATTGATGGGGCATCCCCTTGATTTCCAATTCTCTGCCACCACAAAAAGAACTGCTAGAGGGGCGGCTAGGTGGCGCCGTGAATAGAGCACTGGCCCTGGAGTCAGGAGGACCTGAGTTCAGATTTGGCCTCAGACACTTGACACAAAAACTAGCCATGGGACCTTGGACAAGTTACTTAACCCCAACTGCCCTGCTTCCCCCTTCCAAAGAGCAAAAAAAAAAAAAAAAAGGAGCTGGTAGAAATATTTTTGTACATACAAGACCATAAGATTCTTGCTGGTAAGGATTATGTCTTGTTACTTTTTCTTTTCTCAGTAGTACCTAGCACAGTGCTTTCACATAGAAGGCACTTAATAAATATTTATTGAATAATGTTTTAGATTGTGGCTGCTGGTCATAAGCATTGTCCACTTTTAGCTGCCAGCAGCAGCTAGGGACAGTGCTTAACGACTGGCAGCCACATTTAGCTGAGTGATGGACAGATATTCCTTACTATATGTTAAGACTTGTCTTTGTTTCTGTTTGTTTCAATTTTAGCCACTTAGATTTAAGACCTAACTAATGCCTTTATTTAAATGTTAAGTGTTTGATTTATTTAAAAAATGTTTCCGTAGTTGAAATTATTAGCAGTTCTTTTGCTCCTTAACCTCTGCATTGCCCTGGACAAAGGAAGTACTGTTGAATCCCTGTGGATAGAAACATGTTTTAACAAAATGTGATGAAACCACTTTGAATAAGCCTGCATACTGAAAGTGTTAAATAAGACAGGGGAAGCTGCAGAAGATCAGTCTGGATAGGAATAATATAGGACACATATAGGGTAGTGGTATACTTTGTTAGCAGGAAATTGAGGGTAGGTGTTTTGGTTTTGACAATTACTTCCTAGGTCTGATGATTTTGGAATTCACAAAGAATGATTTAGATATTGTCCCAGTAGTTGAATAAGGCTCTATGCTGCTCATGTATAACCTGTATCAAATTGTTTGCCTTTTTAAGGGGAGGTGGCAGGTAGAGAGAATTTGGAACTCAAAATAAAAAAGAAAGAAATATTAAAATTTTTACCTTTAATTGAAAAAAATATTAAAATGAGACAGCTCAAATAGGGAAAAAGTATCTATGAGTGAACTATGAATGAAAAAGTAGTGATTGAAAACATAATTAAGATCACTCTTCTTAGGAAAACTTCAAAAACATCTATCACAGCTTTAGAAAAGGTGAATTATGAACAGATATGAAGAAAATTGGAATAGTCAAAGCATGACTCCACAAATAACCTAATGATATTATGTAATTTTATTACTATCTGAGTCAATGATCAGAAAGACTATTGGGGACTAGATGGACTAGATGCTTCAGAGGTGGTGGTGGGTCCCCATATTCTATCAAACCTTGCTGACCGACATATTAACAGTTTATGGAGAGGAAAAACACACCCATCAGAAAATGGAATAGTTTCCCAGTTAGGAAAACCTGTAAAATGTGGCAAAACTAAAGAAATGATTTGGACTAAGAAAGAATTTGAGGTGCACATTTCAAGCATCTGTGCTTTCATCTAATTGCCTGTAACCGTTTTTGAACAGGAGGTCCAGTGCAGACACACAGACATCATAGACTTATTATCTGTTGGTGGCACTGAAAGAATTTATCCACTTCCTTTGGTGACTAAAAGTCACCAACTGTGACTTTGCCCAAACATGCTGTCTGTCATCCAACTCACATTTCACTATCTTGTCCAAAAGGTTGTAATAAGAAACTTTGTCAGATACCTTGTGAAATCATCTTGGTATGCTGTACCTGTAGCGCTTCCCCCTAACATGTCATCCCAGTAGCACTATTAAAAAAAAAAAAAAGGAACTGTTATTTTGGCCTGATTTGTTCTTAGCTGGTAGTGATCAAAGTTTCTGGGTTATAGCAATTCACTGGAAAAGCAAGGAAAATATTCCCTTGGTTATATCACTGCATTTGGTTATTGGGTCTTACTCTAAAATGGGGTCATGAAGAATTGGACACAAGTGAAAATGACTGAACAACAACTTAATCTTCCCTTCTCGTCACATTTTATATTTTATAATTCTTTCTAATTTCCATTTCTGCCTTCCATGGACTGCAATTAATAATAATCTACATTTATACAGCACTTTGAAATTTGCATGAATCATAATGCTTTACATACATTATCTCATTTTACACAAATAAAAATTACCCTGTGAAATATGTAGTACCTACTTGTGTAAGCATATACAGGTGTTATCTTATATACATTTTACATATTAAGAAACTGAGAATCAGAGAGGTAAAATCAGAAAGCTTTTAAGTATGTGAGACATGTTTTCAAACACAGGGCTTCTTGACTCCCAAGTCTATCAGGCTATCTACTGCTGTTCGCTTCTTAAAGTCCTTCATCACCTGACCCTACCCTACTTTATCAGCTTTTTTACACTTTATTCACTTTCATGGACACTGTCCTTCCTGCTGTTCCTCAAAAAAACCCTTTTTTCCTGTCTCTGTGCAATTCTTCTGACTGTCTCCCATGCTTTACATTTTCTGTCATCTTATCTGTTTGGATTCCTTCAAGTCTCAATTGAAATCCCACCTTGTTTTAGAAGCCTTTTCCTGTCTTACACTTTAATGTTAGTGCCTTCCCTCGGAGATGCTTTCCAGTTTATCCTACATATATCTAGTTTGTATGTATTTGTTTGCATGTTATTAAATTGTGCATCCCTTGAGTTGAGAGCAGGGACTGTTTTGGCTGTTCTTTGTATCCCCAGTTTAGCACAGTGCCTGGCGCATAGTAGGCATTTAATAAATACTTGTTGACTTAAACTATTGCTTTAATTGCTAATAATAACCTCTGTTCTGGTCTTAATTGACAAAGAAAATGTAGATGAGTCATTGTGATAAAATAAGATTTCCCCATGGGTTTTTAATCAACTTAAAGGTGAAATTATTGAAATGGTGGAATTTATAACTTTGGAGTAATAAAAAGTGGTTCTTCTAGCAAACTAGCAGATTTGGCAGGTGACTGAAGGATTCAGTTCAATTCAGCAAATATTTAATTTTCTATTATTTATAGCATTTTGTGCAAGGTAATAAGTGCAATGCAAAATTTAGATAAGACATGGTTCCTGTTCTTGTGGAGTTTACACTCTAGCAAAGGGTATGGTACAGAGTGCTTTTGTAAGACTGGGGAATGTGGGTGGGGAGAGATCATTACTGAGTGATCTACAGCATGCCAGGATCATAGTTTTAAAAGCCAGAAGGGACTTCAAAAATCGCCTAGTCTAACCTTATTTTACATATGAGGAAATTTGAGGCTCCAAGGTTACATAGTAAGTGACAAAGCTATGATTTCTACGTAGGTCTTTTGATGACAAATTGAATACTTTTTCAGTGTACTTCCCTGAAGAGTAAGTATAATTTTTATTTCTTAGAAATTGGAGTAAAGATGATTTACGTTGAAAACATATGTAAGGTAGGTATGAGTAAAATGATAGAAAAGGAAAAGTGTGGAACATAGATGGAAAAGGAAGGTCACTCATTTTGACTGTAGAGTGTAGGGAGAAGAGTCTGAGAATGGTGGGAAGACAAGGTAGTACCAGATTCCAGAAAGGCTCTGAATGTCAGGCTGAAGAATTGGAACTTTTCATGATAGGCTTGATTGCAAGCTTCTGAGGGGCTGTGAGGATTATAGACTGCTGACTTTCACTCCCTTACTAAGCAAAATAATGAAATCATAGAATCATAAATTTAGATCTTGAAGGATCTTTAGAGGTTGTCATGTCTGACCACTCACTTTCTAGATGAGGAAACCTTGGTTTCACACAGAGATTTTTTTTTAAGTTACATTTATTAAAAATTAAAAAAAATTAATTTTAGCTTTCAACATTCACTTCCATTAAATTTTTGAGCTCTAAATTTCATCCTCCTCCTTTCCCTTCACCCTCCCCAGGGTAGAGTGCAATCTGATATAGGCACTACATATACATTCATAGTAAATGTATTTTCACGTTAGTCATGTTGGTAAGAAGAATTAGAACCAACAGGAGGAACCATGAGAAAGAAGAAAGAAAAGAAAAAAAGAGCAAATAGTCTGCTTCAATCTGCATTCATACTCCATAGTTCTTTCTCTGGACGTGGATGGCCTTTTCCATCATGAATCTTTTGGAGTTGTCTTAGATCCTTGTATTGCTGAGAAGAGCTAAGTCCATCAAAGTTAGTCATTGGACAGTGTAACCACATTGTGGTCACAGCTATATCTGTTACTGTGTACAATATTCTCCTGGTTCTGCTCACTTCACCCAGCATCAATTCATGTTAAGTCTTTCCAGGTTTTTCTGAAGTCTGCCTGTTCCTCATTTCTTACAGCAAAATAGTATTCCATTACATTCATATATACCCCAACTTGTTTAGCCTGGCTAGTTATTTCTTTCTTTTTAATTTATTTTTTTTATTGACTTGTTTGTTTACTTTTAGTTTACAAGATTCATTTTCAGAATCACTTGAGTTTCAGATTTTTCTCCCATTCCTCCCCACCTACCACCCCCACCATGGTGGCATACAATCATGTATATGATCTGCAAACTCTTTCACATTGTACGATAGTTTGGTTGTGTAGGTGTTATAGCCAATGGAATGAACAATGAGAAAAGAGAAACAAAAACCAAACATAGAAAAGAGTGATAGGATGCATTGCTTCAGTCTCCATTTAAACTCTGGTCTTTCTGGATCTTTCTCTGAATGTAGACATCTCCTTCCATTCTGAGACTTGTAGAGTTGTCTTTTAACTGTGTGTTGCTGAGAGGAGTCCAGTTTTTCAAAGCTGGTTGTCACACATATGATGTATCTGTGACTGTGTACAAATTTTTCCTGGTTCTGCTCCTCTCACTTAGCATCAATTTGTATAAGCCTCTCCAGGTAATTATGAAGTCCATCTCCTTCCCATTTCTTATCA